>ML791100.1:242593-292484 GCA_009831015.1 Picea engelmannii | reverse complement strand
ACTCAAGTGAGAGGTGGAAAGCCCTTTGAAATGGTGCTGATTATGTTTATTGCCAAAGAATGAGTCCTTAGCAATCTTAGCAGCATAACAATACATAGAATTCCTTGAGAAAGTGATGGTTATTCATGGCTTTTTATAGCCTGACATTGGGTTATTATGTGACCTCTTTTGAATGTGAAAAGGGGCTCTTTAGGGCACAATTAGGTCTTTGACCAGCCCACCATGTAGATTGAGCTCGGATTTGGTGTCAAATTGACTTGGGAGCTGATCCATTAGTGGTTGGGAGGCCGACCAATTTCAATAAATGCGCCGTTTAGCAGGTGCGCGGGTTTTTTGCCCAACAGCCACGCGTCGTGCACGTATGCGCTCATTATACGCTGCTGTTACGCGCATATGCGCACACACCCAGGTTCGGTGAAGCGCCCTTCAATTTTTTGGTCATTTTATATAGTTTTTGACCCTTTTGCCATGCTGTGGAACTAATCCTGTGCCATGAATGACTTCAGTCCTGTTTTGACGATGCGAAGTTCTTGTCGCCATGTGCTGACGAAATTTCAGTGATAACAAGAAGGTTAGTTTTCTACAACCCTAATGGCTGTAGGTTAGTTTTTTAACAACACAAATAAGTCGTGGTTGAAAGGGGATGCCTCAATGAGGCAAGGGAGACAAAGGCTCAAGGAACACCTTCCCAAAGAGACAACTTTAAAACTTGAAATTTGTACGTTTACCAAGGCAACAATTTATTTCTCCAATGCGACAAGTAAATGACTAGTGCCTTCAATAATTGGGTTAATGGAGTCAAACAAATAAAGAGCTAGAGGTATTTTTGAAATATTGTAACTTCGAAGAATATTATACCTAAGAGAGTGTGTTGAATAATATTGTTATATTATATTTATTAATTAGGCCCTATTGTGCCTTTGTAAAAGTCAGCTTTATTGTGCATTGGCAATTAAATGTAAATTAAGAGGTTAAAGTGTCAGGTTGGACCAGACCTAATTTTAGGTTGTTCAGACCACTGTTTATAAGGGAGGCCAACGCCTCATTTTCACACACACACCAACTAGCTCCGTAGTGTGCAAGTCTTGGAGGAGAACATACTGCAACTAGGTGTGACGTCAAGGAGGGTTCTTGGTCTATGTCTTGGTATCTATTGGTTAAGTAGTACGCTAATCTTTCCTAGTGAAGGAGTAGAAAATGATCTTTTGATTTGTTTCGGTCTATCTATATTGAGGAATTTTTTGCTTGGTTTTCTTCCATATGAGGGCTTCCTAGGATAATCTGTGTGTCTCTATTGTTTCTGTGATTGCCTCTCTTTCAATGATTTTATTTATGCAACTAATGTGCTAAATAATTATAATAATAAAGAAGAACCATAAATGCTAGATGTATAAGTAAAACATCAACATGGAATCAGAGAAGGCATGAAAGAGACCAATTCATAGATTATAAATAAGTAGCTGGCCTCAACGCACCCTCTCCCAGATTCAATTTTCAATGTTGCAGCTGCCACAAAATTAGGGTTTCTGCATAAACCCTAAGAGTGATGTTTTTACCTTTTTTGGATGATGTTGGTGAAACCAAGACCATATAGGAACTCTCCCTAGGAGGGTGCATCTAGTCCCTAGATCAGAATTCCAAAATTTGAATTTTGAGGAATTAGGGTTTCCTTATCAACCTTAGGTTGCAGTTGCAGTTTCATCATCAATTACATTTGCAGTGCCGGTTCCTTCATGCCAGTTCCATTCCAATTGTAGTGCCAACACCAGTTGTATCATAATGATGGGACTAATTTTTTATTTTCCTAGTGCACCTTACCCTAGCAAGTCACCTGCTACCTTTAGATTACAAGTTGGAGCACCTTTGAAGTTTTTAAAGGTCCATTATTGGTTTTCGTTGCTGCTGGATGGTGCAACTACCTGTCGATACTGTCATAGGTATGTACTTACATATATTTAAACTGTATCATTATCTTAAGGGTATTTTCAAGAGAAGGAATCTTTTGTCCAAACAACAATCGTAGATCCAAAAGGATCTCATATCCAACACATTCAAAGGAATAATGCACTCCAGGTTTGATTATTTTGATATGCATCTATTTGTTATGACATTATTTTGATCTTATGAACATTTATGTTGTATTTTTATCTATTGAAGTTATGACTATCATACTAACCATTGGTCAAAATTAAAGTCAAGGTATTAGATTGATTAAAGTTGAGATTATAGAGTTTGTTCTCTAACTTATATTTATGTCAAGAAAGCATATTATCTTAGTATAGAGGACAATTTGAAGAGAATACTTTTCATATTGAGTGAAGGAGACTCAGAAGAAAATAAACAACACTCGTTCTTGAGGACAAGACTCCAGGTTCTCGGTTTGATTGATTAAATTGATAAGATTCAAAATTGCACATATCAAGTTTGATAATTGCCACATTGCAAGTAAACATTATAGTTGTGATAGAAAATCTTTGAATTTTATTATTATTGAATACTTGGTAGCATTGGAGCACTATTTAGATAAATGCTTGTTGTAATTATTTACTAGATATAACTAACATCTCCTCTAGGAGATTTTTTTTTGTTTTGTTTCCATATTACCATGGAGAAATGATTGATCACAACACTAGAAGAGTATTGCTCTTGTTTATTATTATTGTATTTCCTACTTTCGACTCTTGTTTCAAGAAAGTCACAAGTGATATCTCTGAAGGAGCTACTGTGATGATTATTCTCGCTATTGTTTTTATTATTATTATGAAGAGTATTATCCTTGTCTACTATTTCTCCCTTATTGTTCTTATTCCAGGCAGGTCACAAGTGATAACCTTGAGGGAGATATAGTGATGGTTGTAAGAGGCAACATATTAGATGAGACATAGAGTAGGATATCCAAGTTGTATACATGACCGTATACATCCATGTACTGAAGAAGAATAAAAAGAAGAAGCTACTTTTGCTAGATACAAAAAATCTCATATGGAGACAGATCACGAGGAGAAAAAGGCTCCAAAGATGACCAAACAAATCCTTTTGGTGCAGTTAATCACTCTTCAGATCATCATGAAAAGTTAATAGAGCGAGAAGGGCCTACCCAAAATCAATGAAGTAACCAGAAAGAGACCAGCATGGGCCCGTGACACTTTGCAGTATGCAAAAACATATAGCAGTGATGAGACATATCAGAGGGATCAGATGGATCCAAAGATTATATAGACTCAAAGGGAGTCAAGCTTCAAAGGGAGCATGGAGACTCAGAGTAATCCCGATCTCAGAAAGGATCAAGTGGAAAAAAGAGACATCTTCCAGGACTGATAGACAAATGCCATGAGTTGAGAATACTAGATCATAGCTTCAAATACTTCTAGGAGACATGAAATCTCCTGAGAAGATTCCCTTGTTTCAATGACAAAGGAGCTGGAAGCTAGTAAGAAGGACTGGGATATGGATTTTGCCTTAAGACCAAAAGGGAAGTCAATGGTGACTGCCAATATTGATATAACAAATCAAGCATGTTGCAGATAACAATATAGAGATGTATAGAGCCTGATTTGTGTCTAGAGGATTCTCCTAGCAAGAGGGAGAATACTATGATGAGACACTTGCTCCAGTAATCAAAGAAATAGTTTCAGTGTTCATGAATACAGTCATAACAACCATGATTCTAATATAGTATGAGATTCAAAGGGAGTAGTCCCTCTATTTGAGATTGAGTTACCTCCATGAAAGAAGAAAAAATACCTTCAGTATCAACCATTCTCAGTTTCAGATGAAGTTGTTGCCATGATAGAATATAGGAGATACTCTCAAAGTTCAACAACTACAGTGAGAATAGAGCAGTCATTCTCATCTTCAGAAATAGTAGCTGCAGATGCAGAATTCCGGTTCTAGAAGGAACCGTTGCAGAAAAAGTAGAGGACATACTCTCAAGGAGTGAGACAAATAGTTCTTTACAGAAAGCACATAGAACCAACACATGATTATGCATATTGAGTTGCAGTTGAGCAACTGTACCAGGTTGGTACAATGTGATGTGAAAATTTGGTTTTGAAGTACAGAACATGAAGACTCATGTCTACAAGTTGAAGCAAGCTCCAAGAGCTTGGTATGTTAGGATTGATAGTTTTTTGATGAGCTTGGGCTTTACCAAGAGTAAAGGTAATCCCAAACTTCACTTCAAGATTGAGAATGATGGACCATTTATATTGCTGCTATATGTGGATGACTTATTCTTCACAGATGAAGAAAATCTCATCACAGATTGTAAGAAGAAGCTTGCTGTTGAATTTGGAATGAAGGACTTCGGCCCGATGCACTATTTCTTAGGTCTTGAAGTATGGAAAAGCCCATAAGATATTTTTCCTTAATCAAGGAAAGTATGATGTGGAAATTATGAGGAGATTCGACATGATGGACTATAAATCCATGTCCACTCCTATGGAGACAAATATGAAGTTATTGGCTGATACTTCTTTAGAAATAGTTGATGTTACTCTATATAGACAGATGATTGGTTCGTTGATATATCTAACAAATAACAAACCAAATATATCCTTTGCTATAAACACCTTGAGTCAGTATTTGGTGGAGCTTAGACGTACTCACCTTGTAGTTGCAAAGCATGTGATGAGATACCTTAAGGGTATGTTGGACTATGGCATTTGTTATACTGGAGGTTGTGACTTCAGATTGTATGGCTACACTGACTCATATTTTTTTTTTTTTTTTTGTACTGGGGGAATCGACAATTGGCGGTTCTCGTACTCGCGTGACACGGGGTCGATCCCTGTAGGCTACCACTATAACCCCAGGTGCAACCACCCAGCCCGCAAGAATGGCACACGAGTAAATACGGGTGAGAATCGAACATGAGACTTCATTTTACAAATTTCCTTCCATTTACACGACACTTGCCAATCCGTTTACACCCATGCGGGCAACACTGATTCATATCAGGATGGAAGTGCTTTAGACAAAAAAAAAACACTTCAGGATGTTGTTTTAGTTTGGGTTCAGCCATGACTTGATGGAAAAGCATGAAGCAATCTAGTATTTCTCTTAGTACGGCAGAAGCGAAGTACATTGCATCATGCTTCGAAAATTGTGAAGCCATATGAATTCACAAGTTGTTGACATGCCTATTTGAACTAGAGATGAATTCTACCATGATCTTTTTTGATAACTAGAGTTGCATAAATATGACAAAAAACTCAGTGTTCCACAATAATACGAAGCACATTGAGATATGGTACCACTACATTCATGACATGGTATATAAGGGAGCTATGAAGCTCCAATATGTTGGCACAAGTGAGCAGGTAGAAGATGTGTTGACTAAGCCTTTGTCTCGTGTGAAGTTTGAGTACTTCTGAGACAAGCTTGGTGTATTCCAAAAGGGATTCCCTCGAAAGGGGGAGTGAGGTTGATGATAATATGGTACCCTGACCACCAACAGGGCATATCGTTAGGATTTATATCCTAGGGGATTGATCATCCCTGGACAGATCCCGTAATGTCTAGATGGATGGTCTGTCAGAGTGCCTATGTATGTATATACTTACTGTGGTCATTAGTGTGGCAGCTCGTTAGGATTTATATCCTAGGGTATTTTATTATCCCTGGACAACTCCCGTAAGGTCCATATGGACAGTCTGTCGGAGTGCCCACAATTGTTGTTGTTGCTACTGTTGTTGATGCTCTTGTCTCATTTTTTTTCCATTGATGTTGTTGCTCCAACTTCATGCTGTTGATGTTGATGTTCCAACTTCATGTTGTTGACGATGATGATGTTACTCCAGCTCTGTACTGTAGATCATGATGATACTCAGTTTCTACTAATGTTGATGATGAGAAAAACTTCTAATGTTGATGACGATGTCTCCACCTCTTGATGTTGTATTGAGTCCAGTCAGTTGTTATTAATGTTTTTAGTAGAATACCCTTCTTGTTAAGGGGGAGTGTTGAAATATTGTAACTTCGAAGAATATTCTACCTAAGAGAGAGTGTTGAATAATATTGTTATATTATATTTATTAATTAGGCCCTATTGTGCCTTGAAAATTAAATGTAAATTAAGATGGTAAAGTGACAGGTCAACCCAAACCTAATTTTAGGCTGTCCAGACCACTATTTATAATGCATGACAATTCCTCATTTGCACACACACACCAGCTAGCTTTGCAATGCGCAAGTATTGGAGGATAACATAATGCAACTAGATGTGACGTCAAGGATGGTTATTGGTCTATGTATTGGTATCTCTTGGTTAAGTAGTGCACTACTCTTTCCTAGTGAAGGATTAGCGGATGATATTTTGCTTTGTTTTTGTTTTATCTATATTGAGGAAGTTTTTGTTGGGTTTTCTTCCCCATGAGAGTTTCCTAGGATAATCTGTGTGCCTCTATTGTTTTTGTGATTTCCTCTCTTTCAATGATCTTATTTATGCAACTAATGTGATAAATCATTATAATAATAAAGAAGAACTGTAACTGCTAGCTATATAAGTAAAACATCAACATGTACTACCTCCTTGGGGGTGTAAATCCTCTTACTCCCCAAGGAAAGTATCTCTAGCTAGGGTTTAGACTAAGAGGGCGTATGCCCTTATACTTCTCTTAGCAAACCCTTTTTAAAACCAATAACATGTAAGCATAAAGTGATGGAGACTAAGGTGGGGTGTATTCTCTTATACTTCCCACCTAGCTCTAGAAAATAACCTTGACTTGAATAAAAAATGATAACATAAGTAAAAAATACCTTACCAATTCAAGGAAAAAGCTAAGACAAATCACCACAATAGATAGAAAGAAGCCTTCCAAGGCTAGCGCATCACTTCCATCAACCAATAACCAAAGATATAGTTGTTGATATTATGGTAGCTGTGGGAGGTATTTACCTCCACGTGTAAACCTGATGAGAATAAAATATTTCGGGAAGCAAGAAGAAACCCTAATTAGTTGGCTAATAACCCTAGAAGACAATTCGACTCAAGAGGATAACTTGTATTAGATTATTAGCCTCGAAGATAAGAAGTCAGCTAAAGGAAATATTATATACTAAGTAAATAGGCACCCAGAATGAGAAGTCGGCCCAGGAAGTTTACCAGTTTTTTTATAAATACAGGAGGCTAGTCTTCATTTTGGCAGGCATTCTCAAAACTGTAGAAGCAACACTTGTGCGCATTGCAGTTGGCCAGTTTGTGCACAAGTTTGGAGGAGAGATGCCGTTGCAGTTGCTGCAACTAGAGATTTCAGTTTTGGTCTGGACTCTCTCTTGGTTATGGTTTGGACTCTCTGATAAACTCTTGTTACTCCTATTTGGTGCGCTATCCTTAGAGAGAGGTGTGCTATCTTTTTTGGCTATCTAGCCTATGGTTTTCTTCTGGAACGATTCTCTGTTAAGGTTAAGGTGCTCGAGGGTGGCTTTGGCCTATGGTTGGGTGACAATAGTGATATTGCCTATGGTTAAATGAGCACATTCATTACATTCTAACAGGTTATGGGCCCACACCTCCTTCATTGAGTCTAACTACTGGAAGGGAGCATATACATAAGGATACTAAGCTCGTTGAAGAACTGTTGCTAAGGTTTCTAGCAAGAGCAGTTACCAGAGCACTGTCGCTAGGGTTACTAGCAGGTGCAGTTGCAAAAACTCTAATCCTCTCGTTGAGGCACCTTACGTGAAGGGATTGACCTAATTTTTGGATAGACTAGTGTGCCCTAGCCTAGCACATCTCCTAGTAATCTCAGCAAGCTAAGACATCAAGGTTGATTTTTTGTTCAAATCTAGGGTTGACCAAGTCAAAGAAACCATGACTTACTCTATGAAGTCAGAAAATAAGTTAGATGGATATTAACTTCAGAGTATGGAAGACAAGGATTGATCTCATTCTTGCCAAGAATAAAGTGTTGGATAATGTGAAAGGAAAGATCGTGGAACCTGAGTTTGAAGAAGGAAAAGAGAAGGAACCTCAAAACGTTGCATTTTTTACAATGGCATCAATGCCATGAGTATCATAGTGGATTCTATAAAAGGCCACTTGATACCCTACATCTCCCATCTTGAATCATCCAAGTATATGTACGATTCCATAACAAACCTCTTCTCAGTCAGAAACATTGGACAAGTAATGAGTCTGAAGAAAGAGCTCCGTGACATGAAGATGAATGATGATGATAACATAACATCATACTTTGTGAGAATATCTCAGTTAAGAGATCAAATACAAACTATTAAAGAGATCATTTCAGAGAAGGACTTGGTAAACATAGTACTCAATGGTATTCCCAAGACATGGGATGCATTTGCCGCAAGCATGAACACAAGGAAGAAGTATCCTACATTTGAAGAACTTTGGACTTGCTATGCACAAGAAGAATCAAGGATCAGTTCAAAAGAGAAACCCCAAAATAAGTACAATGATCAAGCCTTCACAACAAGGTTCAAAGATATCAGTAATAAAAAGAAGTTTGGCTCCAGGAAGAAACCAAATCAAGAGAAAGATATGTCAAGAATACAATGCTTCAATTGTCGAAATTATGGTCACTACAATAATCATTGTCCCAAGTTAAAGAAAAAGAAGGAAACACATGAAGCATCAGTTTCCGAAGAAAGGGAACCCTCAAAGAAAGCCAAGTAGGACAAAACATACTTCTTATTCTAAGACAAGGTAACAATACTCTTCATAGTTCTTGTATATACCATGTTTTCTATACATATCTTGCATATCTATTTCCTAGAAAATAATATGTTCCAAGAGAAACTATACCTATGGAAGAACAACAAGATAATTTTTGTTATCACTATGACTACAAGTCAGACAATATACATGAAAGGATGAAGTACATCAACAACCCATGGTAACGATTCATGTATAATTTATTACATAAGTAACAACTGCAAGATAAGCCAAAATCAGAATCAATCTTGAAGAAACCTAGAAGAAGTAAAGACAGAAAGAAGTCAACAATCAAGAGGAAATTGGAGAAAGACTTATGACACTTTGTAGAAGGAAATAAGGATGCAGACGAAAGCGTGGACACTGCTAGATGGAGGGAGTTGATTATATATTTCTAAAATAAGAGCATGCATTCATACATGAAGCAAGGATTAGGAGGGAGCTAATACTATGATCCATTGAAGATGATGGAGTATATATCCATGGTAGCAACCATGAAAAGCAGTACATGTTCAGTTTGACTTTAGAAGAAGCCTTAAAGTATCCTTGGTTGTCCATCCACATCCATGATCCTATGATGAAATAAAGAAGTGGAATATTTAGGGCATGGAATATATAGAAAACTCCATGGACCCAAGAGATAAAGAGAAACATGAGGAAGAACATGAAGATTCCAAGAAAGAAAGAAAATCCAGAACAACCAGTCATTGCATCGAGAATCACAAGACTACCAACCTAATATGAACTCACTAAAAGAAATCAAGCAGAGGAACTGAAAGTTGCGATGAAGAACAGTGTATGGAAGACTTATGAATGAAAGAATTGTGAGATCCAAAACTAGAGGTTCTCCCAGATGGAGGGAGAAGACTATGTTGATTGTTTGTTCCAGTAAACCAGACATACCTTTACATGAGCCATTATATCGGCCGTAATATCCATGGTTTGGAGTTTACATCAGATGAATGCAAAGACTATTATCCAGAATAATTGAACAAAGAACGTATGTAGAACAACCTCAAGGCTTTGAGGTATACTAGGAAGAGACCTTTGTATGCATATGGAAGAATACAACTTGGTGGAGAACCTCCAATGCACATCAAAAGCATGGTGAAAAACCTTCTATAACAGAGATACTATATCAGAATGGTTACTCAGAACTCAAGGATGATGGATTTCCAATCCATGACAAAGCTCTTATGATGGCAGAAGAAGTACCACTTGGATATGTTTCAAGTTTGACCCTTGCCACCATGTTATGAGCTAGGAGGAAACAAAACAACTGAATTCAACTATGATGATGAGAGCTATATGAAGCCTTCAGAAAACCAGTGTTCCAAAAAGACCGAAGTACATTGAGATCAAGCATTACATTCTCCGTGATGAAGTCTAGAAAGGAGAAGTGGTTCTCCAATATATATCTCCAGAGATGAGCAGATAAGAAGACATTTTGGTAAAGCCTCTATTCAAGATGAAAGATTTTTTGTACTCAAGCTGGAGCTCGTGGAGATGACTTCCTTTTTGAAAATGGAAGAGATGACTCCCAGGTTGGGAGGGAGCACTAATGTGTTATTGATTTATGGACAATCATTTTTCAGTTCGAAAAATGGTCCAGGATGAGTAGTTCCTTTCCAGTTCAGAAAGTGGTTTGAGATTTCTGACAGACAGGCATTTTCCAACTCGGAAAATGGTCTAGATCGAACGGTCATTTTCGTAATGAAAATGGTTCGATGGATTGATGATTTAGCATAGACAATGATTCCCCTTGTGGTTAACATAGGTAATGGTCTAGGACAATCTCTCTTCTTGACGATCACTCTCAGTAGTGGTCAAGAAGACTGGTTCGTCTCGTCGGACAGTCATTTTTTCGAAGCTCACAGTTGTGAGCAGTTTCGAAGAATGGTCCGTTTTGGAGGTTGGTGCAGGATAGTCATTTCCTTAGGAGATGGTCTGGACAGTCATTCCCTAGGGAATATTAATTCTCTCTAGGTTTCACTTTGTTTATTGTCGGAGGAATGGCCCATATAGGTGAATGTTCCAGGTTCAACAATCAGGGATATGCATTCCCCAGGGCAGATTCATTCTCTCTGGGTTACACTTTTTTTAGTGTTGGAGGAATGGCCTGGATAGGTGAATGGTCCAGGCTTAGAAATCAGGATAATTATTCTTCCTTGCTTGAGAAGAATGGTCCAGATATGTCATCATTGATTTTTTACCCTCCGAGGGCAGATGCTCTTCCTGATCTCACAGATGGGAGTGGAAGAATGGTCCAGATGATTTAGTTTATATCATAACAATGTTTTCTGTGCATGTTGATGATATGATTGTTATGGAGATTGTGTGTCTCCGAACAATAGATGTATACTACTGTGGTGGATGTGTTCCAATGATTGTGACCATATGTAACTGATCAAGTATCTGTGTGCTACTTGGTGTGGCAGTGTACCACTAGATTGTAGTTGTGTACTACTATGGATAAAAACTATTGTGTTCTAATGGATGACATTGTTCCGATTGCCTTGAAAACTATCAGTAGTGTTGGAAATGATTATCAACTAGATGGATGATCAATGGATAGAGATTCCCCAGACGAAAAATGGTCCAGGACATTTATTCTTCTAGGACATATGTCCAGATTAGAAGAATGGATCTTATGTCACTTTGTGGAGTGAGTGACTTATCCAACATCATGTCTAATTACTCAGATGGAGTATGGTTTTGAGAGATGATGCAACTGATGACACTGATAGTGATGATGGTGCTCATGATCTAATCATGAGTTAGTATATACGACTATGTTGATGCTACCGGGTAAATGGTATGTTTGTGCTCAAGACCATTACCTTCAATACCTCCCTATCTAGGAGGGAGTGTTGATATTATGGTAGCTGCGGGAGGTATTTACCTCCACGTGTAAATCTGACAAGAATAGAATATTCCAGGAAGCAAGAAGAAACCCTAAATAGTTGGCTAATAACCCTAGAAGACAAGTCATCTCAAGATGATAACTTGTATTAGGTTATTAGCCTCTAAGAGAAGAAGTCGGCTAAAGGAAATATTATATACTAAGTAAATAGGCACCCAGAATGAGAAGTCAGCCCAAGAAGTTTGCCAGTTTTATTATAAATATAGGAGGCCAGTCTTCATTCTGGCAGGCATTCTCATAACTGCAGAAGCAACACTTGTGCGCACTGCAGTTGGCCAGTTTTTGCATAATTTTGGAGGAGAGCTGCCGTTGCTGCTGCTGCAACTAGCAGATTTTGGTTTTGTCCTGGACTCTCTCTTGGTTATGGTTTGGACTCTCTGATTAGCTCTTGTTACTCCTATTTGGTGCACTATCCTTGGAGAGAGGTTCACTATCTTGTTTGGCTATCTAGCCTAGGGTTTGCTTCCAGAATGATTCTTTGTCAAGGTTAAGGTGCTCGGGAGTGGCTTAAGCCTATGGTTGGGTGAAAATAGTGATATTATCTATGGTTAAATGAGCACATCCATTACATTCTAACAATATCCATATGCAAGAGCACAAGATAGATAACTAGCCAAAGATAGCAAAAATTTCAGTCCAATACTTCTCCAAAGGGGAGAGTTATGTTATGAAATGAGATCTTATGATCTCTATTTATAAAAAATGTCTCGAAAATCGTTTTTCTACATAATTTTTGGGTAAACCACAAGACTATGGGTCAAAAACCATAATATTTTCCCTTTTACAAAATAATACTAAACAATTCACTTAAAATTGACTTTTACACAAAAATAAACCCTAATTCAAAGTGACGTCACCCCTTTAGGTGACAGTTTGACACTAGGAGCAAGTCCTTGGTGTTGTAGGAGTGTATTTATGCTTCCCAAAGCCACATTTCAATCATCCAAGTCATTTTATTCATGGTGAAATCCTCATTCCCCTCAAAAAATCCTTGTGACAATGAATGATATCCTCACCACCAAACCCTAGCCCTCCTAGGTGATGTCATGCCTCTAAAGGTGACGTTTTGCCTCTGCTAGGAAAAGTGTTTGGCATGTGAGGGATAGGTTATATCATTCACAATGTCTTATAGGCCTCTGAAGGTATGTCTCTCTCATCTGACATGCAGGCACTTGGCACCCACCTATGGGATTCAAGCCCCATGGAAGCCCAATATAGGCTTGTTCCTCCAAAACTGTCCACCAACTAGGTCCTGAAAAAACAAATAAGCACGCTCTCCAAGGATCTCAAGTAGAAATATCATGATAAGTAAATAAATTCAATAAATGGGCCACATTATCATGTGCATCAAATATTACCCCGCCAAACAATTAAGTTCTCAAAGACATTATGCGACTTTCCAAGCTTGGATATGGGAGGGTTGACAAGGTGTCCTATTGTGCAGATATTCCCTGGGTCAAGGAGTATTTCCCAAGTGATTCCTCTCTAATAATGTAAAGTGATGAAGTGGTTAGGATCAAGAATCAAAGGGAATAGGGTTCATGACATACAATGGGTTGTAGTGTCTCATTCATGGGTGCCTTTGTAGAGGGCGTGTGGCGCCTTTGTTTGCAATGCAAATTTTCCAAGCCCATCATTTTTCCATTATTTTTTTCTTTCATAGTTTGAGGAAAATTTGAAGGCCACTGTCTTGGCGTGGTGTCCATATAATGATAGTTTCACTCATGAATACCTATTAGAAATGAGAAGGTTGGCTCATGATGAGACCCCCTTTCTCTCAGCCATGCAACTGACAGCCATTACCATGGCTTGGTGACCAGATGATGGAAATTTCATACCACTAGATATCCATTATCATGATAGACCGACTGATGATGAGACCTCCTCTCATCAAAATAACCCTTTAAGTATTCATAATAATTATTCTTGTGGGTCCCCCTTTTCTTACATATACATGTTTCACTGCTTTCTTGGGGAATCCCTGGGTGAAGCATATTGAAGGTTTATATATATGATTTTATCTTTACCCAACAACAATCCCTCTGGGCCTTCAACCCCTTCTTCTCGTAGAATGAGGGACAACCCCTTGTTGGGTCAATACACCCTAAAATCCCAAGAGATAAGGAAATATGGGGTTTAAATGATGAAAAGTGATAAGTATGGTTGGGAACCATATGATGGCTCTTAAAGGGAGTTCCTAGTAGTAAACCCATTCCTAAGAAATACCATTTACTAGAGAAAAAAGTCAACCACCAAGGTGAATTAGGGAAAAATACATAATTTCCAAGAATATGTCATGAAATCTAAAGCAGTCTAAGATACAAAATACTCAAATGCCTCAAATATTGAAATGACACTTACCATAATACTTGACTTGTACCTCATGGAGCAAGGCCCATTGCCTCTTGGAAGCCAGCTGGTGTGGTGGATTCCATATGAAAATATATGACCTCTATGTGGTGAGAAGGGTCTCCATTTGTGAAAATGGATACTGCTGGTCATGTAGTCTCTCGAAACTCCACATCTGCAACCTAAGGGCCCAGAGACATAATCTCCTTAGTCATCCCACAAAATGGGGATAACATCTCATTATTGCGATCTTAGTTTTATTTCTGTGAGTCAACATTATGTCAACATGGTAAACATTGACGTGGAGACATTTTAATCTATACATAGAAAAAGGATATGGTTGTAGGCGAATTGTTTTGATTTTTTAGTATTTTATTTAAATAAAAAAATATATTTTAATCGAAAAAAAATGTTTATGAAGTAATTTTTTAAATCAGATGTTGGTAATGTGCAAATTTTTTTTAGAGCTTAATGTTAGGCAAGGGAAGAGAAAAAATCACACAATTGAAACAATGATTTATGTGGAAACCAATGTTAGGCAGGGGAAGACCAACAATCACACAATTGACACAATGATTTACGTGGAAACCCAATACGGGAAAAACCACTGGGAAATGATAGTTGGTATTCTTATTATTCAAGGGAGAATTACAATAGCCAGTCACATGCATACAACCATCATATCCTCTCTTCCCACAAACCATGCTACACTACATTGGTCCTCTTCACCTCTATGAGTATGCTCATATATATAAAATCTATCATACAGTTAAACAACTTGATTACAATATGATCCATCAGTTACACAACCTTTTCAATGAAGAATGCTTGCATGCACATTCTAAATTTCACCGATGTGCATGATACTGCATGGGAAATTAGTTGGGATGTTTTCAACAATATTCAACTGGACAACAATTTACTTGATATATCATGCCCAAATTTATTTATCACCTTTCCTCCAAGCCAAGCGAAGCCAAACACCATCACAACTCTGCACCTTATCTAACATTATTGTTACATGACCATGTTTGCACGATTCGCTCCAGTATGTACCATTCCTCCTCCATCAGTAATATGTCTTATAAACCGATGCATTTGTCCCATTTTGATATGTTGGACTGTTAATCAAATGCACAAAACTTTGACCACCACAAAACACCTCATCCTATACTTTTCCAAACTTACCTAATATATCCTTGCATTCTTGGAAGACATAACCTGAGGTAGGTGATCCGGATTTAGGAGCGAAACGAGATGATTAACAGACTGAATACAATGAACATAGATATAGGAAGAATAAAACAAATATCCAATGAACAATGTCTTCTATTAAATAATGAAATAGGTTGAAACTGTAAAGATGCAGAACTGAAACTTGCTCGAATGGTGGTAGCTATCTCTCAGAAGAGATGTGGCTGCTATGTGTATTCATCTGAGAAGAATGGATTACAATGAGGCTCTAGAGGCCCTTTTCATATTAATCATGAATGCCAAAACCCTAGACATCCAAAAACCTAACCGTAGAAGGTGAAACGCCAAAAGTCATGTGGGCCCTATGGGTAAGTTGGTGTAATTTGGTACCTCAACTTCCTAGGGTCATAACTTTTGCATACGACCTCTGTTTTAAGTGCGTGATAGCCCGTTGGAAAGGCATTTTAGAAAAATACACATTCCCCCGTCAGACTCTGACTTTGTCTACATTATGAATGTGGAAAGCAAAAAAAACAACGTTTAGGGCCCCAAAACAACTCTGAAAGTACAACAAGATGTGTTGACATGAAAACATACAAAATAATCCAGTTGGATTAGGCGAGAGGCCACCTATATCCACTTGGAGAATGTGTGGGGCTTCAGACAACCCCATAAGTGTAGAAATCACAATTATAAAGCAATACCGAAGGACGTGATGAACAAAAAAAGACACAAGGAGCTAGTGGGAATAGGTGGGTGGCCACCAATATCTACTTGGATCAATCCTCCTCCCTTAGAAAGAAATGGTCTCCATTGCATTGAGTTCCCCCATTAGGTGAGGAAACTTATACTGGATTTGGCCCCGGGTGAGCCACTTACCTTGGTGTAGGAGTTTCCCTTCCTTCACAAACCAATAATGCTGGATCCACTGCTAGAGAGTGCCCTTGACATGTGTGTCCATGATATGATTAGTGGATGCTTATTCCATGTAGTCAGGGTTGAGCTCTGTTGGTGTCAGCCGTTCGACGATCTCAGAGGTGTCTAATAACAGTGGAAAATATGGCCTAAGGAGGTCCACATTTAATAATAGATGTAGACCAAGGAAGGGTGGAGTGTTGAGCTCAAAAGAATTGCTACCGACATCCTTGGTGATAGTGTAAGGCCCATAACGAAGTGGGTGAATATTCTGATGGGGCCTGGTGGGACACTCCTTCTACAAATGTAACCAGACTTTGTCAGCAACCTGAAACTAGTGTGGTACCCTATGTTGATCATGGCGCTTCTTGTACTTAGCATTGGATTTCTGTAAAATATCATGGACCTATTGGTGGATGTGCTGAATCCGCTCAATGAATTTGGTGTCTTTGTCGATCATAGACTGATCAGGGGAAGAGTCTGTCTGTGCAGTGGCAAGAGGAAGTGCAACATCAGTGGGTCCCAAGGGTTGGAATATCAGACCCACCTGAAATGGGATATGGCTGGTGGAACTATGGAGAGCCCTGTTGTAGCTGTGTTGGACATATGGGAGACTCTCATCCCATGTATGGGGATGCTTAGAATTTTACATGCGTAGGATGTGCACAATCATCTGATTGACGACCTCAGTTTTCCCATCGATTTGGGGGTGGAAAGAAGTGGATTTTGTGAGCTTGGTGATCTAGATTTTATGAGCATAATGAAATGACTACAGATTATTAACATATGCTTAACATATAATAACAGAGATACAATAAATTTGGTTTTCTATTCAATAAGGAAATAAGCTGAAACTGTAAAGTGCAGTGGAAAACAAGCTTGCTAGGATGGTGACGGCTTATCTATGAGAAGAGATGTGATGGTTGCGCTCATCCACAAGAAGATGGTTACAATGTGGCTTTGAAGGCCTTTTACAATAAACATGAATGTAAAAAACTCTAGATACCAAAAAACCTAACCCTAGGAAATGAAGCGCCAAAAGTTAGGTGGGCCCCATTTGGGTAAGTTAGTACATCAAATTCACGAGGTCGTAACTTTTAGATAAGATCTCTATTTTAGGCGCACAATAGACTGTTGGAAAGGTATAATTGAGAATAAAATTTTCAGACTGGCCTAGATAAGTGCCTTTAGCAGTGACCTAGGCTCCAAATCCCCAAAAAAGGTCGTTTAGGGCCTCAGAACGGCCCCAAAAGTTTGGAACCTGAAAAATTGCCAAGGTGGAAAATTGTTTTTCGAGCCAGTGGAATAGGTGGGTGGCCACCAATATCCACTTGGATCAATCCTCCCTCCTTAGGAATGAATGATATCCATTGCGCTGAGTCCCCCCATCTGATGAGGAGATTTCTGCTGAATTTGGCCTTGAGTGAGCCACTTGCCTTGGTGCAGGAGCTGCCCTGCTTTGACGACTCGATAAAGCTAGATCCTTTGTTGCATAGTTCCATTCATATGTGTTTCCACAATATGATAATTGGATTCTTGTTGTATGCAGTCGAGGTTGAGATCTATTGGTGTCAGTTGTTTTTCTACTTCCAAGGTGTCCAATAATGATGGGAAATAAGGCTGAAGGAGATCCATGTTGAACACTAGGTGCAAGCCAAGGAAAGGAGAAATGTTGAGCTCAAAAGAATTATCCCCCACAACCTTGATGATGGTGTATGACCCATAATGGAGTGGGAGAATCTTCCAATGGGGTCCTGTAAGGCATTCTTTCTGCAAGTGCAACCAAAATTTGTTGTCCACCTAAAACTTATGTGGCACCCGATGTTGATCATGGCGCTACTTGTACTTGTCATTGGACTTCTGTAGGATATCCTAAACCTATTGGAGGATGTACTGGATCCTCTCAATGAACCGGATGGCTTTGTCATCTTCAATTGGAGCAGGATATGAGTCAGCCAAGGTGACTGCAAGGGGAAGTGCAACATCTATGGGACCCAATGGTTGGAATCCCAACCCCACCTGAAAGGGGTTGTGGCCGGTTGAGGTATGCATGGCTTGGTTGTAGCTATGCTGGACATAGGGAAGAATCTCATCCCATGTGCAAGGGTGCTTGGAATTATACATGCGAAGGATATGCACAATCATTCAATTTACGACCTCGATTTGGCAATGTTTCTTGTGGTGGAAGGCCATGGATTTGGTGAGCTTGGTGTCCAACAGTGACCAGAGGCTCGACCAGAATGTGCTAATAAATCGTCTATCCCAATATGAGACAATGGTTTGTGGGATTCCAAAATGTACCCAGAATCGTTCAAAGAAAATCTTGGTAGTGGCTTCTGCTGTGATGCTCTTCTTGCAGGCAACCAAAATTTCCATCTTCGAAAAGTGATCAACAACCACAAAAACAAAGTCATTTCCCCGCTTGATGGATGAGAGGCCCGACATGTAGTTCATTGATATGGATTCCCATGGCTTGTCAGGAGTAGGAAGAGGGGTGTACAAGCCCTGTTTCTCAGTGGTCATTTTGGAAATAGCACAGGCAGTGCAGGACCTGATATAATTGTTGACCTCCTGTCGAAGTTTCGACCAGTAGAAATGTTTTTGTAGCATTGCCACTGTCTTTTCGACGTTGAAGTGTCCTTCCACCCGAATATAGTGGGATTCCCAGATCAACTTCGCTCGCTCGCTTGATGGAATGCATATATGGCCCAGATGACACAACAACCCATCTTGAAGATGGAAATTATCGACAACTGCGTTTTCACCCAACATTTGGTAGGTGGTGGCGAAGTTAAGGTCTGTCTCATAGAGTTGGGGCGATCCAAAGGTCTCATGGCCACAACATTATAGCACCATGGTGAGTGCCGCAACTGGCGGTTTGCTGAGGAAATCAATGACATGACTGATGCTTCCTGTTTTATTCTTGATGTTGAGGTGGAATTGCTGCAAGTATGTGGACCAATTTTGATGGCGGTCATTCTGTAATTTGTCTTGTGTATCCATGAATTGAGTGGCTTATGATCAGTGTGGATGACTGTCTCCTTCCCAAGAATGCAATGTCTCCACTAGCGGAAGGCTTGTACAATGGAGTACATTTCTTTGTTGTAAGTAGGGTACTTACGTACAACATCTGATAGTGTCTCACTATGATAGGCCACGTGGTGGATGTGCTGAGTGAGAACGATGCCCACAACATAGTCTGAAGCATCTGTCTCGATATCAAAGGGATATTGCAGGTCTGGTAGTGAAAGTACTGGGGATGAGCACAAGCGCTGCTTCAAATCATCGAATGCTTGTTGTTGGGACCAACCCCATGCAAAATTTTCCTTACCACCACCCCTAGTTATTTGGTAGAGAGCCCATGCAATATGGGATAATCCCAACACGAACTTGCGGTAGAAATTGGCAAGGCCCAAGAAACTCCGAAGCTCAGTGAGTGTAGTTGGGGCTGGCCAGTCACATATGACTTGGATCTTGGCTGGATCCACATGTATGCCATACTGATAAATGATGTATCCTAGGTAATGGACCCTGTCCATGCCGAAGGATCATTTTTCCAATTTGACGTATAGTGCAAAACCTGCTAAATATGCTACAAGTGTTCTGCCCAAGTCTTGCTGTAAATGAGAATGTCATCCAGATACACCACTACAAAAGTATTGGTGAATGGTCACAGGATATCATCCATCATCCTCATGAAAGTGGCTGGAGCATTTGTCAAACCAAAGGGCATGACCAACCATTCAAAAAGGCCTTCCTTTGACTTGAAGGCGATCTTCCATACATCTATCTATTCTATCAGGACCTAGTGGTAGCCAGAATTCAAATCAATCTTACTGAAGTATTTTCCCCCCATGAGTTGATCAAGGAGGTCGTCGATTTGAGGAATTGGGTACCAGTTTCTGACTGTGATTTTATTCAGAGCCCAGTAATCAATGCAAAGTTTCCAAGTTCCATCTTTCTTCTGTACCAACACAATTGGGATCTTGCAAGGTGATGAACTGGGACAAATGTGCCCCTTGTGGAGTAGTTCTTAGATTTGTCTCTTGATCTCCTCATTATCTAACAGAGAGAGATGATAGTCTGGCCTATTGGGAAGCGGTGCATCGGGGGTCAGATCGATGGGGTGCTTGACTTGACAGTGCAAAGGTACCCCGATAGGTGAGGAGAAGATATTCGAGTATTCTTCCATGAACTTATCTACTTGCTTCTACTATGTGTAGAGGTTGGCTGTAGAGACCCTGGATGTGGCTATGATCTTTCACTCATTCTAAGAGAGATTCATGAAGAAGACAAACTTCCCCGTCTGAGATATGACCTTCCTGCATTTCTTGGAAGAGATCAAGGAAATAACACTTGGTGGGATTGCCTCAGGTATCCTGTACAATTTCATGTTCAAAATAATAATAAAACTACGAGGCCTAGACTCATATACAACATGATGTTTCCATAAATAAGGTTGCCCAAAAGAACATCACAAACTTTGAGAAGAGAAACATCACACAATACCTTGTCTTTGAAGGGCTTGATGTCATACAACAGTCAACACTATTGGCTGACATGGAGATCGCTCCCTTGGCGGAGCCATCCAATGGTGTAGGGTTGTGGGTGCGTCGATGTTGGCAGGGCCAACCGCTTGACGACCTTTGTAGAGATGAGGTTCTTCTAGCTACCACTATCAACGATGAAGTGCACTGGGGTTCCTTTTACCCACATCTATGAATGGAAGAGGCACTCTCCTTCTTCTGGCTCGTTTGGTTCACCATGCTAGAGCTTGGTGGTAGCAATGGTGGCACTGGGTTCCACGTCAATGTTCCATATTCCCCTTTTCGGTTCTTACTCAGAGTCAGAACCCACATCTGATTCAGAGGCTTCCACTTCGGCCACCAATGACTACTTTGAGTGACAGTCAGTAGTGTTATGCTAAGGGATCTTACGGAAGTCACACCACTTCATGGTATCTTTCTTTGTCTTTCTGGTGTCCTTCTTTGATTGCGGCTTGGACTGGTTGTCCTGATACTTTCCATATTTTATTTGTCCTTTGTTTTGTGGGTTGGGGCCGCCCTTTCCTAGATTTTTTTGTGAGGGGTTCCCAGGCCCAAATTGCCGCATCTTTTGTTTGAGCTTCTGCTTGATTTTGACGGCATATCGGTAGGCCATGGCCAAGGACGAGATGTCCAGAAATTCCATTTCGGTTTGGATGTATCTATGTAGAGAACCTCAATACTTTAGCACCACATGTCTCTTTGAATATTTGATACCCATATTGGTGCGCAAGGTATGGAAGATATTTGTGAACTCTGACATTGCTTGGTCTCTTTCTTGCTGCAATGTGGTCCATTTGGTATACAAGTCGTCATAACTTCCGATAAGGTATTATTGTTTCTTAATAACATCCCTGAAGGATTCCTAGGTGGTCATGACTATAAATAATGAGGGTTTCTCTGTTTCCTTTTGCTCACAGAAAGTTTCCCACCAATATTTGACATGGGGAACGAATTTGAGGAGCGCAAGAGTAATATTTTCTCTATTCGAAAAGTTATGGATAGAAAAATACCCTTCTAGTAGATTCAACCACTTGTATACAACATCTGCTTCTATCTGACCTTAAAATATATGAATATAGAAGTTTATTTGTACCTTGAAGGGGGAAGTGCCTCCGCTTGAAGAAGATGTGTCGCCTGTTGGTAGCCGCCAAAGGATTTGCGTGAAACTATCCGTCATCTCGTTCCTCTATTGCATGAGGGATTCCTCAAGAAACATTTTGAACGGATCTCCTATCCCATCATCTTTCTTTTCTCCTACCATGAGAGGTCTCTTTGGCGCACGAGAGCTTTTTTCCTTAAGAAAAACAAGCTCGAGATCCAATTCTTTGTACTTTGACCTCGTTGGGGACATGCATTAAGATGAAAAGGAGAAGACCGCTCTGATACCACTGATCCGGATTTTATGAGCATAAATAAATGGCTACATATTATTAATAGATGCTTAACACAAAATAACACAGATACAATAAAACTGGTTTTCTATTCAATAAGGAAATAAGCTGAAACTGTAAAGTGCAGCGAAAAACAAGCTTGCTACAATGGTGGCGGCTTATCTCTGAGAAGAGATGTGACGACTGCACTCATTTGTAAGAAGATGGTTATAATGAGGTTCTGATGGCCTTTTAAAATAAACAGGAATGTCAAGAACCCTAGAAATCCAAAAACCTAACCCTAGGAGATGAAGTGCCAAAAGTCAAGTGGGCCCCGTTTGGGTAAGTTAGTACATCAACTTCCTGGGGTCGTTACTTTTGCATACGATCTCCATTTTAGGTGCATGATAGCCCATTGGAAAGGTCTAATCGAGAATACAAATTTCTGAATGGCCCACCCACATCGATCACTTGGGCCCCAAATCCCTAAAAAACGACGTTTAGGGCCTCAAAATGGCCCCAGAAGTTTGGAACTCGAAAAACTAAAATTGCCAAGGTGGAAAACTATTTTCTAGCTAATGGAATAGGTGGGTGGCCATCGATATCCACCTGTATCACTTGGTGTCCAACAGAGACCAGAGAATCGACCAAAAGTTGCTGAGGAACCTATTGTCCCGGTCGGAGATGATGGTCTGTGGTATCGCAAAGTGGACCCAAACTCGTTCGAAGAAGAGCTTGGCATTATCTGCCAGTATGACATTCTTCTTATAGGCTATGAGTATGGAAATATTCAAAAACCGATCAACGAACACAAACACGTAGTCATTTCCGTGCTTGGTGGATGACAAAATAGACACATAATCCATTGAGATGGATTCCCACGACTTCTCGGGAATAGGAAGAAGGGTGTATAATCCTTGCTTCTTGATGGCTGGCTTGGAAATGGCGCAGATAGTGTAATATCTGATATACTTTTTGATGTCCTGTCAAATTTTTGGCCAATAAAAATGTTTATGAAGAATGACCACAATTTTCTCCACGCCAAAATTTCCTACCACCCGACTGTAGTGGGATTCCCAAATCAGATTTGCACGCTCGCTTGTAGGAACACAGAGATGGCCCAGGTGGCACAAGAGTCTATCTTGAATGTGAAAATCAGTGACAGTAGTGCCTGTACCCAAGAGCTGATATGTGGTGGCAAAGTCTGGATCTTGTTGATAAAGTTGGGGCCACTCCGATGCTTCATGTCCACAGGACTGGAGCACATTGGTGAGTGCAGCCACAGGAGGCCAAATGAGGCAGTCAACGACATGATTGAAGATACCTGTCTTATACTTGATGTTGATATGGAATTGCTGCAGGTAGGTGGAACACTTCTGATGGCGATCGTTATGCAGTTTCCCCTATCTCTGTATGAACTACAAAGGCTTGTGATCAATGTGTATGACCGTCTCTTTCCCCAGAATGTAATGTTTCCATTGACGACAGGCTTGTATAATGGAATACATTTCCTTGTCATAGGTGGGGTATTTTTGGACAGTATCGAAGAGTGTCTCACTATGGTATGCCATAGGATGCCCGTGCTGAGTGAGAAATGCACCCACAACATAGTCAGATGCATCAATCTCAATATTGAATGGTTGTTGCAGATCAGGCAAGGAGAATATTGGAGCTGAGCACAAGTGATGTTTCAGATCATCAAATTCTCTTTGCTTCTCCTTCCCCCACATGAACTTGGCCCTACCACCACCCTTGGTCACTTGGCTGAGGGCCCTTGCACTATGGGAGAATCCCAACACGAACCGTCGGTAGAAATTGGCTAGTCCAAAGAAGCTTTGAAGCTCGGTCAGTGTGGTTGGGGCTGACCAGTCATGGATGAATTGGATCTTAGCTGGATCAACATGTACCCCATGCTCATCAACAATGTAGCCCAAGTATTGGACCTTGTTTATGCCAAAATAACATTTTTCCAATTTGGCATAAAGCTTGTGATGCCAGAGAGTGCTCAAAACCTATTGAATATGCCGCATGTGCTCCTCCCACATTTTGCTGAAGATGAGGATGTCATCCAAATATACTACCACAAAGTAGTTAGTTAAGGGTCTCAATACATCATCCATCAACTTCATGAAAGTGGATGGTGCATTTGTTAAGAGAAAGGGAATGACTAGCCATTTGTAGAGACCTTCTTTAGACTTGAAGGTTGTCTTTCAGACATCAGTTGGTTCGATGGGAACCTGCTGGTAGCTAGACTTTAGGTCAATATTGTTGAATAAATTTTCCCCTTTGAGTTATTCAAGAAGGTCATCAATCCTGGGAATGGGGTAGTGGTTCCTGACTGTGATTTTGTTTAAGTCTCTGTAATCAATGCAAAGTCGCCAAGTCTCGTCCTTCTTCTGCACCCGTACAATCGAGATTCAGCAAGGGGAGGAGTTGGGTCTGATGTGCCCCTTTTGAAGAAGCTCTTGGATTTGACACCTGATTTCGTCATTCTCCATTAGCGAGCGCCGATAGAATGTCCCATTAGTTAGAGGTGCGTCGGGGGTTAGATCAATTGAATGCTTGACTTGGCAGTGTGTCGGTACCCCTGTAGGTGAGGCAAAGATGTCCCTGTATTCTTCCACGATCCCATCCACTTGCTTCTGCTACAAAGAGAGGCATTGTGTGGAGGCCATGGATGTGATGGCGACCTTCTTCTTACTATGAGTATGGATCATAGAGAAGATGAACTTCCCGGTTTGTGAAATGACCTTACTGCATTTCTTAACAGAGATTAAAGAAATAGCAGTAGGAGGTTCCACCTCTAGGATCCTGTACAATTGTCTACCCAAAGTAATAATAAAACTGTGGGGTCTAGACTCATACACAAAATTACACTTCCACAAATATGGTTGTCGTAAAAGAACATCACAAACTTCAAGGGGAGAAATATCACACAGAACCTCATCTTTTAAAGGATTGATGCCATAAGGAATACGACACTGTTGGCTGACACAAAGATCTATTCCTTGACGAAGCCAAACGATGGTGTAGGGCTGTGGGAGTGGTGTCATTGGTAGGTCCAACAACTTGACAACCTCTGTTGAAATCAGGTTCTTCTGACTACTATTGTCGAAAATGAAATGAATCAGATCACCCTTTACCCAAATCTAAGAGTGAAAGAGGCATTCCCCTTCCTCTGGTTCTTCTGTTTTGCTTGGCCGAACTTTGGTGGTAGCAACCGTGGAACTGGGTTCAACATCGACAATCTGCTTCCCTCCTTTAGGATTTGACTTAGACTCAGAATCAACCTCGGTCTCGGAAGCCTTCAACTTGACCATGAGGGACTTCTTGGAGCGACATTCGTTGGTGTTGTTCCAATGACTTTTATGGTACTCACACCATTTTCACGTGTCTTTCTTTGTCTTCTCATTTCCCTTCTTGTGTTGTGGCTTGGATGGATTGTCCTGAGGGCGACCATATTGACTTGGTCCCTTGCTGAGTGGGTTGGGGTTTCCTTTGACCTACTTTGGTTGTGAGGGGTTTGCAGATTCAAACTCTCTCTGTTTTTGCTTAAATTTATGCTCGATCTTGTGAGCGTATATATAAGACGTGCTCAATGAGACGATGTCCAGGAACTCCATTTCTGTTTGAATTTATCTATGCAGACAACTGTGGTATTTGATCACTATATGGAACTCATAATATTTGATACCCAATTTGGTGTGTAGGGTATGGAAAATATTGGTGAAGTCTGGTACTGTTTGGTCCCTTTCTTGAGGTAGGGTGGTCCATCTGGTGTACTAGCTTCCAATAGGGTAGTTCTGTTCTTTAATGGAGTCCCGAAAGGAATCCCATGTAGGGGCCACCACAATAATTGCAGATTCCTCCATGACCCTTTGCTTAGAGTAAGTATCCCACCAATATTTAACATGGGGAATGGCCTTGAGGAGTGAAAAAGTGATATTTTCCCTATCGGAAAAATTGTGGATCAAAAAATATCCTTCGAGCAGATTCAACTGTTTATCTACAACATCAACATATATCAGTCCTTCAAATAACAAAGTATCAAAATTTACCTGTACCTTGAAGGGGGTTTCATGGTCGATTGATGAATATGCTTCTCCTGTGGGCAACCGTCGAAGGATCTGCGCGAAGTTGTCCATCATTTTGTTCCTTTTTCACGAGAGGGATTCCTCGAGAAACATCTTAATAGGATCTCCTACTCCATCATATTTATTTTTGTCTCCCATGGGTTGTTGTCGGGCTCGGTGCGACCGATCTGGTAATGGATTGATTGGTTCGAGTCCCAAATTCTTGTACCCAGACCTTGTCAGGGACATGGAAGAAGAAAAATAAATGAAGAGAAGACCGCTCTAATACCACCGATCCGGATTTAGGAGCAGAACGAACCAATTAATAAACTGAATAAAATAACCATAGAGATAGGAAGAATAACACAAATATCTAGTGAACAATGTCTTCTACTAAATAATGAAATAGGCTGAAACTGTAAAGCTGCAGAACTGAAACTTGCTCGAATGTTGGTAGCTATCTCTAATAGGAGATGTGGACGCTACGTGCATTTGTCTGAGCATAATGGATTACAATGAGGCTCTAGAGGCCCTTTTCATATTACTCATGAATGCCAAAACCCTAGAAATCGAAAAACCTAACCCTAGAATGTGAAACACCAAAAGTCATGTGGGCCCTATGGGTAAGTTCGTGTAATTTGGTACCTCAACTTCCTAGCATCATAAAGTTTGCATACAACCTCTATTTTAGGTGCGTGATAGCCAGTTGGAAAGGTATTCATAGAACTACACATTCCGCAGTTAGACTCTGACTTAGTCTACAGTTTGACTGTGGAGAGCCTTAAAAACAACGTTTATGGCCCCAAAAGAAACCTGAAAGTACAACAAGATATGCTGACATTAAAACATACAAAATGAGATAGTTTGATTAGGAAAGAGGCCACCCATATCCACCTGAAGAATGTGTGGGGCTTTAGACAACCCCAAAAGTGTAGAACTCACAATTATAAAGCAGTACAGAAGGACATGCTGAATAAAAACAGACATAAGGAGCCAATTGGAATAGGTGGGTGGCCACCAATATCCACCTGGATCAATCCTCCCACCTTAGGAAGCAATGGTCTCCATTGCGTTGAGTTCCCCCATCAGGTGAGGAAACTTCTGCTGGATTTGGCCCCGAATGAAAAACTTGATTTGGTTTAGGAGTCTCCCTGCCTTGACAACTCAATAAAGATAGATCCACTGCTAGCGAGTGCACTTGAACTGTGTGTCCATGATCTGATCAGTGGATGGTTGTTCCATGCAATCAGGGTTGAGATCTATTGGTGTCAGTTGTTTGATGATCTTAGAGGTGTCCAATAATGGTGGAAAATATGACCTAAGGAGGTGCACATTGAATACTGGATCCATACCAAGGAAGGGTGGAGTGTTGAGCTCAAAATAATTGCTACCCACAACCTTGGTGATAGTTTAAGGCCCATAACGAAGTGGGCGAAGCTTCCGATGGGGCCTGGTGAGACACTCCTTCTACAAAGGTAACCAAACTTTTTTGCCAACCTAAAACTGGTGTGGTACCCTGTGTTGATCGTGGTGCTGCTTGTACTTAACATGGGATTTATGAAAAATCTCCTGGACCTATTAGTGGATGTGTTGAATTCGCTCCATGAATCTACTGGCTTTGTTGATCATAGACTGACTAGGGGAAGAGTTTATCTGTGTGGTGGAAAATAGAAGTGCAACCTCAATGGGTCCCAAGGGTTGGAATCCCAGACTCACCTGAAATGGGCTATCTCCAGTGGAAATATGGAGAGCCCTGTTGTAGCTATGTTTGACATATGGGAGACTCTTGTCCCATGTATGGGGATGCTTAGAATTATACATTCGCATAATGTGCACAATCATACGATTGTCGACCTTGGTTTGGCCATCGGATTGGGGGTGGAAAGAAGTGGATTTTGTGAGCTTGTTGTCCAATAGAGACCAGAGACTAGACCAAAAGGTGTTGAGGAACCTGCTATCTCAATCATAGATGATGGTCTGTGGTATTCCAAACTACACCCAAACTCGTTTGAAGAAGAGCTTGGCAATATCAGCCGCTGTGACATTATTCTTATAGGCTATGAGGATGGCCATCTTCGAAAACCAATCAATGACAACAAACACCCAGTCATTTCTGTGCTTGGTGGATGAAAAACAAGACATGTAATCCATTGAGATGGATTCATATGGCTTCTCAGGAATAGGAAGAGGGGTGTATAATCCTTGCTTCTTGATGGTTGGCTTGGAAATGGTGCAGGAAGTGCAATATCAGATATACTTGCTGACATCGTGTTGAAGTTTTCGCCAATAAAAATGTTTCTAAAGCATGACCACAATTTTCTCTAGGCCAAAATGTCCTGCCACTCGACTGTAGTGGGCTTCCCAAATCATCTTTGCATGCTCGCTTGTAGGAACACAGAGATGGCCTAGGTGGTATAAGCGTCCGCCCTGTATGTGAAAATAAGTGAAAGTGGCGCATGTACCCAAGATATGATATCTGGTGGCGAAGCCCAGATCTTGCTGATAAAGTTGGGGCCATTGCGATGCTGCATGTCCACAGGACTGGAGCAGAGTGGTGAGTGCAGCCACACGAGGCCGACTGAGGCAGTCAGTGACATGATTGGAGATACCTATATTATACTTGATGTTGATATGGAACTGTTGCAGGTAGGTGGACCACTTCTGATGGCGACCATTATGCAATTTCCCCTATGTTTGTATGAACTGCAGAGGCTTGTGATCAACGTGTATGACCGTCTCTTTCCCCAGAATGTAATGTTTCCATTGTTGACAGGCTTGTAGAATGGAACACATTTCCTTTTCATATGTGGGGTATTTCCAGACAGTATTAGAGAGCGTCTCACTATGGTTTACCACCAAATTCCTATGCTGAGTCAGAGCTATGCCCACAACATAGTTAGATGCACCAATCTTAGTCTAAAATGGTTGTTGCAGATTGAGCAAGGAGAGTACTGGAGATGAGCACAAGAGATATTTCAAATCATCGAATTTTCATATACTAAGTGCCCCCCACACGAACTTGGCCCTACCACTACCCTTGGTCACCTGGCTGAGGACCCATGCAATATGGGAGAATCCCAACATGAACCGTAGGTAGAAATTGGCTAGTCCCAAGAAGCTTAGAAGCTCGGTCAGTGTGGTCGGGGTTCACCAGTCACGAATGAGTTGGATATTATCCGGATCAACATGTACCCCATGCTCATCAACAATGTAGCCCACGTATTGGACCCTGTTCATGCCAAAAGATAATTTTTCCAAGTTGGCATAAAGCTTGTGCTTTCACAGAGTTTTTCCAAGTTGGCATAAACCTTGTGTTGACGCAGAATTTTTCAATGCAGAGTCACCAAGTCCCATCCTTCTTCTGCACCAGTACAATCGTGATTCCACAAGGGGAGGAGCTAGGTCTGATGTGCCCCTTTTGAAGAAGCTCTTGGATCTGACGCTTGATTTTTCCATTCTCCATCAGGGAGTGCCAATAGATTGGCCCATTAGGTAGAGGTGTGTTGAGGGTCAGATCAATTGGATACTTGACTTGGAAATGTGTCAGTACCCCTATAGGTGAGGCGAAGATGTCTCTGTATTCTTCCACGATCCCGTCCACTTCCTTATACTAGAAAGAGAGGCGTTATGTAGAGGCCACATATGTGACGATGAACTTCTACTTATTGTGAGCATGGATCACAAAGAAGATGAACTTCCCAGTCTGTGAAATGACCTTACTGGATTTCTTAGTAGAGATTAAAGAAATAGCAGTCGGTGGTGCCACCTATGGGATCCTGTACAATTGTCTACCTAAAGTAATAATAACATTGTGGGGTATAGACTCATACACAACATGACGCTTCCACAAATATGGTTGTCCTAAAAGAACATAACAAACTACAAGGGGAGAAATATCACACAGTACCTCATCTTTGAAAGGCTTGATGCCGTATGGTAGACGACACTGTTGATTGACACAAAGATCTCTTCCTTGATGAAGCCAACCGATGGTGTAGGGATGTGGGTGCAGTGTCATTGGTAGGTCCAACTACTTGACAACCTCTACTAAAATTAGGTTCGTCTAACTACCGCTGTCGAAAATGAAATGAATTAGAGCCCCCTTGACCCACATCTGTGAGTGAAAGAGGCGTTCCCCTTCGTCTGGTTCTTCTAGTTTTCTTGGCCGGAATTTGGTGGTAGCGATTGTGGAATTGGGTTCAACATCGATAATCTGCATCCCTCCTTCAGGATTTGACTCAGAATCAGAATCAACCTCTGAATCAGAAGCCTTCAACTCGACCACAAAGGACTACTTGGAGCGACATTCGTTGATGTTGTTCCAAGGACTTTTATGGTACTCACACCATTTTCCTGTGTCCTTCTTCGTCTTCTCATTGCCCTTCTTGTGTTGCATATTGGATAGATTTTCCTGAGGGTGACCATATCGACTTGGACCCTTGTTGTGTGGGTTTGGGTTTCCTTTTCCCTACTTCGACTTTGAGGGGTTTGCAGATCCAAACTCTCACCGTTTCTTCTTAAATTTCTGCTCGATCTTGACAGCGTATCTGTAATCCGTGCCCAATGAGGCGATGTCCAGTAACTCCATTTATGTTTGAATGTATCTATGCAGACAACCATGGTATTTGAGCACCGTATGACACTCAGAATATTTGATATCCAATTTGGTGCGTAGGTTATGGAAAATATTGTTGAAGTCTGGTACTGTCTAGTCCCTTTCTTGATGTAGGGTGGTCCATCTGGTGTATAGTTTGTCGTATCTTCCAACAGGGTTGTAATGTTCTTTAATGGTGTCCTGGAAGGAATCCCATGTAGGGGCCACCACAAAATTGTAGATTCCTCCACGACCCTTTGCTTAGAGTAAGTATCTCACCAATCTTTAACATGGGGAACGACCTTGAGGAGTGCAAAAGTGATCTTTTCCATATCGAAAAAATTATGGACCGAAAAATATCCTTCGAGCAGATTCAATGATTTATCTATAACATCCACATCTATCAATCCTTCAAATAAAGGAATATCAAAATTTACCTGTACCTTGAAGGGGGTTGCATGGGCGCTTGATGAAGATGCACCTCTTGTGGGCAACCTTCAAAGGATTAGCACGAAGTTGTCCATCATTTCGTTCCTTTGTCACGTGAGGGGTTCCTTGAGCAACATTTTAATAGGATCTCCTACTCCATCATATTTCTTTTTGTCTCCCATGGGTTGTTGTCAGGTTTGGTGCGACCGATATGGAAATGGTCCGATTGGTTCGAGTCCCAAATTCTTGTACCTAGACCTTGTTGGGGACATGCACGAAGAAAAATAAATGAAGAGCAGACTGCTCTAATACCACTGATCCAGATTTATGAGAAGAACAAATTGATTAACAGACTAAATGCAATAAACACAAAGATAGGAAGAATAACACAAATATCCAGTGGATAATGTCTTCTATTAAATATTGAAATAGGATGAAACTGTAAAGCTGCATAACTGAAACTTGCTTGAATGGTGGTAGCTATCTCTGAGAAGAGATGTGGCTTCTATGCACATCCATCTAAGAAAAATGGATTACAATGAGGCTCCATAGGCCCTTTTCATATTACTCATGAAGGCCAAAACCATAGACATCCAAAAACCTAACCCTAGAAGGTGAAATACCAAAAGTCATATGGGCCCTATGGGTAAGTTAGTTAATTTGGTACCTCAACTTTCTAAGGTCATAACTTTTGCATACGACCTCTGTTTTAGGCACGTGATAGCCCGTTGGAAAGGTATTTCAGAGAAATATACATTCCACCATCAAACTCTGATTCAGTCTACAGTCTCACTGTGGCGAGCAAAAAAAACAACGTTTAGGGCCCAAAATACCCCTTAAAGTACAACAAGATGTGCTGACATGAAAACATACAAAATAAGCCAGTTGGATTAGATGAGAGGCCACTTGTATATACCTAGATAATGTGTGGGGATTAAGACAGCCCAAGAAGTGTAGAACTCACAATTATAAAGTAGTACATAAGGACATGCTGAAAAAAAACGGACACGAGGAGCCAGTTGGAATAGGTGGGTGGCCACCAGTATCCACCTGGATCAATCCTCCCCCTTAGGAAGAAATGGTCTCCATTGCATTGAGTTCCCCCATCAGGTGAGGAAAATTCCATTGGGTTTGGCCCCAGGTGATCCACTTTCCTCGGTGTAGGATTTTCCCTACCTTGAAAACCCGATAAAGCTGGATCCGTTGCTGGCGAGTGCCCTTGACCCATGTGTCCAAGATATGATCGGTGGATGCTTGTTCCATGCAATTAGGGTTGAGCTCTGTTGGTGTCATCTCTTTGACAATCTCAGAGGTGTCCAATAAAGGTGGAAAATATGGCATAAGGAGGTCCACATTGAATACTGGATGCAGAACAAGGAAGGGTGGAGTGTTGAGCTCAAAATCATTGCTACCCGCAACCTTGGTGATAGTTTAAGGCCCATAACGAAGTGGCCGAATTTTTTGATGGGGCCTGATGAGACGCTCCTTCTGCAAATGTAACCAAACTTTTTCACCAACCTGAAACTGGTGTGGTACCCCTTTTTTATCGTGGTGCTGCTTGTACTTAGCATTAGATTTATTCAAAATCTCCTGGACCTGTTGGCGGATGTGCTAAATCCACTCAATGAATATGGTGGCTTTGTCGATCACATATTGATCATGGGAAGAGTTTGTCTATGCAGTGGCAAGAGGAAGTGAAACATCAATGGGTCCTAAGGGTTGGAATCCCAAACCCACCTGAAATGGGATATGGTGGGTGGAACTATGGAGATCCCTATTGTGGACGATAAACCAGACATGTAATCCATTGAGATGGATTCCCATGGTTTCTTGGGAATAGGAAGAGGGGTGTATAAGCCTTGCTTCTTGATGGTTGGCTTGGTAATGGCATAGGCAGTGAAATATATGATATACTTTTTGACGTCCTGTTGAAGTTTTGGCCAATAAAAATTTGTCTAAAGAATGACCACAGTTTTCTCTATGCCAAAATGTCTTGCCACCTGACTGTAGTGGGATTCCCAAATCATCTTTGCATGTTCTCTTGTAGGAACATAGAGATGGCCCAGGTGGCATAAGAGTCCATCCTAAATGTGAAAATCAATGACAATGGTGCCTGTACCCAAGAGATGATATGTGGTGGTGAAGTATGGATCTTGCTGATAAAGTTGGGGCCACTCCGATGCTTCATGTCCACAGGAATGGAACACAATGGTGAGTGCAGCCACAGGAGGTCGACTGAGGCAGTCAACGACATGATTGGAGATACCTATCTTATACTTGAGGTTGAGATGGAACTGCTTCAACTAGGTGGACCACTTTTGATGGCGGTCATACTGCAATTTCCCCTGTGTCTCTATGAACTACAAAGTATTGTGATCAGTGTGTAGGATTGTCTCTGTACCTAGAATGTAATGTTTCCATTGATGGCATGTCTGTTCACTAGAATACATTTCCTTTTCATAGGTGGGGTATTTCCAGAGAGTATAGAAGAGTGTCTCACTATGGTATGCCATAGGATGCCCATGCTGAGTGATAACCTGTTCCCACAACATAGTCAGATGCATCAATCTCAATCTCAAATGGTTGTTACAGATTGGGAAAGGAGAGTATTGGAGCTGAACACAAGTGATAGTTCATATCATCGAATTTTCTTTGCTGCTCCTTAACCCACATGAACTTGTCACTACCACCACCCTTGGTCACCTCACTGAGGGCCCATGCAATATGGGAGAATCCCAACATGAACTGTGGGTAGAAATTGGCTAATCCCAAGAAGCTCCGAGGCTCAGTTAGTGTGGTCGGATTTGGCCAGTCATAGATGACTTGGATTTTATCTAGATCAACATGTACCCCATGATCATCAACAATGTATCCTAGGTATTGGACCCTATTCATGCCAAAAGAGCATTTTTGCAAGTTGGCATAAAGCTTGTGCTGTCACAAAGTGCTCAAAACCTGTTGAATATGCCGCATGTGCTCCTCCCACGTTTTGCTGAAGATGAGGATGTCATCCAAATATACTACCACAAAGGAGTTGGTGAAGGGTCTCAATAAATCATCCATAAACCTCATGAAAGTGGCTGGTGCATTTGTTAAGCCAAAGGGCATGACTAGCAATTCGTAGAGACCTTCTTTAGACTTGAAGGTTGTCTTCCACACATCAGTTGATTCGATGGGAACCCGGTGGTAGCCATACTTCAGGTCAATCTTGCTGAAGAAATTTTCCCCCTTGAGTTGGTCAAGAAGGTCATCAATCCTGGTAATGGGGTAGCAGTTCCTGACTGTGATTTTGTTTAAGGCTTTGTAATCAATGCATAGTCACCAAGTCTCTTCCTTCTTCTTCACTAGTACAATCAGGCTTCCACAAGGGGAGGAGTTGGGTCTGATGTGCCCCTTTTGAAGAATATTTTGGATCTAACGCCCGATTTCATCATTCTCCATCAGCGAGCATTGATAGATTGGCCCATTAGGTAGAGGTGCATCATGGTTCAGATCAATTGGATGCTTGACTTGGTAGTGTGTCGGTACCCCTGTAGGTGAGGAAAAGATGTCTCTGTATTCATCCACGATCCTGTTCACTTTATTCTGTTGCAAAGAGAGGTGTTGTGTAGAGGCCACAAATGCGGCGACGAACTTATGCTTACTGTGAGAACAAATCATAAAGAAGATGAAATTCCCGTTCTGTGAAATGACCTTACTGCATTGCTTATTAGAGATTAAATAAATAAAAGTAGGCGGTGCCACCTCTGGTATCCTGTACAATTGTCTACCCAAAGTAATAATAACACTGCGAGGTCTAGACTCATACACATCATGACGCTTCCAAAAATATGGTTGTCCTAAAATAACATCACAAACTTCAAGGGGAGAAATATCACACAGTAACTCACCTTTGAAAGGCTTGATGTCGTAGGGAAGAAGACACTGTTGGATGACACAAATATCTCTTCCTTGATGAAGCCAACCGATGGTGTATGGTTGTGGGTGTGGTGTCATTGGCAGGTCCAACTGCTTGATGACCTCTTCTGGAATCAGGTTCTTCTTACTACCACTGCCGACAATGAAATAAATCAGAGCTCCTTTGACCCACATCTGTGAGTGAAAGAGGCGTTCCCCTTCCTCTGTTCCTTTTGGTTTGCTTAGCCAGAATTTGGTGGTAGTGACTGTGGCACTGGGTTCAACATCGATAATCCACTTCCCTCCTTTAGGATTTGACTCAACATCAGAAAAAACCTCTAACTCGAATGCCTTCATCTCGACCACAAGGGACTGCTTGGAGCGACATTCGTCGGTGTTGTGACGATGAATTTTATGGTACTCACACCATTTTCTTGTGTCCTTCTTCATCTTCTCATTTACCTTCTTGTGTTATAGATTGGATGGATTTTCCTGAGGGAAACCATCTCGACTTGGTCCCTTGTTGTGTGGGTTGGGGTTTCCTTTGCCCTGCTTCGGCTGTGAGGGGTTTGCAGATCCAAACTCTCATCGTTTCTGCTTAAATTTCTGCTCGATCTTGATGACATATCTATAAGCCGTGCCCAATGAGATGATGTACAGAAAATCCATTTCTGTTTGAATGTATCTATGCAGATAACCATGGCATTTGATCAGTAGATGACGCTAAGAATATTTGATACCCAATTTGGTGCGTAGGGTATGGAAAATATTGGTGAAGTATGGTACTGTCTGGTCCCTTTCTTGACGTAGGGTGGTCCAACTAGTGTACTGGTCCTCGTAGCTTCCAATAAGGTAGTAATGTTATTTAATGACATCCTGAAAGGAATCCCATGTAGGGGCCACCACAAAAAATATGGATTCCTCCATGACCCTTTCCTCAGAATAAGTATCCCATCAGTATTTAACATGGGGAATGGCCTTGAGGAGTGCAAAAGTGATCTTTTCCCTATCAAAAAAATTTTGGACCTAAAAATATCCTTCAAGCAAATTCAACCATTTATCTACAACATCCACATCTATCAGTCCTTCAAATAACAAAATATCAAAATTTACATGTACCTTGAAGGGGGTTGCATGGTCGCTTGATGAATATGCTTCTCCTGTGGGCAACCGTCGAAGGATCTGCGTGAAGTTGTCCATCATTTCATTCCTTTGTCGCGCAATGGATTATTCGAGCAATATTTTAATAGGATCTCCTGCTACATCATATTTCTTTTTGTCTCCCATGGGTTGTTGTCAGGCTCAGCATGATTGATATGGTAATGGATCGATTGGTTCGAATCTCAAATTCTTGTACGTAGGTCAATCTTGCTGAAGAAATTCCCCCCCTTGAGTTGGTCAAGAAGGTCATCAGTCCTATGAATGGGGCAACAACTCCTGACTGTGATTTTGTTTAAGGATCTGTAATCAATGCAGAGTCGCCAAGTCCCGCCCTTGTTCTGCACCATTACAATCGGGCTTCCGTAAGGGGAGGAACTGGGTCTAATGTGCCCCTTTTGAAGAATCTCTTGGATCTGACACCTAGTTTCATCATTCTTCATCAGGGAACACCAATAGACTGGCCCATTAGGTAGAGGTGCACCATAATTCATATCAATTGGATGCTTGTCTACCAAAAGTAATAATAACACTGTGGGGTTTAGAATCATACACAACATGACACTTCCAAAAATATGGTTGTCCTAAAAGAACATCACAAAATTCAAGGGGAGAAATATCACACAATACCTCATATTTGAAAGTCTTGATGTCGTAGGGAAGATGACACTGTTGGCTGACACATAGATCTCTTCCTTGACGAAGCCAACCGATGGTGTAGGGCTGTGGGTGTTGGTTGTGGATCCTGATTATCTTCCAGATTTAGAGGACTTTGTTTTCAACCATGTTTATACCTCATGAATACTTTACACCCCAGAAGAATATACACTCTTCCACGTGGGGGAGTGCAGAGGGGGGTTACCCCCTCTGCGAGGTTTGGGGGAAAGCGGGCCACCGACGGGGGTTCGGGGGTGAATCCCCCAAAGGAAAAATTGCCTTGTAAAAGTATATTGTAATTTCATTGTAAATCTGGACCGTTCATTATAAGGTTGTAGATCTAATGGTAGAAGTTATGTTATGGTTTTCTTCCCTAGAAGGCAACCCTCTCTTATGAGGGAAATGTATTGCAGCTATGTATCATAGAGAATATTGTATTCTGAGATAAGAGATTATGAGAAAAAGAAGTGGAAGTTACAACGAGTTTGCTGTAGGTTGTATCCCTTCGATTGCTAGATAATAATAAAGGAAGGACCTGGAAATTTCTTTGGTGGACGTAGTCCACACTGGGTGAACCATGTATATTTGTGTCTCTATTGTATTGTGTATCTTCTGTATTTTATTTCCGCATTTGTTTTATTTTATTGCTCCGCGATCTTGTTTTTCTAACAGTGGGTGCAGTATCATTGGCAGGTCGAACTTCTTCACGACCTCTACTAAAATTAGGTTCTTCTGACTACCACTCTCGAGAATGAAATGAATCGGAGCCCCCTTGAACCACATCTGTGAGTGAAAGATGCATTCCCCTTCCTTTGGTTCTTCTGGTTCGCTTGACCAGAATTTGGTGGTAGCGACCGTGGCATTGGGTTCAACATCGATAATCCACTTCCGTCCTTCAAGATTAGACTTGGAATCAGAATCAACCTCTAACTCAAAAGCCTTCAGCTCGACGACGAGGGACTACTTCGAGCGACATTAGTTGGTGTTGTGCCAAGGAGTTTTATGGTACTCACACCATTTTCCCGTGTCCTTCTTTGTCTTTTCGTTGCCCTTCTTGTGTTGTGGCTTGGACAGATTGTCCTGAGGGAAACCATCTCGACTTGGTCCCTTTCTACGTGGGTTGGGGTTTCCTTTGCCCTGCTTCGGCTGTGAGGGGTTTGCAGATCCAAACTCTCACCATTTCGACTTAAATTTTTTCTCTATCTTGACAGCGTATCTATAAGCCGTGCTCAATGAGGTGATGTCAAAGAACTCCATTTATGTTTGAATGTATCTATGCAGACAACCACGATATTTGAGCACCAGATGATGCTCAAAATCTTTGATACCCAATTTTGTGCATAGGGTATGGAAAATATTGGTGAAGTTTGGTACTATCTAGTCCCTTTCTTGACGTAGGGTGGTCCATTTGGTGTACTGGTTGTTGTAGCTTCCAACAGGGTAGTACAATTCTTTAATGGCATCCCAGAAGGAATCCCATGTAGGGCCCACCACAAAAATTGTAGATTCCTCCATGACCCTTTGCTCAGAGTAAGTATCCCACCAATATTTAACATGGGAAACAACCTTGAGGAGTGAAAAAGTCATCTTTTCCCTATCGGAAAAATTTTGGACCGAAAAATATCCTTCAAGAAGATTCAACCATTTATCTACAACATCAACATCTATTAGTCCTTCAAATAACGAAATATCAAAATTTACCTATACCTTGAAAGGGGTTGCATGTCCACTTGATGAAGATGCTTCTCCCGTGGAAACCGTCGAAGGATCTACGCGAAGTTGTCCATCATTTATTTCCTTTGTCATGCAAGGGCTTCCTCGAGCAACATTTTAATAGGATCACCTACTCCATCATCTTTCTTTTCGTCTCCCATGGGTTGTTATCGGGCTCGACACGACCGATATGGTAATGGCTCGATTGGTTCAAGTCCCAACTTCTTGTACCCAGACCTTGTTGGGGACATGCACGAAGAAAAATAAATGAAGAGCAGACCGCTCTGATACGAATGATCCAGATTTAAGAGTGGAACGAACTGATTAATAGAATGAATACAATAAACAAAGAGATAGGAAGAATAACACAAATATCCAGTGAACAATGTCTTCTATTAAATAATGAAACATGCTGAAACTATAAAGTTACAGAATTGAAGCTTGCTCGAATGGTGGTAGCTATATTTGAGAATAGATGTGGCTGCTATGTGCATCCGTCTAAGAAGAATGGATCATAATGAGGCTCCAGAGGACCTTTTCATATTACTCATGAATGCCAAAACCCTAGAGATTCAAAAATCTAACCCTGGAAGGTGAAACACCAAAATTCATGTGGGCCCTATGGGTAACTTGGTGTAATTTGGTACTCAACTTCCTAGCGCCGTAAATTTTTCATATGACCTTTTTTTTAGGTGCGTGATCGCCTGTTGGAAAGGTATTTCAGAGAACTACACATTCTGCCGTCAGAATTTGACTTAGTCTATAGTCTGACTGTGGCAATCCTAAAAAACAACGTTTGGGGCCCCAAAAGAACCCTGAAAGTACAACAAGATGTGTTGACATTAAAACATACATAATAAGACATTTGGATTAAGTGAGAGACCACCCGTATCCACCTTGAGAATGTGTGGGGCTTCAGATAGCCCCAAAAGTGTAGAACTCACAATTATAAAGAAGTACAGAAGGACATGCTGAACAAAAATGAACACGAGGAGGCAATTGGAATAGGTGGGTGGCCAACAATATCCACCTGGATCAATCCTCACCCCTTAGGAAGCAATGGTCTCCATTGCGTTGAGTTCCCCCATCAGGCGAGGAAAATTCTACTGGATTTGGCCGCGGGTGAACAACTTGCCTTGGTTTAGGAGTTTCCCTACCTTGACAACTCGGTAAAGCTGGATCCACTGCTGGCAAGTGCCCTTGACTTGTGTGTCCACGATCTGGTCAGTGGATGTTTGTTCGATGCAGTCAGGGTTTATCTCTATTGGTGTCAGCTGTTTGACGATCTCAGAGGTGTCCAATAACGGTGGAAAATATGACCTAAGGAGGTCTACATTGAATATTGGATGCAGACCAAGGAAGGGTGGAGTGTTGAGCTGAAAAGAATTTCTACCCATAGCCTTGGTGATAGTGTAATGCCCATAACAAAGTGGGTGAAGCTTTTGATGGGGCCTTATGAGAAGCTCCTTCTACAAAGGTAACCATACTTTGTCACCAACCTAAAACTAGTGTGGTACCCTGTGTTGATCGTGGCGTTGCTTGTACTTAGAATTGGATTTATGAAAAATCTCCTGGACCTGTTGGCAGATGTGCTGAATCTGCTCAATGAATATGGTGGATTTGTCAATCATAGATTGATCAGGGGAAGATTCTATCTCTGTGGTGGAAAAATGAATTGCAACATCAATGGGTCCCAAGGGCTGGAATCCCAGACCCACCTGAAATGGGCTATGGCCAGTGGAACTATGGAGAGCCCTTTTGTAGCTGTGTTGGACATATGGGAGACTCTTGTCCCATGTACGTGGATGATTAGAATTGTACATGCGCATAATGTGCACAATCATACGATTGATGACCTCGTTTGGCCATCGGATTGGGGGTGGGAGGAAGTGGATTTTGTGAGCTTGTTGTCCAACAGAGACCAAAGACTCGACCAAAAGGTGATGAGGAACCTACTATCTCGGTCAGAGATGATGGTTTGTAGTATTCCAAAATAGACCCAAACTCGTTCAAAGAAGAGATTGGAAATATCAACCGCTGTGACATTCTTCTTACAAGCTGTGAGGATGGCCATCTTCGAAAACCAATCAACGACCACAAACACCCAGTCATTTCCGTGCTTGGTGGATGAAAAACTAGACATGTAATCCATTGAGATGGAGTCATACGACTTCTTGGGAATAGGAAGAGGGGTGTATAATCCTTGCTTCTTGATCGCTGGATTGGAAATGGCATAGGAAGTGCAAGATCTGATATACTTTATCATGTCCTATCGAAGTTTTGGCCAATAAAAATGTTTCTGAAGCATGACCACAATTTTAACTAGGCCAAAATGTCCTGCCACCCGACTGTAGTGGGCTTCCCAAATCATATTTTCACGCTCACTTGTAGGAACATAGATATGACCCAAGTGACATAAGAGTTCATCTTGTATGTGAAAATCAGTGACAGTGGTGCATGTAACCAAGAGATGATATGTGGTGGTGAAGTACATATCTTGCTCATAAAGTTGGGGCCACTGCGATGCTTCAGGTCCACAGGACTGGAGCACAGTGGTGAGTGCAGCCACAGGAGGCCGACTGAGGCAGTCAGTGACATGATTGGAGATACCTATCTTATACTTGATGTTGATATGGAAGTGTTGTAGGTAGGTGGACCACTTTTGATGGTGATCGTTCTGCAATTTCCCCTATGTCTGTATGAAATGCAGAGGCTCGTGATTAGCGTATATTACCGTCTCTTTCCCCATAATGTAATGTTTCCATTGACAATAGGCTTGTATAATGGAATACATTTCCTTTTCATAGATGGGGTGTGTTCGAACAATATCAGAGAGTGTCTCACTATGGTATACCATCAGATTCTTATGCTGAGTGAGAACTTTGCCCTCAACATAGTCAGATGCACCAGTCTCAATCTAGAATGGTTGTTGCAGATTGAGCAAGGAGTGTATTGCAGCTGAGCACAAGCGATGTTTTAGATCATCAAATTCTCATTGCTGCTCCTTCCCCCCCACGAACTTGGCCCTACCACCACCCTTGGTCACCTGGCTGAGGATCCATGCAATATGAGAGAATCCCAACATAAACCGTAGGTAGAAATTGGCTAGTCCCAAGAAGCTTAAAATATCGGTCAGTGTGGTTGGGGTTGGTGAGTCAAAAAGGACTTGGATATTATTCGAATCAACATGTACCCCATTCGCATCAACAATGTAGCCCAGGTATTGGACCTTGTTTATGCCAAAATATAATTTTTCTAAGTTGGCATAAAGCTTGTGCTGTCGTAGAGTTTTTCCAAGTTGGCATAAATCTTGTGTTGCCACATAATTTCTCAATGTAGAGTCACCAAGTCCCATCCTTCTTCTACACTAGTACAATCAAAATTCCGCAAGGGGAGGAGTTGGGTATGATGTTCCCCTTTTGAAGAAGCTCTTGGATTTGACGCTTGATTTCATCATTCTCCATCAGCGAGTGTCGATAGATTGGCCCATTAGGTAGAGGTGTGTCGAGGGTTAGATCCATTGGATGCTTGACTTGGCAGTGTGTCGGTACCCCTGTAGGTGAGGTGAATATGTGTCTATATTCTTCCATGATCTCATCCACTTCCTTCTACTACAAAGAGAGGCGTTGTGTAGAGGCAACATATGTGGGGATGACCTTCTACTTACTGTGAGAATGGATCACAAAGAAGATGAACTTCCCAGTCTGTGAAATGACCTTACTGCATTTCTTAGCAGAGATTAGAGAAATAATAGCAGGCGGTGCCACCTATGGGATCCTGTACAATTGTCTACCCAAAGTAATATTAACATTGTGGGGTATAGAATCATAGTAAAACATGAAGCTTCCACAAATATTGTTGTCCTAAAAGAACATAACAAAATTCAAGGGGATAAATATCACACAGTACATCATCTTTGAAATGATTGATGCCATATGATAGACGACACTGTTGGTTGACACATAGATCTCTTCCTTGATGAAGCCAACCGATGGTGTAGGGATGTGGGTGTGGTGTCGTTGGCAGGTCCAACCGCTTGACGACCTCTGCTGAAATCAGGTTCTTCTAACTACCACTGTCGAAAATGAAATGAATTAGAGCCCCATTGACCCACATCTTCGAGTGAAAGAGGCGTTCCCCTTCGTCTGGTTCTTCTGGTTTGCTTTGCCAGAATTTGGTGGTAGTGACCATGGCACTGGTTTCAAGATCGATAATCCGGTTCCCTACTTTAGGATTTGACTTGGAATCAGAATCAATCTCTGACTCGGAATCATTCATCTCAACCACGAGAGATTGCTTGGAGAAACATTCGTCGGTGTTATGCTAAGGAATTTTATGGTACTCACACCATTTTCCCGTGTCTTTCTTCGTCTTCTCATTGCCCTTCTTGTTTTGCGGCTTGGACAAATTTTCCTAAGGGTAGCCATATCGACTTGGTCCCTTGCTGTGTGGGTTGGGGTTTCCTTTTCCCTACTTCGACTATGAGGGGTTTTCAGATCCAAACTCTCACCGTTTCTTCTTAAATTTCTTCTAGATCTTGACAACGTGTCTATAAGCCATGCCCAATGAGGTGATATCCCATAACTCCAGTTCTATTTGAATGTATCTATGTAGAAAACCATGGTATTTGAGCACCAGATGATGCTCATAATATTTGATACCCAATTTGGTGCATAGGTTATGGAAAATATTGTTGAAGTATGGCACTGTCTGGTCCCTTTCTTGACGTAGGGTGGTCCATCTGGTGTACTGGTCCTTGTAGCTTCCAACAGGGTAGTACTGTTCTTTAATGGCGTCCCGGAAGGAATCCCATGTAGGGGCCACCACAAAATTTGCAGATTCCTCCACGACCCTTTTCTCAGAGTAAGTATCCCACCAATATTTAACATCGGGAATAGTCTTGAGGAGTGCAAAAGTGATATTTTCCATATCGGAAAAATTGTGGACCAAAAAATGTCCTTCGAGTAGATTCAACCATTTATCTATAGCATCCACATCTATCAGTCCTTCAAATAAATGAATATCAAAATGTTCCTGTACCTTGATGGGGGTTGCATGGACGCTTGATGAAGATGCTTCTCCTGTGGGAAACCTTCAAAGGATTTGCGCGAAGTTGTCCATCTTTTCGTTCCTTTTTCATGTGAGGGGTTCCTTGAGAAACATTTTAATAGGATATCCTTCTCCATCATCTTTCTTTTTGTCTCCAATGGGTTTTTGTCGGGCTCGGCGTGACCGATATAGAAATGGATCGATTGGTTAAAGTCCCAACTTCTTGTACCCAGACATTGTCAGGGATATGCACGAAGAAAAATAAATGAAGAGAAAACCACTCTGATACAACTGATCCAGATTTAGGAGAAGAACAAAATGATTAACAGACTGAATACAACTGATCCAGTGGACAATTTCTTCTATTAAATAATGAAATAGGCTGAAACTGTAAAGATGCAGAACTGAAACCTGCTCGAATGGTGGTAGCTATCTCTAAGAAGATATGTGGCTGCTATGCACATCTGTCTGAGATGAATGGATTACAATGAGGCTCTAGAGGCCCTTTTCATATTACTCATGAATTCCAAATCCCTAGACATCCAAAAACCTAACCCTAGAAGGTGAAATGCCAAAATTCATGTGGGCCCTATGGGTAAGTTGGTTAATTTGGTACCTCAACTTCCTAGGGTCATAACGTTTTCATACGACCTCTATTTTAGGCACGTGATATCCCGTTCGATAGTCCTTTAAGAGAAATATACATTTCATCGTCAGACTCCGATTCAATCTACAATCTCACCGTGGTGAGCAAAAAAAACAACGTTTAGGGCCCAAAAATATCCCTTAAAGTACAACAAGATGTGCTGACATGAAAACATACAAAATAATCTAGTTGGATTAGGCCAGAGGCCACCTCTATATACCTGGAGAATGTGTGGGGCTTTAGATAGCCCAAGAAGTGTAGAACTGACAATTATGAAGTAGTACAGAAGGACATGCTGAAAAACACGGACACGAGGAGCCAGTTGGAATAGGTGGGTGGCTACCAATATCCACCTGGATCAATCCTCCCCCCTTAGGAAGAAATGGTATCCATTGCATTGAGACCCCCCATTAGGTGAGGAAACATCCTCTGGATTTGGCCCCGGGTGAGACACTTTCCTTGGTGTAGGAGTTTCCCTACCTTGACAACCCGATAAAGCTGGATCCATTGTTGGCGAGTGCTCTTGACCTGTTTGTTTAAGATCTGATCGGTTGATGCTTGTTCCATGCAGTCAGGGTTGAGCTCTGTTGGTGTCAACTCTTCGATGATCTCAGAGCTGTCCAATAACGATGGAAAATATGGCCTAAGGAGGTCCACATTGAATACTGGATGCCGACCAAGAAAGGGTAGAGTGTTGAGCTCAAAAGCATTGCTACACTCAACCTTGGTGATAGTTTAAGGCCCATAACAAAGTGGCCGAAGCTTCTGATGGGGCCCGGTGAGACGCTCCTTCTGTAAATGTAACCAGACTTTGTTGCCAACTTGAAACTAGTGTGGTACCCTATGTTGATTGTGGCACTGCTTGCACTTAGCATTGGATTTATGCAAAATGTCCTGGACTTGTTGGTGGATGTGATAAATCCGCTCAATGAATCTGGTGGCTTTATCGATCGCAGAATGATGATGGGAAGAGTTTGTCTGTGCGGTGGCAAGAGGAAGTGCAACATCAATGGGTTCCAAAGTTTGGAATGCCAGACCCACCTAAAATGGGCTATGGCCGATGGAACTATGGAGAGCCCTGTTGTAGCTATGTTGGACATATGGGAGACTCTCGTCCCATGTACGATGATGCTTCTAATTGTACATGTGTAGGATGTGCACAATCATCTGATTGACGACCTTTTTTTCTTCCATTAGTTTGGGGGTTGAAAGAAGTGGATTTTGTGAGCTTGGTGTCCAACAGAGACCAGATACTCGACCAAAAGGTGATGAGGAACCTGCTGTCTTGGTCAGAGATGATGGTCTGTGGTATCCCAAAGTGGATCCAAACTCGTTAGAAGAATATCTTGGAAGTATAAACCGCTGTGACATTCTTCTTACAGGCTGTGAGGATGGCCATCTTTGAAAACTGATAAATGACCAAAAACACACAGTCATTTCCGTGCTTGGTGGATGAAAAACATGACAAGTAATCCATTGAGATGGATTCCCATGGCTTCTCAGGAATAGGAAGAGGGGTTTATAAGACTTGCTTCTTGATGGCTGGCTTGGTAATGGCATAGGCAGTGAAAGATTTGATATAATTGCTGAAGTCCTGTCGAAGTTTTGGCCAATAAGAAGATGAAATTCCCGGTGTGTGAAATGACCTTACTGCATTGCTTAGCACATATTAGATAAATAAAATTAGGCAGTGCCACCTCTGGTATCCTGTACAATTGTCTACCCGAAGTAATAATAACACTATGGTGTCTAGACTCATACACATCATGATGCTTCCACAAATATGGTTTTCCTAAAAGAACATCACAAACTTCAAGGGGAGAAATATCACACAGTAAATCATCTTTGAAAGGCTTGATGCCGTAGGGCAGGCAACACTATTGGCTGACACAAATATCTCTTCCTTGATGAAGCCAACCAATGGTGTATGGATGTGGGTGCGGTGTCATTGGCTGGTCCAACCGCTTGATGACCTCTGCTAAAATCAGGTTCTTCTTACTACCACTACCGACAATGAAATGAATCAGAGCCCCTTTGACCCACATCTATGAGTGAAAGAGGCATTCCCCTTCCTCTGGTTCTTTTGGTTTGCTTGGCTAGAATTTGGTGTAGTGACTATGGCACTGGGTTCAACATCGATAATCTGCTTCCCTCCTTTAGGATTTGACTCAGAATCAGAATCAACCTCAATGGGAGAAATATCACACAGTACCTCATATTTGAAAAGCTTGATGTCGTAGGGCAGATAACACTGTTGGCTGGCACATAGATCTCTTCCTTGACGAAGCAAACCGATGGTGTAGGGTTGTGGGTGTGGTATCATTGGCATGTTGAACTTCTTGATGGCCTCTGCTAAAATCAAGTTCTTCTGACTACCACTGTCGATAATGAAATGAATCGTAGCCCCCTTGAACCACATCTGTGAGTGAAAGAGGCATTCCCCTTCCTTTGGTTCTTCTAGTTCGCTTGGTCGAAATTTGGTGGTAGTGATCGTGGCACTGGGTTCAACATCGATCATCTGCTTCCATCCTTCAGGATTTGACTCAAAATCAGAATCAACCTCTGAATCAGAAACCTTTAGCTCTGCCATGAGGGACTGCTTGGAGTGGCATTTGTTGGTGTTGTGCCAAGGAGTTTTATGGTATCACACCATTTTCCCGTGTACTTCTTCATCTTTTGGTTGCCCTTCTTGTGTTGTGGCTTGGACGGATTGTCCTAAGGGAAACCATCTTGACTTGGTCCCTTGATGTGTGGGTTGGGGTTGCCTTTTCCCCACTTCAGCTGTGAGGTGTTTGCAGATCCAAACTCTCGCCGTTTCGACTTAAATTTCTTCTCTATATTGACAGCGTATCTATAATCTGTGCCCAATGAAGCGATGTCCAGGAACTCCCTTTCTATTTGAATGTATCTATGCAGACAACCATGGTATTTGAGCACTAGATGATGCTCATAATCTTTGATACCCAATTGTTTGCGTAGGGTATGGAAGATATTGGTGAAGTCTGGTACTGTCTGGTCCCTTTCTTTACGTAGGGTGGTCCATCTGGTGTACTGGTCCTTGTAGCTTCCAATAGGGTAGTACAGTTCTTTAATGTCATCCCAGAAGAAATCCCATGTAGGGTCCACCGCAAAAATTGCATATTCCTCCGCGACCCTTTTCTCAGAGTAAGTATCCCACCAATATTTAACATGTGGAATGACCTTGAGGAGTGCAAAAGTCATCTTTTCCCTATCGAAAAAATTATGGAGTAAAAAATATCCTTCGAGTAGATTCAACCATTTATATACAACATCTGCATTTATCAGTCCTTCAAATAAATAAATATCAAAATTTACCTATACCTTGAAGGGGGTTGCATGGCCACTTGATGAAGATTCTTCTCCCGTGGGAAATTGTCGAAGGATCTGCATGAAATTGTCCATCATTTTGCTCCTTTTTCGTGTGAGGACTTCCTCGAGCAACATTTTAATAGGATCACCTACTCCATCATGTTAAGAACCAAATACCTAAATACAAAATATCACAATAGATCCAAAGATATCTGAATACAATCACCACACAAGATATATGAAACCATATAGAACACCACAACTTTATTATAGAAACCCTTGAGGTAGGGCAACACCATACAATGGATCCTATTATGGAAGGGATCCTCTCTTGTTCACTCGCCTCTTCGAGGGGGCATCCTCCTATTGAGCTACTGCTCCAAATACAATATTTCTCTTCATGTCTCATTACATTGCTTGAACCTCTTTATATAGTGCTACCATCACCTAAGAACATTCTAGAGGAGGAATATTCTAGTAGAAGTAGAACCTTCTAATAAGTCCTCTTACATTTATTATATCTAACTACCCATTTATTATATCTAACTACCATAGTGGGCCTTATTTAATAATATAGTGGACCTAGTCCACCTTACATTGAATGAACTTCACTATTATCACTATGGGCCCTCTGCCTCCCCCCCCACTACCCCTCTAGCTACCTTACATTCCATCCCCCTTATAAAAGCGTTGTCCTCAACGCTTGATGTACAACCATATACCAGGGTCCCATGGATAATTGTGGACCATAATGCTGAAGAAGACTGGAGAACCAAGGTCCCATGTAGAAAGGAAAGCCACCATACTGATGTAGTCCGACCACCATTGTAAGCCAGGGTCCCATGTCCAAGTGCTCATGTGAACTCCCCGTGGAATATTTTGGAACCCAATAACCAACTCAAAATGATGCTCCAAATACTGACACCTGTCATGTGGATCCAAATAAGAAGATCCATCCACATAGTGGAAAAGGGTCGTAGCAGAATCTGAAAGGAATAATATCACTGTAGAATATGAAAGATGGACACTGGTAATAATCATAGTTTCTCGATTTGTCACATTGATGCTCTCTAAAGAAGGTGGATTAGAGTCATCAAATAAAATATGAAAGTGGTTGTCATCCCAGAAATGACAACTATCCATATACCAATCATCACAATAGGCCTCAAAATCATACCAAGCATATATTTATTGATTATATTCATCCCTGAGGCCCTCCATAAGAAATCTCTCCTGCATGTTATTCAATGAATATTGAATACTACGAAAACTATCATTGAGTCTGTCTGTTAGGTCGTCTGTGAGGCCATGTACAAATGCATCCAATCTGTCATCCAATGTGTGAAACAATTGGGCTTTGAATGATTCAAGAATTTCTTTCAGGCTTTGAGAGGAAATAACTATTTGAACACCCTATGAACTCTTCGGTCCTCCAGCTGTCATGAAAAAACCCAAAAAATAGACCCAATAAGTTTCGGCAGAAAATCGCAGCTTTTTCTGGAAAAACCCTAAAAAACTGCTGAAGTTAAAATGCTCATAACTTCACTTCCCAGACTCCATTTTGGCTTATTGTTTTTTTGAAATTGGGTGAAATTGTGAGAGGAACTCAGATCTGTAATTTATTTTGGAAAATTCAGCCTCCAGATGATACAGAAATAAAAAACTTCTCGCTGTCGTCCGCGGAAAAAATCTTGAAAATTTGCAGATTTTAAAACTTCAATATCTTGACTTCCCGAACTCCGTTTCAGACGATTGTTTTTTCAAATTGGGTGTTTTTTCTGAGAGGAAATTAGATATACAACCCTTTTCTGCAAATTTTGCACATAAATATACTTAAAACTTCGAGAATGTCGCGACCCTCTTTTTTCTTCTCTGATTTTTTTTTTTGCAAAAATAAGAAATATTTGCCCACAATGTCTGCCCAAGAAAAGTTCTCTGATACCACTTGTTAAGAACCAAATATCTGAATACAAAATATCACAATATATCCAAAGATATATGAATACAATCACCACACAAGATATATGAAACCATATAGAAAACCATAACTTTATTATAGAAACCCTTGAGGTAGGGCAACACCGTACAATGGATCCTATTATGGAAGGGATCCTCTCCTGTTTACTTGCCTCTTCGAGGGGGCATCCTCCAATTGAGCTACCACTCAAAATACAATATTTCTCTTCATGTCTCATTACATTGCTTGAACCCCTTTATATAGTGTTACCATCACCTAAGAACATTCCAGAGGAGGAATCTTCTAGAAGTAGAACCTTCTAAGAAGTCCTCTTACATTTATTATATCTAACTACCCATTTATTATATCTAACTACCATAGTGGGCCTTATTTAATAATATAGTGAACCT
>ML791100.1:200816-233868 GCA_009831015.1 Picea engelmannii | reverse complement strand
GGATGGCATTATGGACCCACTATCCATATCTAAGCCCTTTTCCCCACTTTCATTTTCTTTTTTTTGCACCGGAGCCCATAAGCTCCATTTTTCGAACCGTCTTCAGCCACGGGATCAACGTCCCGTCACCTACATTTCAGCAGACCCTGGGTTGCTTTTTCATCATGAGCCTCCGGGGCGCCTTTTTTCCATATCATGGTCAGGTACACACGCACATAGTCACATTTGTCAAATACAAGCTCATATCTTTGATACTCTTCAGATATTGTTCACTTTGGGTATTTGGTTGTTATGCGTGCAGGTACTTGCTCATCAATCATCGACATCATCCCTTTAGGTATATATTCAACACTGGCATGTAGTCTATCCCACTGTATTGCATTTACATTTCCAGTCACACCCTCTGATTTTGGCCTTTAGGATCCTAATTCCCGGCTCTGCAGTACCCACACCTCCATTTACATCTTCGGTACTGTAATCTGGTAGCATTCTCACCTACATGAGTTGTCCCATTCATAGCACCTTTTTGTACTTTTGACACTCATGATGTTCTTCATCACCCTTTAGGGATGGGAGTCCCGGTAGTCTTACATCATGTTGCGAATCAACCACATACTTCTTCTCCTCATTTTGCTAGCTTCCCATATGGACTCCCAAATCATCGCTTTATGGTCATGTTCTTTTTTACCTGCACCTCCGCAGGATCATGAACCCACCATTTCATCCACCATTAGTTTGCCCATCTGTGAACCTATCTTCATTTCACCTACCTCATACAGAAACTCGCCAAAGGGCCCCCCACCCTTCATCAGTTTCTCATGACAATTCTGCCCTCCCTGGGGCACGCATTTCACACTGGGGCACCCGTTTCTGTATTTGTACATTTATCCCCCAAAATTATTCATTATTTATTATTTATTGTACAAACACCTTTACTTTCAGTCATTACATTCTTTGTCGTCACCGTTGGCGACTTGCTTTCTTTTGGCCACACGCAACCCATGTCACCCTTGGTTGGAGCGTTACTGATTATTTACCCTCGCCGGCATCGTCCATATCGTCAGAGTACCCCACAGTTCAGTTACCCCTACCCGCTGAATTTGTTCACCTTGTCCCGCCTCTGGCACAACTTAGCACCAGTCTTGTCGTCCCCCTGACATTCGACCTTGTTACATGGTTGCGGCCACTGTTTCTCTCATATATTCTCCAACCAAGGGCAGTCTTGAGTCCTCCCACTTCTTGACTTCGTCCATGTACCTCTGTTACTTCCTCACCTCACTAGATTCCACAGAGCCCCTTTTTGCTTCTGGGAGTCGTGTCCCCCTTTTGTCGACATCAACACACTTTTCCAGAAGGGTGACAGTATCTTGATTCTCATTCTCTATTAATGAGAGATCTCAGATGACACAGGGTGAAACACCATTGCTCCCTGCTGTCGTTGGCCCCCATAACATTCGACGCCAACACTCTCTCATGTTATGGTGGGTCTTAATTTGCGACTATTGCAGTTATTTTTGTCGTTTGCCGAAGACATCTGAACTTGGTAGGGCCATCAATGCCGACATCATCGTCGCTGCTTATTACAATGATCATTTCCTGTTATTCAGAGTATGTTCCGTTGCAGAATTGTCTTCTGCCTTTATCATTACCGCCCCCGAGGGCGTTACAGTTGTCTACACCAACACTTCCGTCATATTTTTCAGAGTTACATCACACGAGCATGGGGCCTGCCCGCCTCGTTTGTACACAATTGTATATTTTTCCTGCACGTCTCTCAGAAGGTCGAGATACCGGTTCCTTTTTTCTCCAACGGATCGCTCCGAACGGTCCCACTATTGCTTTCCCTTACAACAACTTTCTCAGTAGAAGAAACATTGATGGATTTCGGCTATACGTGTGCTCCTAACCTCATCCATCAGGGGGCATCTGTTATCACTGAAATTTCGTCTGCACATGGCGACAAGAACTCCGCATCATGAAAACAACAATGAAGTCATTCATGGCACTGAATTAATTTCACAGCACTCCAGAAGGGCCAAAAACTATACAAAGTAACCAAAAATTGAAGGGCGCTTTACAGCAGTTTGGTGCGCGCGCGCATGCGCAGGACAAAAATGTGTTATTCGCGCATGAGTGCTCGACGCGCGGCTGTCAACACAAAAACCCGCGCATCTGCTAAAAATATGCATTAATTGAAAAGGTTGGCCTCCCAACCGCTTATGGACCGGCTCCCAAGTTGATTCGACTCTCAAATCAGAGCCGGATCCGCAAAATCGGCGGGTTAATGACCTAAATAAACCCTAAACGGGTCCCTGTTCACACTTTGAGAAGGTTACGTGACCGCCCGAGGAGTTGCTATAAAAAGCCGTGAGGATACACTGTTTTAGGAAGGAATTCTAAGCACTGTTATGCTGTTCAGATGGTTAAGGGCTCATCCTTTTAACAACAACCCATCAGCTGCATCACCGAGAGTTCTTTCACTGCTATGCTCATTTATTCTCATTTGTAAGGAAAGCAAACTGTGTGAGGGCCCCGAAGAGCCTTCCATTGGAGGGAGAAGGAACCTCTGGTCTCTTCCTTCAGCGTGCTCCGGTTTCATCAATACACCTGCCTGAAACCATTGGTGACACCTGTGTTTTGTGTTTGATGTTTGTTGTTTCTTTTCACAGTTTTATTTGTTTTCAGTTGATATTAGATTGTAGTTCGTTTTGTTTCTCTAACCCTATGCTCCATAGATGTTCTTCCCTGCTAAACCCAACAGGGTATGCAAGCGCTCTCTATTTTCTCACCTGGTGACCATTTGAACGAGAACACCAGTGCTCTTGTGAAGTCAAGTCCAAGACAACGCAAACCAACCAAAGTGAAAATAGCAAAGTATATTCAACGTCAACTTATGCATATGATCAAGGAATTACACAATAAAGTAAGAGTGACTTTATGGGAAAGAGACATGCCGCTGTATCATATTAATTGAAAGTAGAAGATACAACCTGATCGCCTTGATGTTGTAAGATTCCTTTCAGTGACCCTTGGTTCCAACACACACAATTTCTCCGTGCTTGCATGAAGAAGATCCAATTCCTCTTGATAGACCAAATAGAGTCTTCAAGCTTCTATCTGAGCAGGGTTCTTCACACAATTCTTTCACCAATTATTCATTCAATCTCTCTTAACCTTTTACATGAGAAACCTTTCAATATATAGGAGAAGGAGAGATGGTTACATGGATGAGGATGATCCCATCAAATCTGATAATTCAGTAAAATGACAACCATACGAATGCCAACTCATTTTCTAGAAGATTCCCTTCTAGAACCCTCAAGACTTCTTCTCCTTTCCAAGTTTAAAAATAGGTTTGCACCCTGTGTATGGAGCAGACTGCGAGAGGTTTGCACCCTAAGTGTGGGTGGCCTGTGAGAATGAGGGATTCTCGCACCCTAGGCCATAGGCAGCCTGCAAACTCATCTTAAAAATATGTTTTTTGGAAGGAGACAAGAGCCACTTTTTCTCAGGCAAAAAGTCCTTGTTGGGAGCCTGGATACATCACTGTTGAGACATCACCAAAGTGACCAAAATCATGTGTAACAGAATGCCCCCCAAAGTATGAGGTCAGAATCTTTGACAACCGAAATACTTTGTAAACTGCGTGTGTGTGTCAGAAACTAGGGGCGCACCTAATCGAAAAACTACAAACAACCAAGCATCTGTAGAAAATAATACCAATTATGAGGAAGGAATTCCCATACTCAGATCACAGACATATGACATCATGAACGTAGGTCATGGCCACCAATCATACACCGTGGATCCATGCCATCAAAATATTGCATAGCCACTAGGAATACACGTGGATCTATGCGAGAAGACTCAAATTAAGACGACATAGCCACATGACATACAAAGTGGATCTATGTGTATGAAAATCATACATACTCCAACGCAACCTGGACCAAAAATATGAGACCCAGGGTCTTCAATCTCATCACCTGAAAGTACGAATCTAGCCATGTTATTAAATGTGTTGAAGTCGAACATGGTAGAAACCACTTGATTGCCGGTCATTGATGAAACCGTTAACAAGTGCGAGGGAAATCACCATTAATGTCAATGAATCCCAAGGTACACTAGTACAATCCAATGAATGTGAATAAATGAGCTGAGGTCGAACATTCGACAGAATCTCCCGATCAGGGGCCAATAATGAAAACCCACTGTCGAAAGTGAGGAAACCTACCATTAAGGCATGCAAGTTCCAAGGTACCAAATAATTTCTAAGTCTTGTTTCCAGATAATGCGTTGGAGTCGATGGAACATGACTCGTCACAGGAGGGCCTTGATGTATCCCCCATCAATGACACGAAATAAGTAACAGATTTTAAAAGTGAAACAAAGTATGAGTATAGGTTGAAACAGACACAGGGAAGGCGGACATGGAAAGAATTGACAACTGCAGATGGCCGACTCAATAAAGGACTTGTATGAACTTCTCTTGAACATACGAACGACACAACCAAGGACTTGGTAGAACTGACTCAGAAACTACCCAGGATATGACCTTGTAGCAAGTCGAACGATAGACAAATGGATTTCCCAAACCGGCTTGAAATGGTGAACAAGGGATGTCATGTTCAAGAGCGATGCTTACTGCCATTAATATGAATACGAAAACATATCCCTTTCTCAAAATTTCTCCCACCATTTCTAGTGAGTACCTCTTTATTTTTACGCAAGATTGAGGAGGATAACATATGCTTGTTGATGTAAGTTCATCCTTCAGATGAGTCCCTCATAGTATGTTTAATGAACCCTAGAAAGGAGTGGCTTAGTCCCATTACAGGTCTTTCGACGTTTGTCTAACGAGTCGAAAGATAGAAAACTCAGAGGCTTTTCATGAGTATGCAAAAACACTTAAAAGAGAACTCTCTCAGTTCCTTTTTCATAAAGTAGTCTGATGAGACCGAAAAAGAGATAAACTACTGTTTTCAGATTTCTGTGGTGAGGGATTTCAAATTCATTTGCCGGAGAATCCACAGTTGTTGTCATTTTGTCATCGACGTTTCGAATCCAGATCGGGATTCATCATCAGGACTAATCGTCAATTTGGAGAGCTGGCTGATCTTCGTTATTAATAGTGTATATGCAGGACAATCAATAGGATAAATAGGTCGGCTAAATGTAACCCTAATTCGGAGCTAATTAAAACAAATTAATTATTAATAAGTTTTAAATGTAAGTTTGAATAGTGAGTAATTAAGGTTTATTAATAAATATAAATAATTTAAAATTTTTTAGGGTTTAGAAGGAGTTTGATTATATTAATGTACTAATAGTATTTTGTTTTATATATTAATTTTTATTAGAGCTTAGAGAATTATGGTTGAAGTTTTTTAAGTTATAGTTAAAGTTTTTTTTAAGTGTTTTTAGGAAGTAATGCATATAGAGTGTCAAAGGATATAGGTCTAGGGTTTCTAATGGCTTGGTTTTTTTAAAATGTTAAGTAAATTAAATCTAGGGTTAGCTTTGGATTAAATTTAATCTAATTGTATTAATTGTTTAATCTTAATAACTGAATGTATAATTCTATTTGAAGAAAATGTTTGTTGAGCGTGAAAAGAACAAGATCTCTCAACAATCTTTTCATGTTTAGAGAGTCTGAAAAGAGATTAAAGAGAACTCCAGAGGGTTCCTTTTTCATATAACCTTTATGAGTCTAAAAAAGTGATAAAAGTATACTCGATTACGTTCTCATGTATTTTTGAGCATGAGAACGAACAAAGACTGAGTTTGAGGTTTTTTCTAAAAACCATAAAAAACAGTTGTGCATGTGACAAAAAAAGAAAAAAACATCTGTACGCCTTTGTGTGGACTTCAAAGTTGCTATATCTGCAAAAAGTCACACTCATAGGACTATTAGGCATTAGGTTTTATGGAAAAAACAATATAAAAATCAACAAAAATGGTAAAAAGTGAATAAATATGGGTAAAAAGGGCTTTTACCATTTTCATTGTGATTTTGCCAAGAACTTTGCCCAAAAAACCTCTTTTTCCTCCAAATTTCGTTGCTCGATCGTGGGAGGCACAAGCGACCATTTGGCGAACCGTCTCTGTCGATGAGGTAAGCTCTTGATCTTCTACCGTTTCCATGGTTTAGTTTTTGTTTTCATTGGCAATTTTCAAGGTTTTGGGTTCGTTTTAGGGCCAAAACTTGCACCCGAGCATTTTTGCAGGCTAGCCATATGCGATCTGCGAGAAACTAGGATTCTCACAGGTGGCCTTAAGGGAACCTACGAGAATCTCGCACTGTGCTAAAAGAGCACCTGCGAGGGCCGAAAAATGAAAATTGAATTTGATTTTTGCTGAATAAAAATTATGCCAAGGTTTGAAACAAGTCACTGACCCTTCTTTTATGGTTCTTGTGCAGGCATTTGACCATCATGATGCTGGAGTGGTGAGAAAGAGAACATGAGGAGGAGGATACCATTGTCGGGAATGACCCGGGTACCGTTGCTGCCCTCTGAGACTCTGGGCTCTTGAAATTCTTCCGGATTCCAGGCATGAGGGCCCAAATCAGGTTGTTGGAGTACCTAGTTCATATGTGGGACATGGACCAACAATTGTTTCACGTGGGAGTCCACACATTGACCCTAGATATAGAGGATATCTACTTTCTAACATGGTTATCACAACGTGGGTATCATGCTAGCTTGATTGGTAGTTGAGGTGGCAGACTCCCTATGAGTGAGTATTGTCGCCAGTACTGCGTTCTAGAGGCAGAAAGAAGCAAGGGCAAGGTTGCTATTTGGGGGGTCCAAGATTTGACCCTGCGAACCATCTTGTTCACTATAGCACGCATGGCTAGGAGCATAGATCCACACATGGCTCTCCCGAGCTACTTCCAATACACCATAGAGTGCATGGAGCCACGAGTCTTCAACTGGTCGGATGCAGTTCTCCGCAGTATGAAGAAGCAATTGACAAAATGCAGGAAGGGGGACTTGAAGCAGTTTGGGTACGGTTTACTTTTGGTGTCCTTCTTTCTCGAGAGAGTCCCATTGCTGAGATTATAGGTTGAGTGGGGTTTACCGGTCCCACAGGATCCGAGGATGCTGAGGTGGTGCAACCTCATGGCCCGACATGTAGCTGGGATTATCATCAAATACACTGACTCATTCTTTGACTGGTTGCGGCCACAGATGCTGATGGTTGATGACTACGCATACGCCGGTTTGGACTTCCGAAGGGATCCAGATTTAGCCCTACCTGAGGATGCTCAGTGGGGTGACCTAGGTAAGAACTACACATTTTGTTTTTTTAAATGTTTTTGTAATTTTTATCATATAAAATGTTTTTATGTTTATCCAAGAACTGATCAAAAATCTCTTTTTGATGACACAGATGTGGGGCCATATCGACCTCCAGGAACGTCTCCTATTCAGCATTGAGGAGAGGTGTCTCTAGTGGCACGATGGGATGCTGAAGACTATGAGGCAGTGGAGAAAAACTTGGAGGGGTTGACTGCTAACATTCCAGACATGGCTATCGGGGAGATCCCTTAGCATTATCAGTGCCACACTGTGGGGGTGTCAGAGTCTATTAGCCGACTACTTCGTAGGGTGGCCCGAGAAGTTGTGTGTTATCGTGAGCATCACCCATGATGCTATTTTGTAGAAGCTATGAGCTTCACATTTTGAGATTTTGGTCCTTGGACAGGAACTTTATGTAAAAACTTTTGATCGTTATATACATATATACGGCTTCTACCGACTTATCTTGTGTTGTGTGATACATGTGACGTGATTGGTTTATAAATGGCCCAAATGTCTATCTAATACATAGTTAGCTAATGCATCAGTCAATGTGTTTAGACATCTAGGAATGTGTTGATATTCAATATAATCAAAATAACGTTCCAAGAGGCGAATTCGTAAATATACCCGTAATAAAGTAGAACTTCGAATAGCATAGACATTACTTAGCTGTAGTATTACTAGTTGCGAATCGAGTTGTACAACCAAGTGGCGGATACCAAGTGAAATAACATCAATCAACAATTCGATAATGACACTATACTCTACAATATTGTTGGTCACACGGTTGAGGCACACACCTCGTAGAGTAATAAGTTTGTTTGTAGGGGCGTAAATTTTCCAAGCAACAGAAGCAAGGTTCTGAGTACTACGACTAGCACCATCAACGAAGCCAATGTGGGGTAGCGAAGACTCTGACATTTAGAAACCAAATACAACGTAACATAAGCGGTCGAGGGTAGAGACCAGATAATGAAAAAGCATACTACAGTAACACACAAGAAGTATGATACAATAAAATACAAGTACTCATGCACAGGTGATCTTAGGCATAGTACTTCTTTAAGTACAACTGATTTCTGGGTTCACTCAAAGGGATACCATTGTAGTCTACTAACTCGTAAGCTCCTTTCTCCAAAACTCGTTTAACGATATAAGGACCTCGCCACATGGCTTCAAACTTTCTGGCTCCTAGCATATCCCGATCTTGTTCGTAAAGGAGAACCAGATCGCATTCAAAGAAAATGTGAGGCTTGACATGTTTTTCGTATTGGGCCTTGACGCATTTCTTCTGGGCTTCTATGACTAGGGTAGCGTCGTGACGAGTCTCGTCTAATCGCATGAGGTACAACAGACGTTCTTCTTCGGCATAAGTGTTTGGGAGAAGTTCGACGGCTAGTTTTAAGGAGGGTATTTCACATTCAATCGGTAGGATGGATTCTAGGCCATAGACTAACTGAAATGGTGTAAATCTGGTAGCAGACTTAACAGATGTCCGGTAAGCCCACAATGCTGAAAACAACATTGTGTGCCAACTCATCTTGTGAATCCCTATCATTCGTCGAAGCATGGTAATGATGACCTTTTTTATTGCTTCAACTTGGCCATTGGCTTGTGGGTAATAGGGTGTCAAGTTTTCATGGCGAAGACCCAACTTTTCAGTGAGTTCAGACATCATGAAGTTTCTAAAGTGGCTACCGTGATCAGTAACGATAGTCTGAGGAACACCAAAACGAGCAATGATGTGATTGAATATGAATAATGCGGTGGTCCTTCCAGTATTGTCGAATGTCGACATCGCCTTGGCCCATTTCGTAAAGTAATTTACGGCTACAATAATGTAACCATGCCCCCCGACTGAGTGAGGGTGACATGTCATGAAATCGATACCCCATTTCGCAAAAGGACCAATGGAGACTATAGGGTGAAGAGGAGCAGGATGTGACTGTATTTTATGGTTGTAGGTTTGACAAGCATGGAGTCTTTGGATGACAGTTATACAATCATTAAATAAAGAAGGCTAAAAATACCCTTCTCGCAATATTTTCTGGGCAGTAGCATACCCAGACATATGACCACCACATGCTCTAGAATGGCAATCATTGAGGGCTTTCCCAACTTCGTCAAATGTGAGGCAGCGTCAAAAAATAGAGTCAATCCCACGACGATAAAGAGTATCACCGAGGATAATATACTGATGGGCTTGGTAACGTATTCGACGACGGTCATCACTAGACAAATTGGGTCAGAAAGTCTAGGTTTGGAGATATATGATGATATCGTCGTACCAAAGATCATCTGAACTGATCAGGAAAAGGGATTCATTAGGTAATGAATCGACTGCTACATTTTCCGTCTCAGAGTAGGGAAAGTCACATATCAACTCGACAAACACTAAGGATTTCTTGGACTTAGCGCGTTTGAATTCTAAGTCAAACTCATGTAGTATCACGATCCATTTGGAGTATTTCCCCCCTAGCAGTTGATGTGTGAGAATGTGCTGCATAGGGTTGCAGTTAGAAATTACCGTAGTCTTGCGAGAGAGGATATAATGTTGGAAACGTTGAACTGCTTGGATGACTGCCAAGGCCAGTTTTTCAACATGTAAATACTTGGTCTCAGTAGGTGTAATACTTCGAATCAAGTAATAGATGACATGTTCGTCATGAGAATTATCCTCCTAGATGAGAACCATAGAGATGGTGTAGTTCGAGGCTGCGAGGTAGAGGAAATAATCACGATTGTAATCAAGTGGGAAGAGAAGTGGGGTATGTGTTAGAGACAGTTTCAAAGCTTTGAAATCTTTGTTGATAGTGGTATCCCATATGAACTCAGACCCTTTCTTGAGTAGTCGTGTAAATCCAAGAGTTATCTTGGCATAGTTCGGGATGAAACGACGAAGAAAGTTTGCTTTCCCTTGCAAACTTTGTAACTGGCGAAGCGAAGAAGGAGGAGGAAGATTGAGGATCACCTTGACCTTCAAAGGATCTACCCTGATCCCTTGACATGAAACAATAAATCCTAGAAGTCAGCCAGATTCGACACATAAAATGCATTGGTAAAACTGACATCAAAGGAAAATGCCTCGGAGGTGTATTGGGTGATCTACATGGTGCATGGAATGAGTGGGTAATTCGTCTAGATATGGCTGCACGATGTTCTTGATATCATGGAAGGCGTAAGACATAGCGTGCTGAAAAGTTGCACCAGTGTTTTTTAGACCGAAAGGAAGTTTCCGATAGGCAAAAGTGCCCCAAGGATAAATAAAAGCGATTTTGTGTTGGTCCGCAGGAACAATATTGATTTGATTATATCCAGAGAAACCATCCATCAGAGAGAAGATTTCACTTCTGGCACAATCGTCGACGATCTGGTCGATGAAGGGGGTAGGAAAGTTGTCTTTAGGACATGCTCTGTTAATATCCCTATAATCAACGCACACGCAGATTGTGCCTTGTTTCTTGTTGATCGGGACAAGATTGGAAACCCAGTCAGTGATAGCCACTTGGTAAATAAAGCTGACTTTGAGAAGTTTCTCAACTTTAAGTTTGATAGTGGCCGCTTTACGTGGGTGGATCGGACGAAGGCATTTCCGGATGGGTTTAGTGTCTGGGTATGTCTTAATATCATGTATCACAATGTTGGGGTAAATACCCGACATTTATTCATAGCTCTAGGTGAAGACGTCACAAAATTCTTTGAAAAGTGACTTGTAGGTGACAATTTCGTCAGGGGAACATGAAGCTCCGATATGCACATTTTTGACAATTCTAGGTTTTATGGATATGTCGAGGGGGATGGTGGGTGAGATATTACTTAAGTTCCCTTCAGAAAATAAATCGTGTGTAGGCTCGGGAATTGTAGAAATGATGTCAACGATGATGTGCTGTTCTAGGAAGAGGATGGAACGATGATGACCATCGTCCCAAGGGGGGTCTTCCATAGTAGACATAATCATCTCATCCGTGGGAAAAATGATGCGGAAAGGATCTAGAGATAAATCACCAAGAGAGGGGGTAGAAGGGGTTGCCGATTGAATGGCCCGATAGGCAGATTCGACTGGACTCAAAGGCATTTTGTCGCCGCAACGAAGATGATCGTCGGGGTTGGGTACCATCCAGGGGTCGTGAGACGCACGGGTTCTGTAAATAGAGGTGGAGTTCATGTTGCTCGAGGTGACATACAGATGTGGAACATAGGTTGGTGGGATGGGGAAGGTACCCATTAACGAGGAGTCTTTAAGAAGACCCACACCGACGTTCTCGNAATGAATGGTATGTTGCCGGTATGCGCATCCGAGTTAAAGAAGGCTAATTGGTCGACGATAATTACCTTTCCTTGATGTGGGAAACATATGACATGGAAAAGAGTTGACACAACTGTGCGCATGGAATCAATCCAGCTACGACCAAGTAGAAGGTTGTAATCAAGAGGGGCGTCAAAGACTTCCACTTTAACTTGGACCATTTTTCCTTCTAATGTAATTGACAATGAAGGGAGGACATCGTAAGGATTAAAACTAGAGCCATTAAAGGCTTTGAGTGTGTTGTGATATTCAATCAAAGGAGGAGAGCCGATGGCTTTCCAACAGGTAATAAACATGACACACGTCAAGGCCCCCTCATCGATAACTGTTCTACAAATGTTTTTGTCATAGACGATAACTTGTATTTGGAATGCAAGTTGAGGGGGTAATCTTGGAATGTGATCTTCCAAGTAAAAAAATATTAAATTCGTATCTGTAGGGTCGATCCCACCAATAACTTTCAACAATGCCTTCCTTTGTATAGGACAACTTTGAAGGACTTCGAGGGCCGACATCGCAGATGGTGCTTGGGCCAGATCTTCAACAATACTATAGTTCTGGGTAGCACAAGCATGAGGATTGAAAGCTGATTTCTGAACGATGCCCTTTGGAGGAGGGAAAAGAACTATTTCGAGGGTCGGTCATTCGAGATGAAGAGGACCGTTGGTAGGTGGAGTCGTGGGAGATGGTTGGACCAACGAAGGAGGTATCACATCAACCATCTCTTTGGAGGAAGGATAATCTTTGGCTCGAGTGGTAAGTGTGATGTCTTTTTTCTTTGAATCTCCTGTACACATTAAGACATAGGATGTATTGGAGGGGGAAGGTTGGTCATGAATGACCAATTGGGCCTGTTGTTGAGAGGGGAAGGGTTGTGACAATACGACTGGAGTGGGTGGTTTATTGGTTCCTTGAAGGAACTTGGTAACCTCAGCTCGTCGTGGACAATCCTTAGTGTAGTGATCATCACCACAGATAAGACAAGGGTATCGGGGTTTGCGCTTATCCCTATCATCAACATGTGGTGTTTTGGATCTTTCTGCTTGTGAATTATTTTTGTCCTCCTTATTTTTACCCTTTCCCTTTATGGATTTGTTTTTACCGGCAGGGGTAGATTGAATAACATTTACCTCAAAAGTTTTGCCGATGGGAGGGTTAGGAGACAAAACGTTTTTAACATTAGAAGAAATGAGTTTGGGGTTGTTGCTAGAGGTTTGGATGGAATGTGGTTGGGCCTGAGCAATGCCAATCACACCGTCAGCTGCATGAGAAGCAGCAAGGGTAGTCGAAGTTACAGAAGTAGAAGGGCTAGGTGCATCAGGGAGTAAGTTGTAAAGAGTACCCATTTGTGAGTAAACAAGGTCAAGGTATTGAGAACGATTAATGGCCTGTTCTTATGTGACAACTCCACCCATGGCGATGTCAGGACCGATGTCGTTCACAAATGATTTCATGAACCACTCTGCTAGCAACTGATCGGGAAGTTCGAGTTTGATGAGACGTCGTCTCCGTCGCCACTCATGAATGTGATCGGAGATATGAGTGGCTTTGGTTTGTTTGAAGGAACTCAAAATCTTGGTCCCCCTTTCATAGCGGATCGATAACCGGTAGTGGGTGAGGAAAGCCATAGCGAGGGTGTTGAAGTCGGCGAAGAAACCTTGTGGTAATTCTATATACCACTTCACGACGGAACCCGTAAGTGTTCGCTGAAAAAGGCGTAGACGAATAGAGTCATCCATCAAGGAGTTGGATGAGCACCAAAGGCGAAAAGTCATTACATGATTGTTTGGGTCCTCTCCCAGTTTTCCATCGAATTTAGGGATGTCGGATGATAGTTTGGCCGGTATGGAAGACCATTGGGGAGAGTGACAGATCAGATCATTTAAAATCCTTGACAAATCCGGGAGGTCCAGAGTGGCTAAGAACGGTAACTGTCTATTCACATACATGCACTGGTGAATTTGGGGAGGGAGTCCCATCGGCAAACCGGTGGGACCATAAGAAGTTTGCATATAATGGGAGGATCTGGGCAGATTCAGTTGTTGGTGTGGAGGAAAGTAACTCATAGGGTTGTACCCTTGAACGAGGGTGTGGGGTGGAGAAATCGAGCCCCAATTAGGATTAGACATACCTGGATAGGGTTGGCTTGTAGTAGGGGGTATGATGGAGCTAGCCGGAGGTTGTTGCCCCCCAGTAGGGTGAGGATTATGTTGTATAAGATTATTCCAATACTGAGCCAAGGATGGAGGTATATTTTGTCCATAGGGTGGGTTTGGTGGGGGTTTCCCTCCAATCGGGGGTTGTGTCCCAATTGAGATTTGTCCATAGGGTGGGGTCAGTGGGGGTTGAGTTGGGCCTCCTTGGTGAAATTGTCCACCAATAGGAATCTAGTAATTTGGTGTGAATGATGGAATGGTGCCACTAGGACCAATTCCTCTGATAGAGGAAGGAAGAGGTCCTCTGAAAGGGGGCGGAGGAAGTGTTAGAATGAAACCGGGAGGATGGTGCCTAGAAGGAGTAGAACTGGTAGGAGTTCCAGATGAGATTTGCACCGGGGTGGGAATAGAGGCATTCAATGCATGGTATCCAGGTGTAAGTGTCGGGGTGACTCTGGGCGAAAGAGGTGTGCCAATGGGGGCTTTGCTAGCCGCGGTAATCCTGGTGTGAAGACTTGTAGTATCTGTGTAATGGACCATTTGTAAAGGGAGAGTCAGGATGTGGTCAGCTCGCGGAGCTTCTGTACCAGGAAAATAATAAGTAGTAGTAAAAGGTACTACGTCTGGATCAGATATTTCGGGTAGCTCAGGTGAGATAGTGATATCAATGCCTGCTCCTGAGCCAAATAGATACTGTTTAAAAACGCCAGTAGGCCAAAAAGGATCTTGACCCTCAGGTCCTAGGAAAGGTCTAGGCAGTGATCCAAAAGACTGAACAACTAAGTCTCCAGAAGAATTCACTCATACAATGCGTCTCTCAGAGTCGGGATGAAGTCGAAAGTCCTCTCGAGAATTGGTAATTCAGAACCGTTCTAGAGAGTTTTCCACTTGTGGAGTGGTAACATCTTTGACTTTACTCTATTGAGGAGATCCCTCTGGTTAGTTGGTAGGCAAGGGTTGAGAACCTTCCAGATTTTCTGGGGGTAAGCCTTGCATTCTACATGAACGACGTGGAGGGTCAATTGTGATCAAGTTAAAAACTTACGAAGGAAATTCTATGGTCAACTTGGGTAAACAAACAACATGCGCTAGTAAAAATCTAGGAATCAAGACCAAGCAAACAAGACCTTCTAATTCCGAAGTCACTAGTTGGTGATGAAATCCAATGTCACAACGACAAGACAAGAAGGGGCTGGGCTAGGGTGGAAAATTTACGTTGATGACCTGCTTAACGGACTTACACCCTGGTGCAAGCTCCCACACATAATCGTGGGTATACCCTCCAAGGAGCCCGAGTGAGTTTGGCCAACGTCGATTCCAGGTACTGTGAAGACTTTCCCCTTCACAGTCACCTTGTGTAAGACCCTAAGAAGATAGGCCACTAAGGTTACCACCAACAACAACAAATCCTGGGAGAACAGTCGACAGTCCGATCCACACGCAAGGGCAAGGTATCTAGCCAAAATCAGCTTGAGAGGATTCCACTCATCATTGTGGGTACACCTTCAAGCAACCCCTGTAATATGTGCAATCTCTACACCGATATCAACAAAGCAGGGTGAGTAAATCTGTCGATCTCAATGCGGCCTCGGGTTTGACCCTTGTGTGAGAAGGGCTTCCCAGGACAAAGTGCTACAAATGGAATTTAACGCTCCTTACCACAAGATGCTATTGTGTGTTTTGTGCTTTGGAGAGTGTATCTCACTGCCTATTCCAAAGCTCTAGCCTAGCTAATGTTGGTGTAATAGAGTCCCAGAAAAGAGTTACTAGTTAAATTTTAAAAATTGCACAATATTATTAAAGGCTGTTGTTACTCAAAGGAGACGAAAATGAAACTGATGTTGTGTGAGACCCTGACCCAACACGGCATAGATATGAATGAATGATACCAATTTTTTTTCGATGAATCCTATTTATAGGAGGGAAAGAGGAGTTTTCTGGAACAACTTGAACTACGATATATGATCTTCTTTGAAATGCAATATCAATGAATCATAAATAATGTGAATTCTCTATTCGTTCTATTTCAACAACTGAATGCCAATATTTTCGAAATAAAAAATTCCTTAAAAGGAAAAATGTTTTTTAATTTTCAGTAGAAACCACACAATAGTGGTGGAACTAAGAAAAACCAACAACTGATGAAAAGCACTATACAACAAAAACCCAAACCAATCTTTCAATGAAGACAAAAATAACAAGTAGACAAGACTAGTCTCTTCAACTGCATGTGGGCAACAATTTTCCAAGTAATGAGCAATTGAGAAAGACAATTAATCCCAACTTTTAAACTAATCACCGACTCCCAACCAAACAAGCACTCGTATTTCAAAACCAGAGATTATATCCTTGTTAAGAAAAGGTCAAGAGGTAATAGTTGAGAAAAAGTGAACAAGAAGAGATTTCGATTTCCGAAGACTAATCATTCACAAAATCTAAATTCAAGAAACAATCAATCATTGGCCAAAGAAGTTCTTTTCAGACACACATACAAATCTGGGCATCTGAGGATACAAAAAACCTTAATCCAAAAAATGTTTGCAAATGGGTTCACAGGCTAGCAGTGGTGTACAGTGCGAGAATGAAGGATTCTCACAGGCTGGTCACAAGCAGAGTGAGAGAGGTTCGTACTGGACTGAACAACAGGGTGCGAACTCCAGTGGTTCTTGTAGGCTACATAAGGGTGTAGTGCGAGAAGGCCTGAAACTAAGAAAAATTTGGAAAAAGGACAAAGTTTTTGAAGGAACTTCTGGACCTAGGGAGTCTATCAGGGTCTCTTCAAGACTCAAAGATTGATGGAAATGAAAAAAGGTCAGTTAAGAGAAAATGGCCAAGGAAAAACCACCAAAAACCATAAAAAATGGGTTGCCTCCCCAGTGGAGTCGCCAATTTTGTTATCAGACAAATCGGTAGGTGCGGACACTAACAAATCTCCCTAGATCCATCTGGATCTAGAAAAAAACAGGACAGGACACGACTCTTTCCCTAAGTTGTAATCATTGAATCTACCAATAGGAAGGAACAAGTGACATACCTTTATATTGTTTCCTTAGGTCTCTGTTGTTCTCGCTTCGCTCCGGTGCTCTCGTGAAGTCAAGTCCAAGACAATGCAAACCAACCAAAGTGAAAATAACAAAGTATATTCAATGTCAACTTATGCATATGATCAAGGAATTACACAATAAAGTAAGAGTGACTTTATGGGAAAGGGACATGCCACTGTATCATATTAATTGAAAGTAGAAGATACAACCTGATTTCCTTGATGTTGCAAGATTCCTTTCGGTGACCCTTGGTTCCAACAAACACAATTGCTCTGTGCTTGCATGAAGAAGATCCAATTCCTCTTGATAGACCAAATAGAGTCTTCAAGCTTCTGTCTGAGCAGGGTTCTTCACACAATTCTTTCACCACTTCTTCATTCAATATTGCTTAACCTTTTCCATGAGAAACCTTTCAATATATAGGAGAAGGAGAGATGGTTACATGGATGAGGATGATCCCATCAAATCTGATAAGTCAGTAAAATGACAACCATACGAATGCCAATTCATTTTCTAGAAGATTCCCTTATAGAACCCTTGAGACCTCTTCTCCTTTCCAAGCTTAAAAATAGGTTCGCACCTTGTGTATGGAGCAAACTGCGAGAGGTTCGCACCCTAAGTGTGGGTGTCCTGCGAGAATGAGGGATTCTCGCACCCTAGGCCATAGGTAGCCTACAAACTCATCTTAAAAATATGTTTTTTGGAAGGAGACAAGAGCCACTTTTTCTGAGGAAAAAAGTCCTTGTTGGGAGCCTGAATACATCACTGTTGAGACATCACCAAAGTGACCAAAATCATGTGTAAGAGAGAGTGAAAGAGATTCCCCTTCATCTAGTTCTTTTGGTTTGCTTGGATGGAATTTGGAGGTAGCAACCATGGCACTGGGTTCAAAATTGATAATCCGCTTCCCTCCTTCAGGATTTGACTCAGAATTAGAATCAACCTTTGAGTCAGAATCCTTCAGCTCGACCACAAGGGATTGCTTGGAGCGACATTCGTTGGTGTTGTGCCAAGGACTTTTATGGTACTCACACCATTTTCCTATGTCCTTCTTCATATTCTCATTTCCCTTCTTGTGTTGTGGTTTGGATGGATTGTCCTGAGGGAGGCCATATCGACTTGGTCCCTTGCTGTGTGGGTTGGGGTTGCCTTTTCCCTACTTCAGCTGTGAGGGTTTTGCAGATCCAAACTCTCGCTATTTCTGCTTAAATTTCTGCTCGATCTTGACAATGTATCTATAAGCCGTGCCCAATGAGGCGATGTCCAGGAACTCCATTTCTATTTGAATGTATCTATGCAGACAACCGTGGTATTTGAACACTATATGACGATCAAAATCTTTGATACCCAATTTGGTGCGTAGGTTATGGAAAATATTGTTGAAGTCTGGCACTGTCTGGTCCCTTTCTTGACTTAGGGTGGTCCATCTGGTGTACTGGTCCTCGTAGATTCCAATAGGGTATTACTGTTCTTTAATGGCGTCTCGAAAGGAATCCCATGTAGGGTCCACCACAAAAATTGCAGATTCCTCCAAAACCCTTTGCTCAGAGTAAGTATCCCACCAGTCTTTAACATGGGGAATGACCTCGAGGAGTGAAAAAGTGATCTTTTCCATATCGAAAAAATTGTGGACCGAAAAATATCCTTCGAGATGATTCAACCATTTATCTATAACATCCGCATCTATCAGTCCTTCAAATAAATGAATATCAAAATTTACTTGTACCTTGAAGGGGGTTGCATGGTCGCTTGATGAAGATTCTTCTCCCATGGGAAACCTTCAAAGGATTTGCACGAAATTTTCCATCATTTCATTCCTTTTTCATGCGAGGGGTTCCTTGAGAAACATTTTAATAGGATCTCCTGCTCCATCATATTTATTTTTGTCTCCCATGGGTTGTTGTCGGGCTCGATGCGACCGATCTGGAAATGGCTCGATTGGTTCGAGTCCCAACTTCTTGTATCGAGACCTTGTCAGGGACATGCACGAAGAAAAATAAATGAAGAGAAGAATGCTCTGATACCACTGATCCGGATTTAGGAGAAGAACAAAATGATTAACAAACTTAATACAATAAACATAAATATAGGAAGAATAACACAAATATCCAGTGGACAATGTCTTCTATTAAATAATGAAATAGGCTGAAACTGTAAAGCTGCAGAACTGAAACCTACTCAAATGGTGTTAGATATCTTTGAGAAGAGATGTGGCTACTACGCGCATCTATCTGAGCATAATGGATTACAATAAGGCTCCAGAGGCCCTTTTCATATTACTCATGAATGCCAAAATCCTAGACATCAAAAAACCTAATCCTAGAAGTTGGTTAATTTGGTACCTCAACTTCCTAGGGTCATAAATTTTGCATACGACCTCCATTTTAGGCATGTGATATCCCATTAGAAAGGTAATTCAAAGAAATATACATTCCGCTGTCAGACTCTAATTCAGTCTACAGTCTCATAGTGGCGAGCAAAAAAAACAACGTTTAGGGCCCAAAAATATCCCTTAAAGTACAACAAGATGTGATGACATGAAAAAATACAAAATAATCTAGTTGGATTAGGTGAGAGGCCACTTGTGTCTACCTGGAGAATGTGCAGGGCTTCAGACAACCCAAGAAGTGTAGAACTCACAATTATAAAGTAGTACAAAAGGACATGCTCAACAAAAACGAACATGAGGAGCTAGTTGAGATAGGTGGGTAGCCACCAATATCCACCTGGATCAATCCTCCCCCCTTATGAAGAAACAATCTCCATTGCATTGAGTTCCCCGATCAGGTGAGGAAACTTCCACTGGATTTGGCCTTGGGTGAGCCACTTTCCTTGGTGTAGGCGTTTCCCTACCTTGACAACCCGATAAAGATGGATCCATTGTTGGCGAGTGCCCTTGACCCGTGTGTCCAAGATATGATCAGTGGATTCTTGTTCCATGTAGTCAGGGTTGAGCTCTGTTGGTGTCAGCTCTTCAATGATTTCAAAGGTGTCCAATAATGGTGGAAAATATGGCCTAAGGAGGTCCACACTAAATAATGGATGAAGACCAAGGAAGGGTGGAGTGTTGAGCTCAAAAGCATTGCTACCCATAACCTTGGTGATAGTTTAAGGCCCATAACGAAGTGTCTGAAGCTTCCGATGGGGCCTGGTGAGACACTCCTTCTGCAAATGTAACCAGACTTTGTTGCCAACCTGAAACTGGTGTGGTACCCTATGTTGATCGTGGCATTCCTTGTACTTAGCATTGGATTTCTGCAAAATCTCCTGGATCTGTTGGCGAATGTGCTAAATCCGATCAATGAATCTGGTGGCTTTTTCGATCATAGAATGATCATGGGAAGAGTTTGTTTGTGTGGTGGAAAGAGGAAGTGCAACATCAATGGGTCCCCAGGGTTGGAATCCCAGACCCACCTGAAATGGGCTATGTCTGGTGGAACTATGGAGAGCCTTTTTGTAGTTGTGTTGGACATATGGGAGACTCTCGTCCCATGTACGTGGATGCTTAGAATTGTACATGTGAAGGATGTGAATAATCATCCAATTGGCGACCTTGTTTCTGCCATCAGTTTGGGGGTTGAAAGAAGCGGATTTTGTGAGCTTGGTGTCCAAAAGAAACCAGAGACTCGACCAAAAGGTGTTGAGGAACCTACTGTCTCGGTCAGAGATGATGGTCCGTGGTATCCCAAAGTGGACCCAAACTCATTAGAAGAAGATCTTGGTAGTATATCCCACTGTGAAATTCTTCTTATAGGCTGTGAGGATGGCTATCTTTGAAAACTAATCAATGACCATGAACACACAGTCATTTCCGTTCTTGGTGGACGACAAACATGACATGTAATCCATTGAGATGGATTCCTATGGATTCTTAGGAATAAGAAGAGGGGTGTATAAGCCTTGCTTCTTGATGGTTGGATTGGCAATGGCACATGCAATGAAATATCTTATATAATTGCTGAAGCCTTGTCGAAGTTTTGGCCAATAAAAATGTTTCTGAAGAACGACCACAATTTTCTCTACGCCAAAATGTCCTGCCACCCGACTGTAGTGGGATTCCCAAATCATATTTGCACTCTCTCTTCTAGGAAAACAAAGATGGACTAGGTGGCATAAGATTCCATCATAAATGTGAAAATTAGTGACAATGGCACCTGTACCCAAGAGATGATATGTGGTGGTGAAGTACAGATCTTGCTAATAAAGTTGGGGCCACTCCAATGCTTCATGTCCACAGGATTGGAGCACAATGGTGAGTGCAACCACAAGAGGCCGACTGAGGTAGGTAACAACATGATTGGAGATACCTATCTTATACTTTATTTTGAGATGGAACTGCTGCAGGTAGGTGGACCACTTTTGATGACGGTCGTTTTGCAATTTCACCTGTGTCTGTATCAACTACATAGGATTGTGATCAGTGTTTATGACCGTCTCTATCCCCAGAATGTAATGTTTCCATTGACAGCATGGCTGCACAATGGAATACATTTCCTTGTCATAGGTGGGGTATTTCTAGATATTGTCAAAGAGTGGGTCACTATGGTATGCCACAGGATGCCTGTGCTGAGTGAGAACTGCGCCCACAACATAGTTAGATGCATCAGTCTCAATCTCGAATGGTTGTTACAGATTGGGCAAGGAGAGTACTAGAGCTGAGAACAAGTGATGTTTCAGATCATTGAATTTTCATTGCTGATCCTTACCCCACACGAACTTGTCCCTACCACTGCCCTTGGTCACCTCGCTGAGGGCCCATGTAATATGGGAGAATCCCAACACGAACCGTCGGTAGAAATTGGCTAATCCCAAGAAGCTATGAAGCTCGATCAATGTGTTCGAGGTTGGCCAGTCACAGATGACTTGGATCTTAGCTGGATCAACATGTACACCATTCTCATAAACAATGTAGCCCAGGTATTGGACCCCGTTGATTTCAAAAGAGAATTTTTCCAAGTATTCATAAAGCTTGTGCTGCCACATATTGCTAAAAACCTGCTGAATATGCCGCATGTGCTCCTCCCATGTTCTGTTGAATATGAGGATGTCATCCAAATATACTACCACAAAGGAGTTGGTGAAGGGTCTCAATACATCATCCATCAACCTCATGAAAGTGGCTGGTACATTTGTTAAGCCAAAGGGAATGACTAGCCATTCGTAGAGACCTTATTTAGACTTGAAGGTTGTCTTCCAAACATCAGTTGGTTCGATGGGAACCTGGCGGTAGCCAGACTTCATGTCAATCTTGCTGAAGAAATTTCCCCCCTCGAGTTGGTCAAGAAGGTCATCAATCCTGGGAATGGGGTAGTAGTTCCTGACTGTGATTTTGTTTAAGGATCTGTAATCAATTCATAGTCACCAAGTCCCGTCCTTATTTTTCACCAGTACAATTGGGCTTCCGCAAGGGGAGGATCTGGGTTTGATGTGCCCCTTTTGAAGAAGATTTTGGATCTGAGGCCTGATTTCGTCATTCTCCAACAACGAGCACCGATAGAATGGACCATTAGGTAGAGGTGCACTGGGGGTCAAATCAATTGGATGCTTGACTTGGTAGTGTGTCGATACCACTGCAGATGAGGAAAATATGTCTCTGTATTCTTCCACGATCCTGTTCACTTGCTTCTACTGCAAAGAGAGGTGTTGTGTAGAGGCCACAGAGGTGGTGATGACCTTATGCTTACTTTGAGCATGGATCACAAAGAAGGAAAAATTCCCGGTCTGTGAAATGACCTTACTACATTGCTTAGCACATATTAAATAAATAAAAGTAGGCGGTGCCACCTCTGGCATCCTGTACAATTGTCTACCCAAAGTAATAATAACATTGTGGGGTCTAGACTCATACACATCATGACGGTTCCACAAATATTGTTGTCCTAAAAGAACATCACAAACTTCAAGGGGAGAAATATCACACAGTAACTCATCTTTGAAAGGCTTGATGCTGTAGGGCAAATGAAACTGTTGGATGACACAAATATCTCTTCCTTGACAAATCCAGCCGATGGTGTATGGATGTGGGTGCAGTGTCATTGGCAGGTCCAACCACTCGACGACCTCTGCTGAAATCAGGTTATTCTTACTACCACTGGCAACAATGAAATGAAACCGAGCTCCTTTGACCCACATCTATGAGTGAAAGAGGCATTCCCCTTCCTTTGGTTCTTTTGGTTCTCTTGACTAGAATTTGGTGGTAGTGACTGTGGCACTGTGTTCAACATCGATAATACGCTTCCCTCCTTCAGGATTTGACTCAGAATTAGAATCAACCTCCTACTCGGATGCCTTTAGCTCGACCATGAGGGACTGCTTGGAGAGAGATTTGTTGGTGTTGTGACAATGAATTTGATGGTACTCACACCATTTTCCCATGTCCTTCTTCGTCTTCTCATTTCCATTCTTGTGTTGCTGCTTGGACAGATTGTTCTGAGGGAAACCATCTCGACTTGTTCCCTTGCTGTGTGGTTTGGGGTTGCCTTTTCCTTTCTTTGGCTGGGAGGGGTTTGCAGATGCAAACTCTCACCGTTTCTGCTTAAATTTCTGCTCGATCTTGACAGTGTATCTATAAGCCGTGCCCAATGAGGCGATTTCCAGAAAATCCATTTCTTTTTGAATGTATCTATATAGAAAACCACGGTATTTGAGCACCATATGATGATACGAATATTTGATTCCCAATTTGGTGCGTAGGGTATGGAAAATATTGGTGAATTATGGTATTGTCTAGTTCTTTTCTTGACGTAGGGTGGTCCATCTGGTGTACTAGTCCTCATAGCTGCCAACAAGGTAGTAATGTTCTTTAATGAAACAAATCCCATGTAGGGGCCACCACAAAAATTGCAGATTCCTCCATGACCCTTTCCTCAGAGTAAGTATCCCATCAGTATTTAACATGGGGAACGACCTTGAGGAGTGAAAAAGTGATCTTTTCCCTATCGGAAAAATTGTGGACCGAAAAATATCCTTCGAGAAAATTCAACCATTTATCTACAACATATGCATCTATCAGTCCTTCAAATAATGGAATATCAAAATTTACATGTACCTTAAAGGGGGTTTCATGGCCGCTTGATGAATATGCTTCTCTCATGAGCAACCGTCGAAGGATCTGCGTGAAGTTGTCCATCATTTCATTCCTTTGTCGCACGAGGGCTTCTTCGAGAAACATTTTAATAAGATCTCCTGCTACATCATCTTTCTTTTTGTCTCTCATGGGTTGTTGTCAGGCTCAGCGTGACTGATCTGGTAATGGATCAATTGGTTCAAGTCCCAACTTCTTGTACCCAGACCTTGTCAGGGACATGCACGAAGAAAAATAAATGAAGAGAAGACCACTCTAATACCACTTATCTATATTTAGGAGCAGAATAAACTGATTAACATACTAAATACAATAAACAAAGAGATAGTAAGAATAACACAAATATCCACTAAACAATGTCTTCTATTAAATAATGAAATAGGCTGAAGCTGTAAAGCTGTAGAACTGAAACTTGCTCAAATGGTGGTAGCTATGTCTGAGAAGAGATGTGGATACTACATGCATGCGTCTGAGTAGAATGAATTAAAATGAGGCTCCAGAGGCCATTTTCATATTACTGATGAATGCCAAAACCCTAAACATCCAAAAACCTAACCCTATAAGGTGAAATGCCAAAAGTCATGTGGGACCTATGGGTAAGTTGGTGTAATTTGGTACCTCAACTTCCTAGGGTTGTAATGTTTGCAAATGACCTCTGTTTTAGGCGCGTGATAGCTCGTTGGAAAGGTCTTTCAGAGAAATACACATTCCGCCATCATAATTTGTCTACGTTTATAGTTTGACTGTGGTGAGCCAAAAAAACAACGTTTAGGACCCTAAAACAACCCTGAAAGTACAACAAGATGTGATGACATGAAAACATAGAAAATAAGCTAGTTGGATTAGGCAAGAGGCCACCCGTATCCACCTAGAGAATGTGTGGGGCTTCAGAGAGACCCAAACATGTATAGGTCACAATTATAAAGAAGTATAGAAGGATGTGCTAAACAAAAATGGATACAAGGAGCCAGTTGGAATAGGTGGGTGGCCACCAATATCCACCTAGACCAATCCTCCACAATTAGGAAGCAATGGTCTTCATTGCGTTGATTTCCCCCATCAGGTGAGGAACATTCTGCTGGATTTGGCCTCGGGTGAGACACTTGCCTTGGTGTAGGAGTTGCCCTACCTTGACAAACCGATAAAGCTGGATCCACTGCTGGCGAGTGCCCTTGACTCATGTCTCTACGATTGGATCAGTGGATGCTTGTTGCATGAAGTTAGGGTTGAGATTTTTTGCATGAAACCTTTATTCTTGATGGTTGGCTTGGAAATGGTGCAGGTAATGCAAGATATGATATACTTGTTGACGTCCTGTCGAAGTTTTGACCAATAAAAATGTTTCTGAAGAATGGACACGGTTTTCTCTACGCCAAAATGTCCTGCCACCCGACTGTAGTGGGTTTCCCAAATCATCTTTGCATGCTCTCTTGTAGGAACACAGAGATGGCATAGGTGGCATAAGAGCCTATCCTAAATGTGAAAATCAGTGACAATGGATCCTGTACCCAAGAGCTGATATGTGGTGGCGAAGTCCAGATCTTGCTGATAAAGTTGGGGCCACTCCGATGCTTCATGTCCACAGGACTGGAGCACAGTGGTGAGTGCAACTGCAGGAGGCCGACTGAGGTAGTCATCGACACGATTGGAGATAGTTTTCTTATACTTGATGTTGATATGGAACTGCTGCAGATAGGTGGACCAATTCTGATGGCAGTCGTTCTGCAATTTACCCTGTGTCTGTATGGACTACATAGGTTTGTGATCAATGTGTATGACCATCTCTTTCCCCATAATGTAATGTTTCCATTGACAATATGCTTGTACAATGAAATACATTTCCTTGTCATAGGTGGGGTATTTCTGGAAAATATTGGAGAGTGTCTCACTATGGTATGCCACAAGATGCCCGTGCTGAGTGAGAACTGCACCCATAGCATAGTCAGATGCATTAGTCTCAATCTCGAATGGTTGTTGCAGATCGATCAAGGAGAGTACTGGAGTTGAGCACAATCAATATTTTAGATCATCGAATGCTCATTTATTCTTCTTCCCCCACATGAACTTGGCCCTACCACCGCCCTTGGTCACTTAGCTGAGGGCCCATGCAATATGGGAGAATCCCAACACAAACCGTCGGTAGAAATTGGCTAGTCCCACGAAGCTCCAAATCTTGTTCAGTGTGGTCGGGGCTGGACAGTCACGGATGACTTGGATATTAGATCGATCAAAATGTACCTCATTCTCATCAACAATGTAGCCCAAATATTGGACCATGTTCATGCCAAAAGAGCATTTTTCCAAGTTGGCATAAAGCTTGTTCTGTCGCAAAGTGCTCAAAACTTGCTGAATATGATGCATGTGCTCCTCCCACGTTCTGGTGAAGATGAGGATGTCATCCAAATATACTACCACAAAGGAGTCGGTGAAGGGTCTCAATACATTATCCATCAACCTCATGAAAGTGTCTTGTGCATTTGTTAATCCAAATGGCATGATTAGACATTCTTTAGACTTGAAGGCTTTCTTCCAGACATTAGTTGGTTCGATGGAAACCTGGTGATAGCCAAACTTCAGGTCAATCTTGCTGAAGAAATTTCCCCCCTTGAGTTGGTCAAGAAGGTCATCAATCCTGGGAATGGGGTGGGGGTTCCCGACTGTGATTTTTTTTAAGGATATGTAATCGATGCATAGTCACGAAGTCCCATCCTTCTTCTGCACCAGTACAATCAAGATTTTGCAAGGGAAGGAGCTGGGTCTGATGTGCCCCTTTTCATCATTCTCTATCAGTGAGAACCGATAGATTAGCCCATTAGGTAGAGGTGCACCGGGGGTCATATCAATTAGATGCTTGACTTGGCAACTTGTCGATACCCCTGTAGGTGAGGCAAAGATGTCTCTGTATTCTTCCACAATCCTGTCCACTTGCTTCTACTACAAAGAGAGGCATTGTGTAGAGGCCATGGATGTGGCGACGACCTTCTACTCACCGTGAGCATAGATCACAAAGAAGAAAAACTTCCTGGTCTGTGAAATGACCTTACTGCATTACTTAGAAGATATTAAAGAAATAGTAGGAGGCGGTGCCACCTCTGGGATCCTGTACAATTGTCTACCCAAAGTAATAATAACACTACAGGGTCTAGACTCATACACAACACGACGCTTGCAAAAATATGATTGTACTAAAAGAACATCACAAACTTCAAGGGGAGAAATATCACACAGTACCTCATCTTTGAAATTCTTGATGAAGCAGACACAAAGATCTCTTCCTTGATGAAGCTAACTGATGGTGTAAGGCTATGGGTGCGGTGTCATTTGCAGGTCCAACCGCTTGATGACCTCTACTGAAATCAAGTTCTTCTGACTACCGTTTTCGACAATGAAATGAATCAGAGCCCCTTTGACCCACATTTGCGAGTGAAAGTGGCGTTCCCATTCCTTTGGTTATTCTAGTTCACTTGGATGGATTTTTGTGGTAGAAACCATAGCACTGGGTTCAACATCGATAATCCACTTCCCTCCTTCAGGATTTGACTCAGAATCAAAATTGTCCTCTGACTCGGAAGAATTCAGCTCGACCATGAGGGATTGCTTAGAGCAACATTCATCGATGTTGTGCCAAGGAATTTTATGGTACTCACACCATTTCCCCGTGTCCTTCTTCGTCTTATCATTGCCATTATTGTGTTGTGGCTTGGATGGATTGTCCTGAGGGAGGACATATCGACTTGGTCCCTTGCTGTGTGGGTTGGGGTTGCGTTTTCCCTGCTTCGAATGTGAGGGGTTTGCAGATCCAAACTCTCGTCGTTTCTTCTTAAATTTCTGCTCAATCTTGACAACGTATCTATAAGATGTGCCCAATGAGGTGATTTCCAAGAACTCCATTTCTATTTGGATGTATCTATGCAGTCAACAACAGTATTTGAGCACCAGACAACACTCAGAATCTTTGATACCCAATTTGGTGCGTAGGGTATGGATAATATTTGTGAATTCTGGTACTGTCTGGTCCCTTTCTTGACATAGGGTGGTCCATCTTGTGTATTGGTCCTCATAGCTTCCAACATGGTATTACTATTCTCTAATGGTGTCCTAGAAGGAATCCCATGTAGGGGCCACCACAAAAAATGCAGATTCCTCCACGACCCTTTTCTCAGAGTAAGTATCCCACCAATTTTTAACATGGGGAATGATCTTGAGGAGTTAAAAGGTGATCTTTTCCCTATCAAAAAAATTATGGACCGAAAAATATCCTTCGAGAAAATTCAACCATTTATCTACAACATCTGCATCTATCATTCCTTGAAATAACAGAATATCAAAATTTACCTGTACCTTGAAGGGGGTTGCATGGCCGCTTGATGAATATGCTTCTCCCTTGGGCAACTGTAATTTCGTTCCTTTTTCGCATGAGGTCTTCCTCAAGCAATGTTTTAATAGGAGCTCCTGCTCCATCATCTTTCTTTTTGTCTCCCATGGGTTGTTTTCGGGGTCAGTGCGACTGATCTAGTAATGGCTTGATTGGTTCGAGTCCCAACTTCTTGTACCCAAACCTTGTCGGGGACATGCACGAAGAAAAATAAATGAAGAGTAGACCTCTTTGATACCACTGATCTGGATTTAGGAGCAGAACGAACTGATTAATAGAGTGAATACAATAAACACAAAGATAGGAAGAATAACACAAATATCCAGTGAACAATGTCTTCTATTAAATAATGAAATATGCTGAAACTGTAAAGCCGCAGAACTAAAACTTGCTCGAATGGTGGTATCTATCTCTGAGAAGTGATGTGGATGCTATGCACATCCATCTGAGTAGAATGAATTGCAATGAGGCTCCAGAGGCCCTTTTCATATTACTCATTAATGCCAAAACCCTAGACATCCAAAAACCTAACACTAGAAGGGGAAACACCAAAATTCATGTGGGTCCTATGGGTAAGTTGGTGTAATTTAATACCTCAACTTCCTAGGGTCATAACATTTGCATACTTCCTCCGTTTTAGCCGTGTGATATCCCGTTGGAAAGCTCTTTTAAAGAAATACACATTCCACTGTTAGAATCTGACTTTGTCTATAGTATGACTATGGCGAGCTAACAAAACAATGTTTAGGGATCCAAAACATCCCTGAAAGTACATGAAGATGTGCTGAATGAAAATATACAAAATAAGCCAGTTGGATTAGGTGAGAGGCCACCCGTATCCACTTGGAGAATGTGTGGGGATTCAGACAACCCCATAAGTGTAGAAATCACAATTATAAAGCAATACATAAGGACATGCTAAACAAAAACAGACACGAGGAGCCAATTGGAATAGGTGGGTGGCCACCAATATCCACCTGGATCATTAGCACAATCAAAAGGACAACTTGACTTTTTGTCCACAAAATCAAATCTGTAAAGTGTAATGACAACTTCTAAAAACATGATTGATCATTTAAGCTGAAAAAATCCTCCATGTAGTCTGCTATGGGATCATGAAGGACACGACCTATTTCTTGGATTTCAGCAAATTTATGGTCATAATTGGGTATGGCAAATATATTTTTTTATATCATTATACAACTCTTGATATGACTGCAAATTTTCTGATGAACTTTGTAATGAGGCTGTTGTTGAACAAGACCATGAATCTGATTGCCTAATCAAGTCTATATCATAACTGCTTTTAATCTCATAGCTAGCTAATGGAACAAGACTTTGACTACATAGATCATCCAAAACATCAACTATTGGATCTTGTAGAAACTGAGAAGACTCTTGCATTGGTTCCAATGAAACTTCATAATTTTATATGAAACTTCATAATTTTATATGTGCTTATCATAATGATCCAGGTGGATATCGGTGGCAACCCACCTTTTCCGACTGGCCCAAAATAGTTTTCGGGCAATTTTGGCAATTTACTAGTTTTAGTAGTTTTTAACTTCTGGGGTCAATTTGAGGGCCCAAATGAAGTTTTTTTTGAGATTGAGGTTCTCAATGATGGCCTATAGAATTATTGAGGCCCCAAAATGAATCTCCTTGATGATACCTTTCCAACGGGCTATCATACGCCTAAAATAAAGATCGTATGCAAAAGTTACGACCCCGAGAAGTTAATGCACCAACTTACCCAAACGAGGCCCACATGACTTTTGGTGCTTCATCTCCTAGGGTTAGGTTTTTGGATGTCTAGAGTTTTTGGCATTCCTGTTTATTGTAAAAACGCCTTTAGAGCCTCATGGTAGTCATCTTCTTGCGAATGCTAGTAGCCGTCACATCTCTTCTCAGAGATAAGCTACCACCATTCTAGCGAGTCTTTCACTCTGTATTTTTACAGTATCTGTACATTTATTTCATTAATAGAAATCATGTATTACTGTATATCTGTGTTTATGATTGCATCTCTGATACATTTCTGTTATATTATTAAATATCTGTGATATCTCTGTGCATTTCTTTATTATATATCCGCTCTCATTTTGTGCCGAAAATATTTCGGATCAGTGGTATCAGAGCAGGCTGCTCTTGATCATTTTTCAGTGCATGTCCCCGACGAGGTCTGAGTATAGAAAGTTGGGTCTCGAGATTGTCTCTATTGAATACAGTCACTCTTGCACACCCAATAAACCCTCAATGGCGGAAGAAAAGAAAAATGACGGAGCAGATGATCCTATCAGTCTGTTGCTTGAGCAAGATCTCATGTGACAGAGGGACGAAATGATGGAGAATTTTTCCCACATCCTTCAACGCCTGCCGATAGAAACATGCACATATTCATCAAGAGAACACTTTGAAAGCACCTCTCCTTTCAAGGTACAAGTTAATTTTTATATTCTTGTATTTGAAGGACAGATAGATGCATAAGCCCTAGATAAATGGTTAAACCTGCTAGATGGTTATTTCTTTGTTCACAATTTTTACGACAGAGAAAAGATCACCTTCACACTCCTTAAAGATATCCCCTATGTCAAACATTGGTGGGAAACTTACTGGGATCATAGTTCCATAGAGGAGTTTGGAATATATGGGGCCAAGCCCACTTGGGATTTTTTTGTGGATGTGGTAAAGGAACAGTATTACCCTATTGGCAACTATGAGGACCAGTACATGAGATGGACCACACTGCGACAAGAGAGGGGCCAAGTAGTTCCATATTTCACCAATACCTTCCACACCTTGTGCACCAAGCTGGGTATCAAAGACTTCGAATGAAATGTGCTTCTGAAATATCGTGGGGCTCTACACAGATACATCCTAACTGAAATGAATTTTTTGGACATCTCATCACTCGGTGATGCTTATCGATATGCTGTTAAAATCAAGCGAAAATTTAAGCACTAGAACAAACGAGAGTTCAGGTTTGAAAATCTGCAACAACCAAAGTTTGATAAAGACAGTCCTAATAAATAGTCTCTCGAAAACCTATCCAAGCCATAGGAAAAGAAGGGTCACGGGAAGACAAATAAGGACACTGGAAAATGGTACAATTTCCACAAAATCCCCTGGCACAACACTGATGAATGTTGCTCAAAATATTCATTGGTGGCCGAGATCAAAGACAAGGAGACGAACCCTGATTCAGAATCTAATTCTGAAAATATTGGTAAAGGATAGATCATTGACGCAGACACTACTGCTATTATCGCAACCGCAACAATTCAACCAGAAGAACCAACAGATCTTGAAGAGGGGGAACACCTTTTTCATTCACAAATGTGGGTGAAGGGGACCCTGCTGTATTTTATTGTTGATAGTGAAAGCCAGAAGAAACTCATCTCAACAGAGGTCGTCAAACAGTTGGGATTGTCGACAACACCTTACCCGCAACCATACAACATCGGGTGGCTTCGCCAAGGATGAGATCTCCATGTCAGCCAACAATGTCGATTATCATACGGCATCCAACCCTTCAAGGATGAGGTATTATGTGATGTTTCCCCACTGGATGTCTGTGATGTGCTCTTGGGCCAACCATATATGTGGAGATGCCATGCTGTTTATGAGTCTCGACCCCGTAGTGTCATTGTTACTTTGGGGGGTCATATCTACAGAATACCAGAGGTAGTTTCGACTACTGTTCCACCTAAAAAGTGCCACAAGGTAGTATCTCATATTGCAGAATTCATCTTCTTCACAATCTATTCAAAAGGAGAACATAAGGACACTGCAACCACTACAGCCTTGCCACAAGAACCTTCTATCCAATAGAATCAAGTCGACAAGGTTGTAGCAAAGCGAAAATATTCCTTCTGCACACCGTCCTCTCATGTATCTTGACTTTTTGAACAACCTCAACCTCAACAGGTTCATGGCAGACTTCCAAAAACTGAGCAACGCGACGTCTCCAGCAAGGCAAGTAGCTCACCAAGATGCAGATTCAGCAAACGCTTTTCCCTCTCCCCCAGGAACTCAACGAAATGGATACCATTACTTCCTAAGGAGGGAGGATTTATCTAGGTGGATATCGGGGGCCACCCACCTTTTTCGACTGGCCCAAAATGGTTTTCGGGCAATTTTGGCAATTTACTATTTTTAGCAATTTTTAACTTCCGTGGCCAATTTGAGGGCCCAAATGAAGTTTTTTTTAGAGATTCAGGTTCTCAATTATGGCCTATGGAATGATTGAGCCCCCAAAATGAATCTCCTCGACGATACCTTTCCAACGAGCTATCATACACCTAAAACGAAAATCGTATGAAAAAGTTACGACCCTGAGAAGTTAATGCACTAACTTACCCAAATGGTTCCCACATGACTTTTGGTGCTTCATCTCCTAGGGTTAGGTTTTTGGATGTCTAGAGTTTTTTGCATTCCTGTTTATTGTAAAAATGCCTTCAGAGCCTCATGGTAATCATCTTCTTGCGAATGCGAGTAGCCGTCACATCTCTTCTCAGAGATAAGCTGCCACCATTCTAGCGAGTCTTTCACTCTGTATTTTTACAGTCTCTGTACATTTCTTTCATTAAGAGAAATTGTGTATTACTGTATATTTGTATTTATGGTTGCATATTTATGGATCTTCCTCTAGATGCTTCTTTTTAGTATAAATAGGAGTCGAGGGTATGAGAACCCTAGCTGGGATATTATTGTAACAGAGCGCTGCTCGATTGGAGGTTGCCCCCTCGAAGAGGCCTGTGAACATTGCTATCTGATTCAA
>ML791100.1:167175-192406 GCA_009831015.1 Picea engelmannii | reverse complement strand
GGTGACAAGTGGCAGGAGTCAAAACCACTTTTCAGACCCCCCCTCTCATTAAAGTTAGGATGGCAGGGGGGTCCGAAATACATTACATGCCATTGATTTTATTTGTTTTGGAATATGTGTGTGTATGAAGTACGAGAGGGGATTTTAGACTTAGGATATAGTTTTAATGTTTTAATAATTTTATTTTGGTTTTAATAATCTGAACCGTTGATCGAAGCTATAATTTTCCAAAAATACCGACTCAACCGTCGATCTTCAACTCATTGTCTTGAAAATTGACTCACAACACCCTATTAAACTGGCCAACCTGACCGTCAACCATCAAGCCATCCCTTTGAAGCTTATTTGCAACACCTTGTTACATATGCTGACCCAACCGTCGACCATAGGTCCTCGACGACCCTTATTGGTGGATGAACTCCTCATCATTTTAGTTGACCTGACCATTGGTCATTGGCCCTTTCTTGGATTACATGGAAGCTAATGACATGACATGAAAAATGTATGAAGATGTGGAATGACATGTAATTATGAGGTGTCAAATTGGATGATTTGGCACAACATGTGGATGCTGACATGGCATGACATGTGGATGTTGACGTGGGATGACACATCATCACCCTCTTCTCTTCATCGACCATTGACCCTTTCTCTTAGACGACCTGATAACTTCATCGGATCAGTCGATGCCTGACCATTGACCCATCAACCATTTCTCTTGCAAGTTCGTAAACACTTTTCCAAATTAGACTGACACCTGACCATTGACCCATTGACCCATCAACCATTTCTCTTGCTCATTTGAAAAAAATATGTCGAAATTGACCGACCCCCGACCATCATATCATCAACCCATCAACCATTTCTCTTGCATGTTTGAAAAAACTTCGTCGAAATCGAACGACTCCCGACCATCGACCCATCGACCACTTCCTTTGGTCGGACCAATGCTTCACCACTTTGGCCAACCTGACCATCGGTCACCAACCCTCTCTCTTACATGTCCATGTTTCATAAGGACTTTATGAATCCCTTATTTGCATGCATATGTACTCATAACAAAATCCTCATCTATATCAAAAACTTTCAAAATAGGTGCACTGGTTAATAAATCTTTTAAGCACTGTAAATTTTCTTCACACTTGGCACTCCATTCCTTGGACAAATAACAATAACCTCTTGGCACTCCATACCTTGAACTAAAGGTTGTTTTTCTAGTATCCTCTTCTTTGATTCTCACTTGATGATAGCTTGACCTCAAGTCAAACTTGGAGAATATATTTGCTTCTTTTATCTTATCAAAAAGATCATAAATCCTTGGAAAATGATATTTATTCTTGGCTGTAACCTTGTTCAATTGTTTGAAGTCAATACATAACCTTGACGTTCCACATTTCTTCTTGACAAAAAGAATTTGGCAACCCAAGGAGAAACACTTGGGAATATGTACCCTTTATTTAAAAAATATTATAGCTTCATTTGCAAATCTTTTAGCTCTGGTGTGCTCATTCTATAAAGAGTCTTGGATACTGGAGCATCTTCAATCATGAAGTCAATAGAAAAAACTATATCCCTCTTTGGTGGCAATCCTGGAAACTCCTCAAAAACGTCTTAAAACTCTTTCAAGAATGGATAATCTTCAAGACTTGGCTCCTTATCCTTCATTTGTTCTTCCATATGGGCTGCATATACCTGGCACCCTTTTCTAAAATGTCTTTTCAGCTGCAATGCTGAAATCCCTTGAACAAATATAAGCCTTGGAATACCTTGCATTGTCATTGGATTTCCTTCCTCATCAAGACATGTGAAAACCTTGTTATAACAATCTAAAACAACATGATGAATTTCTAGCCAATCCATACCAATCAATCAGTCATAAGACCCCAATAGTATGATGTTCAAATCTTCCTTAGTGTTAGTTCCATTCATGTTTATAGGGAATTCTTTAACAAGCTCATTAATTCTTCTCTTGGTTCCAGTAGCTAGCTGAACTAACCAAGATTTTTTATTCTTTCATTTTTTCAATTTAAAATTTTCAACTATATATATATGAATAGCTCCAAAATCAATTAAAATATCCATTGGATGATTATCAATCTTACCTTCCACTTCAATCATGTGGGATTGATAGTTTTCTTGTCTATTGTCCAAGGCTGCACATATATTTGGCATGATTTTTCCCATGTCTTCTATTGTATCCTATTGTTTGATGCTATGAAAAATATTCATCATATCTCCTCGATGAGCACAATATTTATACATGTGATATCCTCCACATCCCCAAGACTTTATGGGATGTTGTCTCAACCTTTTTTCCAAGGACTATGTCATTTTATGATCACCTTGAGATGGTTTCCCTTGCTGATATGCTTAAGATCTATTCCTTATGAAAGATGGCTTGAATCCTTTCTTCCTTTGATCCATATTTCATTTCTTCATATCATCCCAAGCCTTTTGAAAATTTTCCTTCCCCTATTCCGTTCATATAGATACTTGGCCTTTCTTATGGATTCTTCTAAATTATTGGGCTCATCAAACTGAATTTTATCCTTTTAGAAGGATGGTAGTCCACTCATAAACCTATGGATTTTTACCTTCTCATATTTGATGAAGCTCACATACCTGATAAGTTCCAAGAACTTCCTCTCATACCCATCCATGGTCATGTTCCCAAGTTTGAGTTCAAAGAACTCTTGCATCTTCTTTTCATAATATTTCTTGAATCAAATCCAAGAAATTTTTACTCATCAAGGTGCTTAACCTACTTCAACCAATCCCACCACATATATGCATTTCCTCAAAGGTGATACGATGTAATTATGGATTCTACATTTAGTGAGTAGTTATGCAACTAGAAATATTTCCTCATTCCCAATAACCATGCTTCTGCATCTTCTCCTTTCTTGTTTTCTCTATCAAATTATGGTGGCTTGATTTTCCTCAGCTCCCCTTGCAATATATATGACCCATGTCTCCTTCTTTGATGGCCGACGATATATATACTTGGGTTTCTCACCGACCTTGAACATGCATATGTTTTTCTGGTCAAATTCCTTGGGGAATGATGATGCTGGTGTCTGCTAATACTCCTCGACCGACTAGATCTTCCATGATCTTCCCTCCTATCATGAGACTTAGACACTTCCACTTGTCTGGCACTATGTTCTTTCCTTGTGCCTCAATATTTGTTCACTTGATTTTGAAACATATTCAGGATTTGTATTATATCCTCTTGATCTTTCATGATCCTTTCATTATCACCCCTATAGCTCTACACTTCATTTTGCAGACTTCTCAAAGTTTTGGGATCATGCCCGCCTCTTCTTCCCTTAGACTTAGTCTCAACATTACCCATGTTGTCTCCAACTTCTTATTCATGGATATAAGTACCTTTAACATCCTCCATATCTCTATTTCTCATGTAGGGACTAAAGTATGCTTTTCTGTATCTCTAATTCTGGAGGAATCTGTATGTAATAATTGTTAGTATAATTAAGCATATTGAAAAATATTTATTAACTAGATTTCAGAGTATTCTTCACATCAATTTATGAATAATATAATGCAACAAATCAAAACCTTATGCCCTGAATATATTATCCTCTGAAACATATCTCCAACGGATGTACCCATGCTTCATTCTAAGTTTTGAGTGAAAATTTACAACATTTATAAGTTGCAATTTCCACTCTTTTACTTCTTCAAAACTATCTTTTATTACCTTTTGAAACATTTTAGGTCCCAATTCAAATTTTGAGTGGATATATGTCTTCTCCTCCTCAAGACCTTTCCAATGACTATTCATTTTTTTTTAAATCTGAGCTCTGAGCTAAAAGTTATGGTCCAAAGAAGTTTTGACTATTTTTCCCGGTTTATCCCTGAATGTTACAGGTTCCTTCTTTCTCTTCTTGCACAGTTTTAGGTACCCATAACCCAAATTGACTCCATGGATGTCTTCTATGGTTCTTAATATTTCCATAGACCGCTCATGTGCCTCACATGGAATTCTGAGCAAGGAGTTATGCCCTTTGGAAGTAAACTGGTCCTAAAATTTTACCTGAAATGTTGAAGGTCTAACTTTCTCACACGAGCTCCGTTTTTCACTTGGAATACCCCATTGAACAAATCTCTCCTATGTTCTCATGGGTTTTTATTGGATAAAAATATCATTTAGGGCCTCAAAATTTCCCTGCAAGTTCATGACCTTCAAAAACCAAATTTTTTATTATTAAAAACTTGATTGTTTTACTATTGTAACCAACCTTTAATTTGCACTATTGATATAAAGATTGGGACAAATCGTTTATCTTCCATCCATCAATGATCTATGATGGATGATTTCTTTTTACAAATCAAACTTTCCCATCTGACACTCGATCATCGACCATCGACCATTCCCCTTCACAAGCAAATGTTTCCCATGAATCTCACCGATCCCTGACAATCAATGATTTCCATTGGCAATCAACTTAGTCATAATTTCGCTGAACATCGACTATCGGCCTTCAACCAACTCTTGTCTAACATGGAAACTATGCTGACGTGGAATGAAATGTAGTTGTTGATGTGGCATGACATGTCATCTCAAGTTATAAACTTGGATGATGTGGCACAACACGTGGATGTTGAAATGGAATTAAACATGGATGATGACAACATCATCCTATTTTCCTTCATTGGTGATCGACCACTTCTCTTGGAAGACTTTAAAACACTCTACTAAATTTGTTGATGCCCGATCATTAGCCATTGACGATAAGAGATTTCTCTTGATCAAATGAAAACTCTTACCCAAATATGTCGATCCCCTATCATCTACCATCAATGATTGGCATCCCCTTTTGGCCACACGAAACCTTTGCTAATTTTTGTTGATCCCCAACCATTGACCATCGACAAATTTTGTTGGAGAACTTCAACACTAGGAAATTTTCGACCAAATTCTCGATGAATTCAGACCATCGATCTACCTGTTCAAAATGATCTCATTTTTCAATATATTAATCTTTTCCTAACTTTGTTGATGCCTGATTGTCATCCATCGGGCGTCAAAGATTTATTTTAGACGCATGAAACTTTTTTCGAAATCTATCTATCCCAGATCATCGATCTTTGGAGATTGAAGATTTCTTTTGGGCTAATCCAACTCTTCTCCAAACTCACTGATTCGACCATTGACCATTGATGGATTCTGTTGGCGAACTTCAACACTTAGAATTTTTTTCCCAATTCTTCAAGAAATATGGATCGTCGATCTTCTCATTTTCCCAATTGTCAAAATTGAATCTTGACCATCAATATACTTAACCTTTCAAATGACCGAAATTGTATGAATTTTTAAATTTATTAAAGTGAATCTGGGTCGTTGATATCACGATCAAACATGAATTTTAAAATTTATTAACGTGACAAGTTGCAGGTGTATGTGATAGAGGCAACTAGGGTCTGAAGGGAAGAAGTTGTAAAGTTTCAGAAACCCTAGTTTTTGAAGGTGTACGTAGGCTGACATAGGGAAGGACGCTTACATACACATGGTGTAGTATAGACAGGGTGAATACATACATGTCCTATAGTATATATAGGTGATGTACCTATTGGCATATTGATTTCTGTCTATAAGCTAGGTCTTGTACTTGGGGGTTGGATTCCTCACATCTTAGTTGGTGCTAATATCTACAAGTTGGGTCTTGTATTTAGAGTTGGTACTCTATTGGATTTGTTGCTCTTTTTGGTTGATGCTGATAAAACCCTGAGATTCTAGTCTCCTGTAACACATAATACAAAATTTTTACATATATATCTTGGGTTCCTTGTGTTGTTTATGGTGATGGTTTATTGTTGATGTATGTTGTTTACATGCAAACAACTAGTTGTGAATGGAAGTAATGAATAATTATGTTTGAAGTGGTTGCTAACTAAATTTTTGTAAAGAGTTGTAAAAAGATCCTTAGAATGATTCACCCCTACCTCTCAGTGTGGTCGGTATGTCCAACATACTTCTGAACAATGAGTTATGCCCTCTGGAAGTAAATTCGTACCAAAAGTTTACCCTTACTATTTTGGCTATAATTTTCTCATACGAGCTCTATTTTGTGAAAATTTTATCTCATTAGAAAGATCTCCTCGAGATATTTTATTTGAGCTTCAAATAGATAGTGTACCTTGGTACATTGTGTGTTCATGGGTTTTGATTGGATAAAAACATCATTTAGGCCCTCAAAAATTCCCTCCAAGTTAATGACCTTCAACAATATGAAAAAATCACAAAATTTCATATAAAATTGACTGCTTTATTGTGTTAACAACCCTAAAAAATTGATCCATCGATCTCAAATCGTGTGAAAATATCAACCGTTGATCCACTAAACCTTCCCCATGCCCACATATGTATTTCCACCATCAATCACCAATCTTAGGAAATTTGGACCGTTGATTGAAGCTCTAATTTTCCAAAACTACCGACTCGACCGTCGATCGTCAACTCATTGTCTTGAAAATTGACTCACAACGCCCTATTAAACCGACCAACCCAACCGTCAACCATCAGTCCATCCCCTTTGAAGCTTATTTGCAACACCTTGTTACATCTACTGACCCAACCATTGACCATCGGTCATCGATGATCCTTATTGGTGGATGAACTCCTCACCATTTCAGTCGACCTGACCATCGGTCATCAGCCCTTTCTTGGATGATGTGGAAACTATTGACATGACATGAAAAATGTATGATGATGTGGAATGACATGCCATTATGAGGTTTCAAATTGGATGATTTGGCATGACATGTGGATGATGACATGGCATGACATTTGGATGTTAACGTTGGATGACACATCACCACCCTCTTCTCTTCATCGGCCATTGAATCTTTCTCTTGGATGAATTGATAACTTCACCGGATCAGTCAATGCCTAACCATTGACCCATCAACCATTTCTCTTGCATGTTCGTAAACACTTTTCTATATTAGACCGACACCTGACCATTGACCCATCGACCCATCAACCATTTCTCTTTCTCATTTGAAAAACTCCGCCAAAACCGACCGACCCCCGACCATCATCTCATCAACCCATCAACCATTTCTCTTGCATGTTTGAAAACACTTCGCCGAAATTGAACGACTCCCGACCATCGACCCATTGACCACTTCCTTTGGTCGGACCAATTCTTCGCCACTTCGACCAGCCTGACCATCGATCATCAATGACCCTCTCTCTTACATGTCCATGTTTCATAAGGACTTTATGAATCCCTTCTTTGCATGCATATGTACTCACAACAAAATCCTCATCTATATCAACAACTTTCAACATAGGTGCACTGGTTAATAAATATTTTAAACACTGTAAATTTTCTTCACACTTGGCACTCCATTCAAATTTTATTCCTTTCTTTTGCAAATATGTTATTGGGGTTGCAATATTGGATAATCCTACAATGAATCTCCAGTAGTAACTAGCTAGACCCATAAATGGTCTAACATCAGAAACATTTGTTGGTGCTGGCCAACTTTTGATTTCTTCAATCTTTTCTGGATCCATTGTTATACCATCTTCTTAAACAATGTGACCCAAATAATGGATTTTCTTTTGATAAAAGTGCATTTACTCAATTTGGCATACAATTGGTTCTCTCTCAACTCTTGTAGCACCATCCTAAAATGTTTCTCATTCTCCTCCTCTGTATTGGAACATATGAGAATATCATCCAAGAATAGAATGCCAAACTTGTCCAGGAAATCTCTGAGCACCCCATTCATCAGACACATAAATGTAGATAGGGCATTTTTCAACCCAAAAGGAACCACCACAAATTGATAGTGTCCATACCTTGTCCTAAAGGTTGTTTTTCTAGTATCCTCTTCTTTGATTCTCACTTGATGATAGCTTGACCTCAAATCAAACTTGGAGAATATATTTGCTTCTTTTATCTTATCGAAAAGATCATAAATCCTTGACAAAGGATATTTATTCTTGGTTGTAACTTTGTTAAATTGTTTGAAGTCAATACATAACCTTGACATTCCATATTTCTTCTTGACAAAAATAATTTGGGCACCCCAAGGAGAAACACTTGGGAATATGTACCCTTTCTTTAACAAATCTTATAGCTTCATTTGCAACTCTTTTAGCTCTGGCGTGCTCATTCTATAGAGAATCTTGGATACTGGAGCATCTCCAATCATGAAGTCAATAGAAAAAACTATATCCCTCTTTGGTGGCAATCCTAGAAACTCCTCAAAAATGTCTTAAAACACTTTCAAGAATGGATAATCTTCAAGACTTGGCTCCTTATCCTTTATTTGTTCTTCCATATGGGTTGCATATATATGGCACTCCTTTCTAAAATGTCTTTTCAGCTGCAATGCTGAAATCTCTTGGACATATATAAGCCTTGGAATACCTTGCATTGTCCTTGGATTTCCTTCCTCATCAAGACATGTGAAAACCTTGTTATAACAATCTAAGACAAAATGATGCATTTCTAGCCAATCCATACCAATCAATCAGTCATATGACCCCAATAGTATGATGTTCAAATATTCCTTAGTGTTAGTTCCATTCATGTTTATAGGGCATTCTTTAACAAGCTCATTAATTCTTCTCTTAGTTCCAGTAGCTAGCTGAACTAACCAAGATTTTTCATTCTTTCATTTTTTCAATTTAAAATTTTCAACTATCTTTGGATCTATATATCTATGACTAGCTCCAAAATCAATTAAAATATCCATTGGATGATTATCAATCGTACCTTCCACTTCAATCATGTGGGATTGATAGTTTTCTTGTTTATTGTCCAAGGCTGCATAGATATTTGGCATGATTTTTCCCACGTCTTCTATTGTATACTGTTGTTTGATGCTATGGAAAATATTCATCTTATGTCCTCGATGAGCACAATATTTATACATGTTATATCCTCCACATCCCCAAGACTTTATGGGATGTTGTCTCAACCTTTTTTCCAAGGACTCTGTCATTTTCTGATCACCTTGAGATGGTTTCCCTTACTGATATGCTTAAGATATATTCCTTATGAAAGATGGCTTGAATCCTTTCTTCCTTTGATCCATATTTCCTTTCTTCCTATCATCCCAAGCCTTTTGAAAAATTTCCTTCCCCTATTCTTTTCATATATATACTTGGCCTTTCTTATGGATTCTTCTAAATTATTGGGCTCATCAAACTGAATTTTATCCTTTTAGAAGGATGGTAGTCCACTCATAAACCTATGAATTTTTACCTTCTCATATTTGATGAACCTCAAATACCTGAGAAGTTCCAAGAACTTCCTCTCATACCCATCCATGGTCATGTTCCCGAGTTTGAGTTCAAATAACTCTTGCATCTTCTTTTCATAATATTTCTTGAATTGCTTCCAAGATATTTTTTCTCATCAAGGTGCTTAACCTACTTCAGCCAATCCCACCACATATATGCCTTTCCTCGAAGGTGCTAGAATGTAATTATGGATTCTACATTTAATGAGTAGTTATGCAACTGGAAATATTTCCTCATTCCCAATAACCATGCTTCTGCATCTTCTCCTTTCTTGTTTTCTCCATCAAATTATGGTGGCTTGATTTTCGTTAGCTCCCCTTGCACGATATATGACCCATGTCTCCTTCTTTGATGGCCGACAATATATATACTTGGGTTTCTCACCAACCTTAAACATGCATATGTTTTTCTGTTCAAATTCCTTGGGGAATGATGATGCTGGTGTCTGCTAATACTCCTCGACCGACTAGATCTTCCATGATCTTCCCTCCTATCATGAGGCTTAGACACTTCCACTTGTTTGGAACTATCTTCTTTCCTTGTTCCTGAATCTTTGTTGACTTGATTTTGCAACATAGTCAGGATTTGTATTATATCCTCTTGATCTTTCATGATCCTTTCATTATCATCCCTATAGCTCTACACTTCGTTTTGCAGATTTCTCATAGTTTTAGGCTTATGCCTGCCTCTTGTTCCCTTAGACTCGGTCTCAACATTACTCATGTTGTCTCCAACTTCTTATTCATGGATATAAGAACCTTTAACATCCTCCATATCTCTATTTCTCATGTAGGGACTAACGTATGATTTTCTGTATATCTAATTTTGGAAGAATGTGTAGGTAATAATTGTTATTATAATTAAGCATATTGCAAAATATTTATTAACTAGATTTCATAGTATTCTTCAGATCAATTTATGAAGAATATAATGAACCAAATCAAAATCTAATGCCTTGAATATATTATCCTCTGAAACATATCTCTAATGGATGTACCCATGCTTCATTCTAAGTTTTGAGTGAAAATTTACAACATTTATAAGTTGCAATTTCCCATCTTTTACTACTTCAAAACTATCTTTTATTAATTTTTGAAAATTTTTAATGCCCAATTCAAAATTATGTGTGGATAGATGTCTTCTCCTTCTCAATACCTTTCCAATGACTATTCATTTATTTAAATCTGAGCTCTGAGCTAAAAGTTATGGTCCAGAGAAGTTTTGACTATTTTTCCCAATTTATCCCTGTATGTTACATGTTCCTTCTTTCTCTTCCTGCACATTTTTAGGTACCCATATCCCAAATTGACTCCATGGATGTATTCTATGGTTCTTAATATTTCCATAGACCTTTCATATGCCTCACATGGAATTCTGAGCAAGGAGTTATGCCCTTTGGAAGTAAACTAGTCCTAAAATTTTACCTCAAATGCTGAAGCTCTAAATTTCTCATATGAGCTCCGTTTTGCACTTGGAATAGCCCATTGAACAACTCTATCCTATGTTATCATGGGTTTTTATTGGATAAAAACATAATTAGGGCCTCAAAATTTCCCTGCAAGTTCATGACCTTCAAAAACCAATTTTTTTAATTAAAAACTTGATTGTTTTACTATTGTAACTACCCTTTAATTTGCACCGTTGATCTCAAGATTGGGACAAATATAGATTGTTGATATTACCTCCATTGAAGATCAATGATTGATGATTCCTTTTTACAAATCAAACTTTCCCATCTGAAACTCGATCATCAACCATGAACCATTCCCCTTCACAAGAAAATGTTTCCCACGAATCTCACCGATCCCTGACCATCAATGAATTCCATTGACAATCAACTTAGTCATAATTTCGATGAACACTGACTATCGACCTTCGACCAAATCTTGTCTGACATGGAAACTATGCTGATGTGGAATGACACATAGATGTTGATGTGGCATGACACGTCATTTCAAGCTATCAACTTCGATGATGTCACACAACACATGGATGTTGAAATGGAATAAAACATGGATGATGATGTCATCATCCTCTTTTCCTTCATTGGCGATCGACCACTTTTCTTGGAAGACTTTAAAACACTCTACCAAATTTTTTGATGCCTGATCATTGGCCATTGACAATAAGATATTTCTCTTGATCAAATGAAAACTCTTACCCAATTATGTCGATGCCCGATCATCTACCATCAATTATTGGAATCCCCTTTTGGTCGCATGAAACCTTTGCTAATTTTCGTTGATCCCCGACCATTGACCATCGATGAATTTTGTTGGAGAAATTCAACACTTGCAATTTTTCGACGAAATTCTTGATGAATTCAGACCATCGATCTACCTGTTCAAAATGATCTCATTTTTCAATATATTAATATTTTCCTAACTTTGTCGATGCCCGATTGTAATCCATCGGGCATCAAAGATTTATTTTAGATGCGTGAAACTTTTTCTGAAATCTATCGATCCCAGATCATCGATCGTTGGAGATTGAAGATTTCTTTTGGGCCAATCCAACTCTCCTCCAAACTCACTGATTTGACCATTGGCCATTGATGGATTCTGTTGATGAAGTTCAACACTTAGAAATTTTGGCCCAATTCTTCGAGAAATATGGATCATCGATCTTCTCATTTTCCCAATCATCAAAATTGAATCTCGGCCATCAATATACTTAACCTTTCAAATGAGTAAATCTGGGTCGTTGATATCATGATCAAACATGATCTCAATCGTTGATTCATCAACCTTGTTATAACCCTATAATTTATAGGATCATCTGGTGACTGGAAAATTTTCACTATTGATTTATGTTGTCTTGCAAATAATATTTCATTCCTGCAAATTATTTTCAAAAAGAAAAGAAAGAAAAGAAAAGAAAAGAAAGAACAAAAAATAAAAGAAAGAAAAAAGAAAAAGAAAAAGAATAAAAGAGGGCATAAAATAAAATGGATAAAGGCCCCATGCAATAACAATGACTTGATCCATACAGTTTAATCATGGTTAAGTCTCTTTGAATTTCTGTTGATAGGTTAGTGAATAAGACTTGGCTAAACTGTTTAATCTTAGCCAAGTAGATAGGTTAGGTAGTGAATAAATTTGATCAAACTGTTTAATCTTGATCAAATAGCCCCATGATAGAGTAATTTCTTAGCCCAATAGTCTAATCTGGGATAAATGTGTAGGTAGGTAGGATAGGACATAAACTAGCCATTGTTTCCTTCAATAAAACATGCATGATGTTCAATGAAAATCCATGATTCTTGATGTTTGAGGTATGTTTCCTAACCCCATGGTGACAAAAAGCAAAGGGAAATAGTGAAAAACCCACAAAAGAACGCTATCCTAAGTTTTCATTGCATATTTTTGATTCGCACTGAGAGAATAAAGAGTGCCCAAAGATCTACTATTGATCAAACGATGTGTAGATCAATGGTGGACAACAAATTTACGCACCCCTGACTGTTCTACCATTAACGGGAGGGGGCGGGGTCCGATATGAAGAATAAAGAGTGTGTTTATATCTATGGTTGATCTAGTGACACGTGGATCAACGACTGGCAGTGGATTCCAGACACCCCGATCATTCTACCTTTAATGGTTGGGGGGGGGGTCCGATATAGAGACTAAAGAGCGCGCATAGATTGACGGTTGATCTAGCGGCGCTTGGATCTATGGCCAACAGGAGATCCCAGACCCCCCCGACCTTTCTACCTTTAATGGTGGTAGGGGGGGCAATATGGGCGGTTTTCCCGGTGGGCCCCATCCTAATGTGTCACAAATATATGGCGTCAGACCCTCTCACTCGAAACCATTTACCACCTTACCCCCCCTTCGACATATTTCCATACCGACATTGCCTCACCACCGCCACATTGTGACAACATCTTCCACTATCCCGCCGCCTCCTGACGTCATGTTCCACTACCCCCCCTATAAGTCCTGTCTCATAACTCTGTCAGTTTTCCCCTCCATTCACCCGTCACAGGTCATGTCCCACTTGCCTATCTTCCAATCATCGCCCTTTGCATCATCCTGGTACACCCGTCACCTATCCTCCACTTGCCACCTTCCAATTCAAATGATCCGTTGGTCATTTATTACAGGCTAACATATTCGTTAGTCTGCTGACCTGTCCCCCAGGGCCAACAGATACCCTTTCACTTAAATTTAACTCAGTTTCCGCCATTTGCGCAATGCTCACACCTTCCGCACAACATAAGAGAATTTTCCTCACCTTTTCAGTCAGTGACCCAGCCATAGCCATTGCCTACTAACACTTTTGTTTCAGTTTGCAGGTACCTGTTGAATCGATGGCGCCAAAATCCAAAAGATCAGAATTTGAGGAAAATCCATTCCTCCCACCTCCTGTCGATCTTGACTGGATCCCGCTAGTTGACAAAGATTACCTGATCTCAGAGACCAGGTGAGAATTCGATTTCGCTGAATTACAACCATGGTTTAAAGATACATTCTTGGATCAAAGCGGTGAGATTGGGCTCTGGGAGTTCAATCTCCCTCTGTATCTGTTCCCCCAAATCCACCATTTTCTCGAGTTTGCCCTCAAATGTTAGGCTCATTACCTCCCCGATCAGAGAGCCATCGTTTCATCATCCGAAGAAAATCTGTTCTCTATCACACCCGAGGCCATTGATCAAATGATGTAGATATCTATAGCCAAATCCCACTCTCCCCCCACCATTGAATTTCTAACAGAGATGTACCAAAATCTGTCTTTTCCCCAGAGGGCGCAAATTTTTGAGCTTTTCCTTCCATAGGATGACCAATTCCCCAATAAAAATACCCCTTACCACTCCTCCATGTTTTCAGAAAAGGGAAACGAAATTATTTCATCGCTATGTTTTCTGCTCGGTTATTTCACAGACGAATGGGTGGATGAACCCATTTTGGGTTTCCTATCCATTTTCTCCGCTGAAGGAAAAGCCACCATCCAGTTCGACTACAACACTTTCCTGGACGAGAACATACATGAACAACTCTTTAAATTCGCCACAGAGGGCATGTTTCGGTTTTCTTCAATATTGGCCTACATGTTCACCTTTTTTCAAGCAGATAAGTTCTCTTTCCCTATGCAGAAAATGGACCAGGATGACAAGCTAGAGATTGTCACCTCTTGGACTTTGCTGCTCAGAAGAAACTCCACAGAGTTTAATTTCAAATAGTTTATTGAGTAGTTTTACCACCCAGTGGTGAGTATGCTCAGTGGTAGACCAGATCCATGGATAAATGAATAAGTCCAGAGAATATTAGACCTCTCGTACCTCGCCAAAACTGGACACTGGTACCTGTATCAAAATCACACGGAGATCATAATATATGGGTGTGAGTTGGCTCCCTACAAGCTGCCCAAGTACTTGCCTGTGAGGATATTAGCTTTGAGTACGTTAGGAAAATGATTAATTCAGATGACATTCATTTCGTGTCTTTGAAGAAGAAACAACAACTGAGAATCAAAGGGAAGATTGGACCTTTTATCTGCAACAGTCGAGTTGCAGGAGAAGAGGCAGACAAGTTATTAAAGGATATGAATTTTAGCACCAGTTTCATTTGGCACTATGATCCGTGTCAGATCATTGCAAAGATGATATTGAAGAACAAAAGTTATCCATATTCTCATACACTCAAACCAGAGATCGAGAAATTTGTGAACCAAACAGAGTGGGAGGTGAACACTTTGGAAGACATTGAACAATAATTTCCTCTAGCCACGATTTCACAAACCACAAATCCACAGGGACCAAAGGAGAAAAGACCCAGGAAGGATGTTTCACCTTCAGTCACTGAGGTGTCAAAAGAGGATTTCTAGGTGTACACTAAAAGGCCTAAAATCACTCACACTACTCACAGGTCTGGAGAAGAAGAGACACAGTCTGCCAAAGTAGTCGAGGGGGAAAGTTCACCACTTCTTTCAAGAAGCCATCAGATGATGTCTACCTCTTCCTCAAAGAAGAAAAATGTTACCACTGTGACCACCCAACCTCCACCAACATCTGCAAAGTTGAGTATTTTTGAAAAGTATGACTTAATCAAGAAGAAGAACGAGATGCTGACAAATCACACCTATGCTCAATTTTGGAAGCAGACTTCAACAACACAGTATAGGTTTCTCTTGACTTTTGATACTGAAAAAGGAAGAATGCACATGGCATTTCTGCAAGCATAGGTACCTCATCCAAAAGAGTTCACAGATTACAAAAGGTCGGCTTTGGAATTTGATGCCAAGCAAGTTCAGCCAGATGATCAGATGGATTTGCACATGAAGACTGGAGAAATGATTTTCTCCACATTGGCTCATGCTTCCACTACTACTGCGAAATTCTAGGTCTCTCTGAACAATGTTCAGACCCAATTAAAATTGGAGAAAATATCTTCTTTTGCAAAGGATAACATGATTAAATTTTTAGAAGAATTGGTACTCAAAATTGGGTACAACCCCTCAAATGTAAAAGCAGCTGAGGAGTTGCTCAAGAAAAAGGATGTTGACATAGCATCTCAGAGGAAGCAACTGAAATTTCCAACTACAAAAGACTCATAGGTCAAAGAGATAGCTGATACAAAAGGTGAGAAGGAGGAATTGCTGAAGCTAATCATGCAACAAGACACACAGATAAAGGAAATGGAGGCAGAGTTAGAAACATTGTTAAAGGATAAGGAACATGAAACACCTATGGAAGTCATCCCACTGAGTGAAATTCCCCTCACAGGAGTTAGCACAGTGACAATATCAGTCACCACCACTACAGAAATTCCTTCTTCCACCTCAGTGGTGGTTTCAGGAACATCTGAAGCTTTAACAACATCAATGGAGAAGATGACTTTGCAGGGAACATAAATCAAAATATTGGAGAAGGAGATAGAGAATCTCTAGAAGCTAACAACTTCTTTCCAAGCCAGTTACAATACATAAAGACACACATCATAAAAGATGAAGCAGGAAATCCAACAACTGCATAAACAAATAGTTATGGGAAAAACACTGGCAGAGGCCAAAGAGAACATCTAGATGGATATATCCAAATCCATAAATGAAATATGGCCCATGGTGCAAATCATGTTGGAACAACATGAGTTGGTGTTAAGGAGCAAACAGGCCATTGACAGGATCAAAGGAGAATTGGGAGAGAGGCCCACAAAAGCAAATGAAATTATCAGGTTTCTGAATTCAAAGACTAGGGAAGAACTGGAAGACTTGAAGATTGAAGACATAACAGAAACCATCCTCAAGGTTAAAAGAGTGCTGGCCAAAAGAGGATTGATGTTGCAGCTGGAGGAGAAAGAACAGAACATGGATATAGGGGTTCATAGATTCTTCAACAAGATTGATGTTTTGCATAAGAAAGGCCTTCTCAGTCTACTAGTTCTAAATGATAAACTGGTGACCCTATCTGACTACAAGCAGAAGATTGCCACGATGGCCAAGGATAGTTCCAATTTTTCAAGAATCCAGGGTAGTATCATAGGCAAGGCATTTATAGAGACTCTGTAGCTGGACCTCAGTATCTATCATGAAATTAAATATATTTTCATCACCAAGCCGACTTTTTCCAAATATACTGAGATGGACGAAATCTACCACAAAATACTAAAAGTCACCATCCCCAGTCAACAAAGATGGGAGGAGTTGTGTGAATTGTTTGAGTAGGGATGAGGTGTGTCATCCAAGTTAGCAAGCAGAGCAGTCAGAGTCACGTGAATGACTCACCAACGACCTTCCCCAAAATCAACATGAAGAATCTACAGATCATCAACAATTCCTACAAGTTTGTATCTTGTTGTCTAGTTGTTAGGATTAGATTATACCATGTCCTGATCATTAATGACAGGGTCATTTGTAATTTTTGTTATAAATAATTCAACCTTCGAAGTACTGAGGGTTGATATTTATGCCCAAGCAAGCTCTAAGCACTATACTTTTTATCAGAGATCTACTAGTAATAAAAAGGACTTTCACAGGATTCCTGCGTGTTAGTTGTTGGTGATGTTTTCTTCTCTTAGTTTAAATGTTTTTCCTATCTTCGTAATCACTTATGTTTTCTACATCTGATTGCTTAAAAGAAGTTGAAGTTGCTGAATTTATCTTTGTATACTTTGTTTCTGGCTTTTAAAGATCTTAATGTTTATCTTCTGATGTTATGATTAATAAATTCTTAAATGCTTCTTGGTTATAATTGATTATCTCATCTTTTTGCTATCCACCATTTAATTTCTAAAGGATCTAACAGTTTCATTATCCTTCTTCGTGAAAAAACCTTATAAAATTTGTTCGTTGATATCGAACTTTATAAAACAGACCCCATAGCCCAATGGATGCGAAAGAAATATTTCAGCCATCTTTATAAAACAAACACACAATCTCATTTATTTAACTAGCCTAACATCTGAAATCTAAAACAAAGTTAAATTTCAAAGAGAGATCCCTCTCTGAAACTGGAAGGGCTAGATCCCAGTTTTGAAGTGGTTGGATAAGGTTACCTCTAGTAAATTTCTTCTACTTAACAATAGCCTTTGGGAATTTACAGAGCGATAACATAGTGGCGACCATACTGGGGAGTTGAACAAACTTCATATATCCTATGATTTATTTTCCCCTAGACTAAGAATTTTTTTTTTCTGAACGGAATTATAAAGTCTAAACTTATATAGAGATAATGTTTAGAGGTTGTTAAAGTTTGTATATATTAGTTAAAAGTTTCTAAAAATAAAATAAAATAAAAAATTCTGGCTCCTAAAAGGTTTTTCACTAGATCTCATCCAGATCCATAACCTGCAATAGAAATAGACAATCCTGAAAAGTTACTCAGAAAGAAAAATACCACAGAGGGTTTCGGGAGTCATAGTCCATTTCATAGGTCCCCTTCTCTCCCAGAGAAGTTGGAATCTCTTCAAGATATCGAGTTTGACATATCTTTTGAACAAAGCCTTTTTAGAACAAAATCTGACAGCTTTGTAAGTGAAACAATTTTAGATCAAACTATCCTTCAACCGAGGACCCCTGAAATACTTTGTCCCAGAGATGACATTGATCAACGATTTCTTTGAGAATTTGACAAACTAGAAGATCTAGTTTCAAATCTTGATCAAGCCTTAGACAAAGCTCACTTTCAGCAATCAATTGAACTTTCTGCCTTGACTATTTTTGCAGCTTCTGTTAAACCTAAACCAGTTCATTCATCTCCTCCCAACCCTTCATCTTCCACAACTTCCATCGCATCCCCTCCAATCACACAAGTTGTTGTTCAACCCCCTCCACCAATCATGGCAGTAAGATATGCTCCATTGGCATTGGTTTCTCCTTTACATGCCATGCCTCAGGATTATCAAACCAGACTCCCTCAGTATGATAGTATTGGTCCTTTGAATGCACAACAACATGTTGACAAACTGAACGATTATTTTGTTTTGCAGGAAGTAGATGAAGCTGATGTGCAGATGAGACTATTTTCACAGAGTCTGACTGGAGAACTCAAAAAGTGGTTCAAAACCTTACATGTTGCTTCCATAATTGACATTGCTTCTTTTCATCGAAGTTTCCTTGATAGGTGGGAGGTAAAGAAAAATCCTCTTCAGATCTTGTCAGAATATGAGAATATCAGAAGGAACCAAGGAGAGACAATGCAAGATTATTGCACCCATTTCAATAATTTATACAATGCAATTCCAACTGATATCAAACCACCTCAAGGTCTAGCATTGATAAAATTCCCCGATGGATTCGACGTTGACATGTCATATCAGCTAAGGGAAAGAAACTCTGCTACTTTGGAAGACATGCAAAAAAGTGTCGTTAGTGTGGAAGAAACTCTTTTAGTCAGAAGAGCCAGACAGAGAACAGAAAGGAGGGTCATGATTAAGGAAGATCCTTCCACTTCCTCTTTAGACACAAAACTAGATTCTCTAGCCAGAGCTATGGAGATAATGATGGAGAGGCTTACTATAGCTGACAGAAATCCACCCAAAGAAAACCAAGCTACTCCTTAGATTCAAAATCCGAAGTTCAGAAGAAATCCTCCCTAGATCAGGCAGAGAGATCCGAGGGATCAAAGAGAGCAGAGGGGGCATGATCAACAGATTAGACCACCCCTCCAGGAAAATTATGCTAATGAAGGTGAGGAGATAATGAAAGAATTGGATGATACTCATATAAATCTCATGGGCGTTCACGACGATAAATCCATTTTTCTTACTCAGGAAGAGCATGAGCTTTTCCTCCTGTCACAAACAGAGGTAAACGAGGAAGCAGAGGAGACAAAACAACAGGCATTTGAAAATGCTATAATGGAGGTACACAAGCAGTATAACCTGAGAAGCAAGAAGGAAAATGACAACCCTCCAAAGAAAGCTGTCGAAAAAAAGAAGGCTACTGAAATGAAGAGAATAGTTGAAACCAAGAAAACCTCAGAATCCTCTCCCAAGAAATTCCATGAGTGGAATAATGCTGAATCCCCTGCAAAAAGAACTCCTGAAATTTTACAAAGAGAAAATCAGACCGAAGTTTCATCAACTAGTCAACCAAGTGCTCCTGCCCATAGAAACCCAATGGATAAACCATAAGTGATGAACTTCAGAAAAAATTCCACTACTTTCAGCCTTGAAGGGGAACTAGCTAAACTGAAGATTCCCATTCCCCTCTCCGAGTTGATGAGAAAGAATGCTTATAGGTCGTAAGTGATTAAAGCTTTGAGCATAGAAACATAGATAGGTACGAAGGCCTTGAATGTTGGATCTGCAAATCACTCGGACACGGTAAATCTTGCTGATGACCGACCAAAGCTCCTATTTGGTCATGAAGTCGATGGTCAAATTGATAATGGTGCCGTGGCCCCTTTTTACATCAGCCTAAATATCCATGACTTGATATTGCACAATGCTATGTTGGATTCGGGTGCCTCTCACAACCTGATGCCCAAAGCTGTAATGGAAAAGTTGGGACTCGAGGTCACCATACCCTACAAGGATTTCCATTCTTTTGACTTGAGCAAGGTCAAATGCATAGGGCTAATTAAGGATTTATGTATCACTCTAGCTCAAATCCCAACAAAGAGTATGGTAATGGATATAGTAGTTGCAGACATTCCCCCAAAATATGGTATGTTACTGTCAAGATCATGGGGAGATAAGATGAAAGGAACATTGCAGCTAGATATGTCTTACGCCACCATCCGGGTATTTGGACAACAGAGGAGACTGTACAGAGAAACCATGATAAAGTATATGACCAGCAGTCAGGAAAAGCCACACAACTACCCACTATATTTTGCACACTCTAATCTGGATTCTTTCATTCTTTACAATGATGGTGATTTGGAAGAACAAATCACTCAGCTGGAAGATGATACACATAATTCAAAAGAAGATAAAGAAATCACTGAGGCAAGAAATGATGAAACTGTGGAAAGTGAGGAATTGCCAATAGATTTTTGGAGCATGGATTTTGATGTTGCAGTGAGTAAAGAGGGAGATGGAGCTGGATTTTGGTTACATAATCACAGATCAAGGTATCCAGAGAGCCATTATTACAAACTGAATTTCCAATGCACTAACAACATAGCTGAGTGCAAATCTTGGATGCTCGGCCTGAAACTACTGAAGAAAGTTGGTGCCAAACAGATTATGGTAAGGGGTGATTCTGAACTGGTTATCAAGCAAATCAAAGGTGAGTATGAAACTAAACATCCCAGACTTAGAGGTTATAGGAATGTTGTTTTGGATTCTCTTCAATGTTTTACTGAAATCGATTTGCAGGTAATGCCCAAGGGACAAAACATATTAGCAGACGGGTTGGATACATCAACAACTACCTACAAAATACCCTTCTGTCCCACTCACAAATACATGGTGGAAGTGAAGTGAAGACCAACCGTTCCAGACAACATCAAGTACTGGCAGGTATTTGGAAATGACGATCAAATTGAAGACTTCCTACAGTGTAAGAATGAGTTCAAATGTACAAATATAGATTTAGAAAATGATGATGATGATGTAAATAAGTTTGTTTCTGGAACTGGTAGTGTAAATAACGTAGATTCCAAAGGTTTTAATGAATATAAAGTAGATGTAGATGAATTGAATGAAAATGAGATAGATTCTGGTATTCAATAGTTGAAAAATAATGTGTTACCTAGAGGTTTAGTTCCACTGGAAGACTTGTTTGATTTTAACGATGTAGCCAAAAAAACAAAAATTGAAGCTAGTGGTAAAGAGGTCGAAGAGTGCAACATAGGAACAGAAGCAAAACCCAAGATGATAAAACTTTCTAAATCTCTGCCCCCATAGAAAAAACGCAAATACATTGAACTTTTTAAGGAATATGTGGATGTTTTTTCTTGGGGTTATGAGGACTTAAAATCCTACGACACAAGTATCATACAACATTGGATTCCCATAAAAGAAGAACACAAACCTTTCTGGCATAAACTTAGGAGAATCAATCCTAAGTTGCTTCCCCTGATAGAGAAATAAATCAAAAAGATGTATGATGCAAAAATTATATTTCCCTTGAGATTTTCCAAATGGGTTTCTAACCTAGTTCCTACCAGGAAGAAAACTGGTGAGATCAGACTTTGCATAGATTTCAGAAATCTGAACAAAGTCTCCCTCAAAGACAATTACCCTTTGCCCAAAATGGACCACATTTTGCAAAAGGTAGTTGGGGCCAGTAGGATCTCCTTACTAGATGGTTTCTTGGGCTACAACCAAGTCCTTGTCCACCCAGAAGATCAAGAGAAGACAACATTTACCACACCCTGGGGAACCTTCATGTATGTGAAAATGCCCTTTGGCTTGATGAATGATGGTGCCACTTTTCAAAGGGCAATGTATATTTCTTTTGTGGATGAACTTGGAAGATTTATAGTCATAGATCTGGATGATGTGAATGTATACTCCCAATCTGACGAATAACACTTGCAACATCTCAGACACGTGTTTGAGAAGTGCAGAAAATTTCGTATTTCGTTAAACCCAAAGAAGTCTCTTTTCGGTTTAGAGGAAGGGAAGATGTCGGGACACATAATATCTAAATATGGAATTAAAATATATCCCAGCAGGATAGAAGCCATCCAGAAGGTGGAACACCCTAGGAACATCAAAGAGCTACAGTCATTCATTGAAAAAATAAATTTCCTTAGAAGGTTCATACCCAACTTGGCTGAACACACCATAGTAGCAATGCTGTTGCAGAAAAACAATGAAGGGTACGAACAACCCATAGCATTTTTCAGCAAAGCTTTGAGAGACGCTGCGTTGAACTACAACATAATGGAGAAACAAGATTTTGTCCTGGTAAAGGCCATAAAGGATTTCCAAGTCTATATTCTCCATTCTCACACAATTGCATACGTTCCAAATGAAGTGGTAAAGGATATCCTGACTCAGGATAATCCAGATGGTAGGAGAGGAAAATGGATTGCAGTTATTCTGGAATATGACATTGAAATAAAACCTACTAAAATGATCAAAGGACATGGTTTGGCCAAACTAATGGCTGAATCTAATTTTCATGCTCTAGATATTATTTTTTTGGCTGCAGTTGATGAGCAGGAAGAGAAGGCGACTCCAAATGTAAAGGAGGTATTCTTAAACTCTCCTTGGTACGCAGACCTCATTTTTGTACTTCATAATTTACAAGCCCCTCCTAGTTTTACTAAGACTAAAGCCATATTTATTAAACTGAAAGCATTGAAATTTTGTATTCTAGAAGGTAATATTTATTGGAAAGATCCTGGTGGTATTTTGCTTAATTTCCTATTGAAAGACGAAGCTGACAAAGTTCTGCAGGATTTCCATGCAAGAGACTGTGGTGGGCATCTGAGTTGGAAGACCACAACTAACAATATTTTGAGAGCTGGTTTCTATTGGCCTACATTGTTTGCTGATGTTCATCAAAAAGTTACTTCTTGTCATAAATGCCAAGTTTTCGAAGGTAAAAGGAAGTTGCTACCTCTCCCCATGAAACCCATCTCAATTGAAGCCCCTTTCCAACAATGGGGTTTGGAATTTATTGGAGAAATACATCCATCCTCCTCAGGCCAACACAAGTGGATTCTCATAGCCACAGACTACTTCACCAAGTGGATCGAGGTTGTGCCATGCAGGCAAGCTACTGACTCTGTTATCATTAAATATTTAGAAACTAATATCTTGTCTCGTTTTGGATGCCCCCAAAAAATTATAGTTGACAATGCAACAACCTTCAGATCCAAAATACTCATAGATTTTTGCAGCCAATACCACATTACTTTGGGACATTCAACAACTTATTATCCTCAAGGAAATGGGCTAGCTGAGTCCTCAAACAAAAGTCTAGTGAACATTCTCAGGAAAACACTGCAAGAAAGTAAAAAATCATGGCATAATAAGTTGGTTTTCGCGCTTTGGGCTGACAGAATAAGTACCAAAAGATCAATTGGCATGTCTCCATACCAATTGGTGTATGGTGCTGAAGCAATTTTTCCCCTTTCCTTAGGATTCCCTGTCATGAAACTATTGTAGGAAGTGCAGGTAGAGCCAAATGATGTCCAGAGGAGGATAAATCAAATGATCCACTTAATGTAATCCATAGAGGAAGTCTACAACAAAACTCAGGTCATCCAGGAGAACATCAAAAAGATTTTTGACAAAAGGACTAAAGAAGATGATTTTGAGTTAGGCAACTTGGTCCTGAAATGGGATTCTAGAAATGAGGACAAGGGTAAGCATGGAAAATTTGATAGCTTATGGAAAGGCCCTTACACCATTCAGGCATTCAGAGGAAATAACACATTTTTGCTAAAAAACATTGATGGAACAGACCTGCCAGGTGGACCGGTTAATGGCAGGATGCTGAAGCATTATTTTCCATCCCAATACAGATCTCATGAATCCATATCCATTGTACATACCATTTCCTTTTCATTCAAGTTTTTGTGTAGGTGATATTGATCGGGTGGTTGAAGCCTGTAGAGAAGGCTCTAAGCCACTGACCAATGCCACCAAGTTCCCAAAATAAAAACAAAAACAGATAGCAACAATAAAGAAATGGAGTAACCTTTACAGACATCAGAAAGCAGGTTCTTGGCACTTCATAAGGAGAGTACCATCCCTAGGTGGAGCCACTGTTATAACCCTATAATTTATAGGATCATTTGGTGAATGGAAAATTTTCACTATTGATGTATGTTGTCTTGCAAATAATATTTCATTCCTGCAAATTATTTTCAAAAATAAAAGAAAGAAAAGAAAAGAAAAGAAAGAAAAAAGAAAAAGAAAAAGAATAAAAGAGGGCATAAAAGAAAATGGATAAAGGCCCCATGCAATAACAATGAATTGATCCATACAGTTTAATCATGGTTAAGTCTCTTTGAATTTATGTTGATAGTTTAGTGACTAAGACTTGGATAAACTGTTTAATCTTAGCCAAGTAGATAGGTTAGGTAGGGAATAAATTTGATCAAACTATTTAATCTTAATCAAATATCCCCAGGATAGAGTAATTTCTTATCCCAACAGTCTAATCTGGGCTAAATGTGTAGGTAGGTAGGATAGGACATAAACGAACTAGTGTTTCCTTCAATAAAACATGCATGGTGTTCAACGAAAATCCATGATTCTTGATGTTTGAGGTATGTTTCCTAACCCCATGGTGACAAAAATCAAAGGGAAACAAAGAAAAACCCACAAAAGAATGCTATCCTAAGTATTCGTTGCATATTTTTGATTCGTGCCCAGAGAATAAAGAGTGCCCAGAGATATACGGTTGATCTAACAATGCATAGATCAACGACGGACAACAGATTTCTGGACCCCCCTAATTGTTCTACCTTTAATGGGAGGGGGGGGGATCCGATATGAAGAATAAAGAGCACGCTTAGATCTACGGTTGATCTAGCGGTGCGTAGATCAACGACTGATAGTGGATTTCAGACCCCCCCCCCCCGCCCCCGATCGT
>ML791100.1:129837-167155 GCA_009831015.1 Picea engelmannii | reverse complement strand
GGGGGGGGGGTCCGATATAAATACTAAAGAGCATGCATAGATCGTCTCTTGATCTAGTGGCGCTTGGATCTACGGCCAACAGGAGATCCTGGACCTCCCCCGACCATTCTACCTTTAACGGTGGGGGGGGGGGTCTAATATGGGAGGTTTTCCCAATGGTCCCCATCCTAATGTGTCACAAATCTATGGCGTCAGACCCCCTCGCTTGAAACCATTTACCACCTTACCCCCCCTCCAACATACTGCCATACCGACATTGCCTCACCACCGCCGCATCGTGACATCATCTTCCACTATCCGACTGCCTCCTGACGTCATGTTCCACTACCCCCCCTATAAGTCCCGTCTCATAACTCTGTCAGTTTTCCCCTCCATTCACCCGTCACAGGTCATGTCCCACTTGCCTATATTCTAATAACCACCCTCTGCATCATCCTGGTACACCCGTCACTTGTCCTCCACTTGCCACCTTGCACTTCAAAATGATCCGTTGGCAATTTATTACAGGCTAACATATCCGTTAGTCTGCTGACCTGTCCCTCGTGCCCAACATATACTCGTTCGCTTAAATTTAACTCTGTTTCCACCATTTGCGCACTGCTCACACCTTCCGCACATCAGAAGCACATTTTCCTCACATTTTCAGTCAACGACCCAACCATAGCCATTGCCTACTAATGCTTTTGTTTCAGTTTGTAGGTACCTGTTGAATCGATGGTGCCAAAATCCAAAAGATTATAAGTCGAGGAAAATCCATTCCTCCCACCTGTTGTCGATCTCGACCGGATCCCGCTAGCTGACAAAGATTACTTGATCTCAGAGACCAGGTGAGAATTTGATTTCGCTAAATTACAACCATGGTTTAAAGATACATTCATGGATCAAAGCGATGAGATTGGGCTATGGGAGTCCAATCTCCCTCTGTATCTCTTCCCCCAAATCCACCATTTTCCTGAGTTCACCCTCAAATTCCAGGCTCATTACCACCCCGATCAGATAGCCATAGTTTCATCGTCCGAAGAAACTCTGTTCTCTATCACACCCGAGGCCATTGATCAAATGATTCAAATATCTAGAGCCGAATCCCACTCTCCCCCCACCATTGAAGTTCTAATAGAGATGTACCAAAATCTGTCTTTTTCCTAGAGGGCGTAGATTTTTGAGCTTTTCCTCCCACAGGATGCCCAATTCCCCAAGCAAAATCCCCCTTACAACTCCTCCATGTTTTCAAAAAAGGGAAACCAAATTATTTCATCGCTATGTTGTCTGCTCGGTTATTTCTTAGACGAATGGGTGGATGAACCCATTTTGGGTTTCCTATCCATTTTCTCCGCTGAAGGAAAAGCCACCATCTAGTTTGACTACAACACTTTCCTGGCCAAGAACATACATGAACAACTCTTTAAATTCACCAAAGAGGGAATGTTCTGGTATTCTTCAATACTGGCCTACATGTTCACCTTTTTTCAAGCAGATAAGTTCTCTTTCCCTATGCAGAAAATGGACCAGGATGACAAGCCATAGTCTGTCACCTCTTGGACTTCGCTACTTAGAAGAAACTCCATAGAGTTTAATTTCAAACAATTTTTTGAGCATTTTTACCACCCAGTGGTGAGCATGCTCAGTGGTAGACCAGAGCCACGGATAAATGAAGAATTCTAGAGAATCTTACACCTCTCGAACCTCGCCAAAACTGGAGACTGGTACCTATATCAAAATCACACAGAGATCAGAGTATATGGGTGTGAGATGGCTCCCTATAAGCTGCCCAAGTAATTTCCTGTGAGGATATTCACTTTGGATTACATTAGGCAAATGATTAATTCAGACGAAATTCATTTCATGTCTTTGAAGAAGAAACAACAATTGAGAATCAAAGGGCAGATTCGACCTTTTATCTGCAATAGTCGAGCTGCAGGAGAAGAGGCAGACAAGTTATTAAAGGATATGAATTTTAACACCAGTTTCATTTGGCACTATGATCCGTGTGGGATCATTGCAGAGATGATATTGAAGAAAAAAGGTTCTCCATATGATCACACACTCAAACCAGAGATCGAGAAATTTTTGAACCAAACAGAGTGGGAGGTGAACACTCTGGAAGACATTGAACAACAATCTCCTCTAGCCATGATTTCACAAACCACAACTCCACAGGTACCAAAGGATAAAATACCCAAGAAGGATGTTTCACCTTCAGTTACTGAGGTGTCAGGAGAGGATTTCCAGGTGTACACTAAAAGGCTTAAAACCACTCACACTACTCACAGGTCTAGAGAAGAAGAGACACAGTCTACCAAAGTAGTCTAGGGAGAATGTTCACCACTTATTTCAAGAATCCATCAGATGATGTCTACCTCTTCCTCAAAGAAGCAAACTGTTACAACTGTGACCACCCAGCCTCCACCAACATATGCAAAGTTGAGTATTTTTGAAAAGTATGACTTAATCAAGAAGAAGAATGAGATGATCACAAATCACACCTATGCTTAGTTCTGGAAGTAGACTTCAACAACACAACATAGGTTGCTCTCGACTTTTGATATTGAAAAAGGAAGAATGCACATGGAATTTCTGCAATCACAGGTACCTCATCCAAAAGAGATCACAGATTACAAAAGGTTAACTCTGGAATTTGATGCCAAGCAAGTTCATCCAGCTGATCAGATGGATTTGCACCAACAGACTGGAGAAATGGTTTTCTCCACATTGTCTCATACTTACACTACTACTACAAAATTATAGGTCTCTCTGAACAATGTTCAGACCCAATTAAAATTGGATAAAATATCTTCTTTTGCAAAGGATAACATGATTAAATATTTAGAAGAATTGGTACTCAAAATTGGGTACGACCCCTCAAATGTAAAACCAACTGAGGAGTTTCTCAAGACAAATAATGCTGACATAGCATCTCCGAGGAAGCAACTGAAATTTCCATTTACAGAAGACTCACAGGCCAAAGAGATAGCCGAGACAGAAGGTGAGAAGGAGGAATTGTTGAAGCTATTCATGCAACAAAATGCACAGATAAAGGAAATGGAGGCAGAGTTGGAAAAGTTGTTAAAGGAAAAGGAACATGAAACACCTATGCAAGTCATCCCACTGAGTGAAATTCCCCTCACAGGAGTTAGCACAGTGACAACATCAGTCACCACCACTACATAAATTCTTTCTACCACCTCAGTGGCAGTTTCAGGAACATCTGAAGATTTAGAAACATCAATGGAGAAGATGACTTTGCAGGGAACATAAATCAAAAGATTGGAGTAGGAGATAGAGAATCTCCAGAAACTAAAAACTTCTTTCCAATCCAGTTACAATACATAAAGAAACACATAAGAAAAGATGAAGTAGGAAATCCAACAACTGCAGAAACAAACAGTTATGGGCAAAACACTGGCAGAGGCCAAAGAGAACATCTGGATGGATATCTACAAATCCATAAATGAAATATGGCCCATGGTGCAAATCATGTTGGAACAACATGAGTTGGTGTTAAGGAGCAAATAGGCCATCATCAAGATCAAAGGAGAATTGGGAGAGAGGCCCATAGAAGCAAATGGAATTATCAGGTTTCTAAATTCAAAGACTAGGGAAGAACTATAAGACTTGAAGATTGAAGACATAACATAAACCATCCTCGAGGTTAAAAGAGTGTTGACCAAAAGAGGATTGATGTTGCAGTTGGAGGAGAAATCCCATAACATGGATATCGGAGTTCATAGATTCTTCAGCAAGATTTATGTTTTGTAGAAGAAAGGCCTTCCCGGTCTACTTGTTCTAAATGATAAACTAATGACCCTATCCAACAACAAGCAAAAGATTGCCACGGTGGTCAAGGATAGTTCCAAGTTTTCAAGAATCCAGGGTAGTATCACATGCAAAGAATTTCTAGAGACTCTGCAGCTGGACCTCAATATCCAACACGAAATTAAATATATTTTCATCACCAAGCCGACTTTCACTAAATATACCAAGATGGACAAAATCTATCGCAGGCTACTAAAAGTCACCATCCCCAGTCAACAAATATGGGAGGAGTTGTGCGAATTGATTGAGTAAGGATGAGGTGTGTCGTCCAAGTCAACACGAAGAGCAGTCAGAGTCACGTGAATGACTCACCAACGACCTTCCCCAAAATCAACATGAAGAATCTAACAGATCATCAGCGGTTCCTACAATTTTGTATCTTGTTGTCTGGTTGTTAGAATTAGATTATACCACGCCCCGATCATTAATGACAGGGTCGTTTGTAATTTTTGTTATAAATACTTCAAACTTCGAAGTACTGAGGGTTGATCTTTACGCCCAAGCAAGCTGTAAGCACTGTAATTTTTATCAGAGATCTACCAGTAATAAAAAGGACTTTCACATGATTCTTGCGTGTTAGTTGTTGGTGATGTTTTCTTCTCTCAGTTTAAATGTTTTTCCTATCTTCGTAATCACTTATGTTTTCTACATATTATCGTTTAAAAGAAGTTGAAGTTGCAGAATTTATCTTTGTATACTCTGTTTCTGGCTTTTAAAGATATTGATGTTTATCTTCTGATGTTATGATTAAGAAATTCTTAAATGCTTCTTGGTTATAATTGATTATCTCATCTTTCTGATATCCACCATTTAATTTCTAAAGGATCTAATAGTTGCATTATCCTGCCTCGTGAAAACACCTTATAAAATCTGTTCGTTGATCTCGAACTTTATAAAACAGATCCCATAGCCCAATGGATGCGAAATCAATATTTCATCCATCTTTATAAAACAAACACACAGTCTCATTTATTTAACTAGCCTAACATATGAAATATAAAACAAAGTCAAATCTCACAGAGAGATCCCTCCCTGAAACTAGAAGGGTTAGATCCCAGTTTCAAAGTGGTTGGATAAGGTTACCTTTAGTAAATTTCTTCTACTTAACAACAACCTCTGAGAATTTACAGAGCAATAACAAACTCTATCCAACTTCTATAACGGCCACTAAAACTTAGATTTTGACCTTCCAGGTCGAATTTAACTCTGCAACTTTGCATATTGGCTCCATAGAACCTCTTAAATAATTTTGATTCATTTAAACATGAATATCGACCATGAATTTGGGGATTTGACTCTAATTTTCCGCTCGATTTTCCCCCAAATTCGCACAAACCAAAGTTTGCAACTGTGAATTTTCCCAAATTCGCATTGGTTCTTGTCCCATATGGGTCCAGTGTTGAATTGAAAGCTTTGATACCAGATTGTAACGTACCCATCCCCATAGCATTGTCTAAAATGTATCAACCATGAATAAATATTGTATATTCTGCCATGGCAATCTTTGACAAAATATACTTGAGATGAAGAGATAAGGCTTATATCAAAAGATTGTAGGAAGCATTGAATAACATAATTTGCCTCTAGTTTGTAATCAACTCAATCCCACCCCACATTAAGAATAAACTCGAAAAAACATTGTTTAATTCCCACACCAAAGATTGTTTCCTAAGGGATGTTTTCTATCCTAGAGTAATCTAGGCCTTACAAAATCCATGTGGCTTTGTAAAAATCACATGGGAAACCATCAAGCCTAGGAACTTTATCATCATACATCTCATGCAGAGTTGTAATCAAGTCATCCACAAATAATCCATGATCACATGCATGTTTTTGCTCCTATATAATATCAATTGGAACAACATCGAGACAATGTTGCATGACCACCTCTCTTTCTTTTGGAAGTCCTAAGATTGAAAAGTTATCAAATAATGAGCTAGAAATACCCATTCGATCATTTACCTAGCCATTCAAATTTTTGATAAAAACTATTTGTTGACTATCTTCTTTAACTAAAATACCTTAATGAAGGCCTTAGTGGGCCTATATATCAAATTGAGCCAATGCAAATGAGTTTGAAACAAAGCATTTCTATCCTACTAGATTTCATCCAAACTCAATATATTTTAAATATTGGTGCATGTATTTGATTTTATTCATCAAAAGGGGTGAATTGAAGGGCCTTAGAAACATCTTCAAGTTCCTCCCGAACGATTCAAATCTAGTTACACCAAATGTTTCAAGTTTTCACCCATGTATATAGTCCATAGTTCACTAGGCAATTCCTCCCACCAGGTAATCCACCCATCCATCCTCAATTTGGGATCTAGATGATTAGACAAACTAGTGATGCAATAAATCCATAAAATACAAACACCATATGAATCCAAGGAGGAAGTGTTCTATTTTTATGGTATTTCTTGGCATTAATATTTTCTATGTCAAAGTATTAAAATTAAAAATCACTATGTTGCACTAGTAAATTTGGGTCATTTTGCAAAGGCCATTTCAACGCTCTTGTGATGTTATATCATGGATATTGTGATGAATCTTGGGCCCCTCAAATGTCACTTCACAAACCATAGAAAGTGTAACGAACCTGGGATAACTTCGTAAGAGCGACGACCTACAACGGTCGTTGCATGAGAGATGACCTACATAAGTCGTCGCAAGAGAGACGCCCAAAGGTCATCGTCGCAAGAACGACAACCAAAGATGATCGTTGCAAGAATGACAACATAGGAAAATCTTCGCACGAATAAAAAGTGAGGACTATCCTTGCAAGAGAGACGTCGAATGATCATGATCGCAAGAACGACAACTGAAGATGATTGTCGCAAGAGAGACGACCAAGGATGATCGTCGTACGAAAGAAAACCGAAGATGATCGTCACAAGAGAGATGATTGATGATGATTGTCGCATGAACGATAACCTAGGATGATCGTCACAAGAGAGACTATCGACGATATGTGTGGTCACAAGAGCGACAAAATATATCTATTTAAAAAAAATAGATATATTGACAGGAAGGTTAAAAAATGCATAAAGTAGTTAAATTTGGTGAAGAAATAAATTAGATTGGGCCCAAAATAACTTTGATCATGATCCATCAGAATTGAAGGCCATGAAGCATTGCATAATTTGAAGTTGCGTGGAGGATAATTATCAAGGGTGGTCCCACAATCCAAACTATGGTTTCCATTGAGGAGTATGTGTTAGCGTCGGGTTGGTTGCAGAATGACAAGTGGGTTGTTCCAAATCCACCAATCCACATCTCTGAAAATTGAAAAATATAAAGTGTCGATGTGACATTTTCATTATTTATTATTTTCAAACACGAGATGGAACACTGTCGCAACCACCATTTTCTGTTGTAGCCCAACTTTGCACCATTACAATTCACTTCCAGGTATTTATCCTGTCGCCATGGATCCCATAGTATTGTCGGTAACAGAGCAAGACCCTAAAGGTAACGAGGATGCCTTAATTGGTAGAGACATTTAATATATTATACATATTTGTTAAAGGTTTTCTTAGCAAGTAACCATGGAGAAATCCCTGAAGCATCGCTTGTGTCTATTGAATGTAAAAGAATCACTTTGCTCGTATTCATCAACAAGGTCATGTCAAAAATATATTCTATGATTTTTAATGCAAGTTTATCTAGAGTTTTGGAGGACATGAAAATTCACCTACAACTAAATCTAGAAAACATATTAGGAGACTAGGTACTTTTTATGCATTCAATAGTGATTTGGGTATATGGTTTTCATGAGTCTCCTTACTTGTTACCTATTTTCTTAAATCTCGGGATTTTTTCTCTTGAGTTCATCAGGCATAGAATCATCTATGAGATAGAGAACTTCATCAATTTGCACGTATCCTCTAACATTAAATTCCCCTTTGTTATTGGTCCTTTTGTTGTTAAGTCCAGATCATGTTTATCACAGGTTAAGGAAAAACTCAAAGATTTTGGTTTTTCAGAAATACAAGGAAGAAAATATGATCCACATCAGATAATATCCAAGAGAAGACAAATGAATAAAAATGCACCTTATGAGCATGAGTATGTTGAAGGCTTGGAAAAATTAGCTAATCTAGAAGTGTGTATTGATGTGGAAGCACCTTTGAAGCAAGTATAAACACATCAAGCTCCTCAAAAGTTGGTGATTAAAATCCCCAAAGCGAGTTTGTACAACAAAATAAGCATTTAAGAGACTATGGATATTGATGTTGAACAAACTGCTAAAAAGAATATAAAAATTCTTCAGCCAAAGCAGATTGTAGATTTGAAAGATGAAGGACCCTGAGATCAAGTGAATTTGAACATTGTGGAAAGTGGTACCAATATTGTAGAAATTGAGGAAAGAAGTCATCTTGAAAGTGAAGGCAACTCAAGAGCCTTTCATAGTCAAAAATATTATTTTGATAAAGCATTTGATACAACCTATCAGTCCAGAAGGCCTAGCTAAAAAATATGTTGACAAAAGAAATGTGGCTTTGGGTGAAAAGAGGGATTTGTTTCCTAAAGAAGAAATTGTTTCTGAACAGAAAAATTCCTTGTTCGTTGTGAGGGATACTGAAAAGAAAACTTTTAATATTGCAGTTGTAGAGGAGGATAAAGTGTCTGAGATTAAAATTAAATATGACAATATAAGTGCCCCTGACAAAGTGCAATTCCATAAGTAGTCCAATGATTTGTTATATTATGATTATTTGAGTTTAAATTCAAAAAATTCAAAGTTGACATCTTTTGTTGCAAAATTAGAAGGATAACTAAGAGAAGAAAAAGTGACCAACAAATCTTGGCAGACTCAAATTAAAAGGCTAGAGTCTGAAGGATCTCAAGGTATGCAGTCTTTATTGGATGAAAAAGATAAAATAATTAAGAGTTTGAAGAAAAAGTTGAAGATGCCTGCTACAAAACACCCACAGACAGTAGAATTTGTAGCTTTAGAGCAGGAGAAAGAAAAAATTCGAAAAGAAGCACTGGATTATAAGGCTAAGATTTTGCAGCTAGAAAAGGAAAATATGGAATGGTCTCAATAAAAAGTAGAGTTGGTGACTAGAGCCATATTTTTTCCCCCTGCTACAAGAACTGGATCAACCACTGAAGACATTGTTCAGGTTATGTCACAAGTCAGTCTGAAAGAAGAAGAGATCAAAGGATTAAAGGAAAATATGGAGAAATTGGAGCAGGAAGTGCACACAAAGGATGAAAAGATATCCCAATTTCAAAAGGAAAAAATAGCCTTGCACAAGGATATTGATAAATTGAATTCAAGATTAAGAGGTAAAAGTCTGCTGCAAGGAGCTAAGCATATCATATGGGATTCTTTAGCTGCTGAGGCTGCTAAATTTAGATCATATTTGAATTTTGTAAATGATAAGGATAATATAGCAATCATAGCCATGCATAGATGCACTGTTGTTAATGAGACTTTATCCAAAAATCCATCTGAATGAGCACAAAATGCCATTAATCTTCTCAACTCAGTTCCTCCTACAGATCTTCATACCATTGGGGTAAAAGACAAGACTACATTGATCATCTGGTCCATAAGTATTATTGCAAAACATGATCTTTTGAAATCAGTTCTGAATAAAGCAACACAAATGGAATAAAGTGTGCGAGATTTCAAGAATTTATTTGAACAATTGTTCATAAAGGTAGGCACATTAAGTGGAAATCATAACTATGGAGTGAATCCTATCCAATACAGTAAGAGAATACTCTGAAATTGTATGTTGTGGCTTCATTTTTTTCATTCTATATTTATATTAATTTGCTTTGTCATGGTTACGATATGATTTAGTCACAAAAGATTTAAAAAGTTACAAACAAAAATGCACACAAACCTCAATGAACATGTAGGGCAATTAAAGTGGAAAATAATTTCCAAAAAGCCTGACATATTGACATAAAAGCATTAAGCATTTGGATGCAATGTGCATTGCATTGAAAATCAATATAATTTATCTTTCAATTCTGTTATCACTCCATAATTTCTTTAGGCTGAGAAAAGAAACCCATAGGTAACCACAAACAAACTTTAGAAAATGGAATCTAACCCGTCTAGTCTCAGAGAGGGTTCTCTCCCAAATCAGTCACTAAAAGGACTGATTTGATTTTTGTTTCTTGAGGTTAGGTCCTTGAATTGTGAATAATTTTTTTGATGGGATTTGATGTTTAAGCTTGCGAGATATCCATTGGGCATGGAGTCAAAATGTTGAAGCTTATGAATATGTGGGAAATATTTCAATTAATGGGAAAATACTTTAGAGGAAAGATAGACACTAAAAGTGTGTTGTTTTAATTTAAATGTCATTGTAGCAGAAAGGACGAAAACAAAACATAAATCAACACTTTAAGAAATTAGATTTTGAAATTTCTTAAACCATTTTAGCATAATAAAACACCATTGATTTTCTAAACTATGTTATAGAGCATCAACATGATGAGTTCTGAAACAATATTTTAATTGAATATCATTCAGTTATGGAAAGAGAGAAATAAACTGAAATAAGAGCATACACTGAAGTGAACATGGTACACAGTCATTGACACATGAATCTATAAAGCAAGAATGAATCTTAGAAGCCTTGGTTCACCCAAATTTATTAATTCTTGAGGAAAATATTACAGTACAAAGAATCTCAAAATACTCAATTCATCAAAATTTCTCCCACCCTTTGTACATTATGTGTTACAATATTTATAAAAACCAATGAAATTCAGTTTGAAACCGATTTACAAAAATATAAAAAGTAGTTCAAAAAATTAGGATCCTTGAGATATTTCAACAACTTTATCCTTATCTTCACCCCTTTGACCTTGGTAGTGTCTTAATCTGATTGGATGATGTCTGGACCCATACTCCATTGACAACTCAATGGTCATTTACTAGGACCTGGAAAATTACATTTAGTTTTACCCAATATTACTATTTCCTTCCACTGTAATTCAGAAGGAATATCATAATCCATCATTTATTTTATTAAAATGTCCAAATAGATGCAAGAGGCATACGACATGACAGACGGGCCAAGTTTTATTATCTTAAATTTATTCAAAATTTCAAAATCTATGGCTAACTTTTCTACCACAGTTGCCCCCTTTAAAACTTCATCTAAGTCTTAAAACCTAGAGTGATCCATCCTCACTTGTGTCAAAAGTGCATTGTAGGCTTCTTGTTCGTGTAAATTTCTCTTTCCACCCCAAAATGATGGAAGACCTTTGATAAATAGTTCTTCAAACAAATCCTGAAAGTCCTGAACACTCTTTTCCAATTGGGTTGCTTTATTCTGGACTGAATTCGAGAGGTTGTGCTTGGTTATGATTCTTCCAGCCCATATCATCAAATAATTTCTATCATTGACCCCAATTGTCTGCAAACTTGATGAACGAACTGTATTAAGGAGATTGATAGCGTTCTGGGTCCATTCTGCTGGTATTTTTGATAAAGTTTCATTAACAACTTTGCATCTCTGTTTAGCCAAAACTGTAATGTTTACCTCATCATTAAAAAAATTTAGATGTGTCCTGAGTTTTGTAACCTCAACTGATATGGAGTCCTAGATGATGTGCTTGGCTCCTTGTAACAAACTTTTTTCTTTAAGCCTGGAGTTTATATTATTCACCTTTTCATGAAGGACTTCGTTTTCCTTTTTAAGTTGTGATACTCTTTCATCCCTTTTCTGTGCCTCTTGTTCCATTTTATTGATATTCTCTTTTAATTACTTTATTTCCCCATCCTTTAAGCTAACATGAGACATTGCTTGCACAATGTCTTCAGTGCCTGTTTTTCTTTCAGTAGCGGAGGGTGTAACATAGGGTACAATAGAAGACAAAGCTATGATTCTACTTGCCATTTTTGTGATTTCTTTTGACCATTCTAATTTTTCCTTTTCCAATTGCAGAAATTTAGCCTAAAAATCTAGTGATTGCTTCTTGAAAGATTCCTTTTCATGTTCCAATGCTACAAGTTCTGCAGTCTGTGGATTCTTTGTAGTAGGCAATTTCAAATTTTTCTTCAGGCTGAGAATCACTTTGTCTTTCTCTTCTAGCAAAGCTTTTATTGCTTTGGGGCCATCAAGTTCAAGTTTCTTTATTTGAATCTGCCATGATTTACTTGCTAATTTTTCCTTCTTGAGATGACCTTCAAGATTGGAAGCTAGTGATGTTAAATTTTCATTTTTCAAATTTAAATTTAAATAATCTGAATATAGTAGGTCACTAGTTTTCTTGTGGAATTGAACATTATATGAGGCATTGATATTATCATACTTTATTTTGATCTCAGAGACCTTGTATTCTTCTACTATGGCAATGTTGAATGTTTTCCTTTCTGTATCTATGAATATGAATAATGAAGACTTGTGCTGGGCATCTTTCTTTACCCCAGGCATTAGATTCATGATCTCACTTAGTGATTCCTTTCTTTTTTTTGCATACCATTTAGATAAATCTTCCTTTGAATGGTAGGATTCCTCTGAGGCCTAAGAAAAATAGTATTTTTGGCTATGGAAGGCTGCTGAACTACCTTCAATGATCCGGATGGATCTAGGGAACATCACAGGAGTTTTAGAAGTGTCCCATGAGGCCCAGAATGGTCTCAGCAGGTAGAGAAAGGGAAAAATTCAAAGTTCCCAAAACACAGTGGAACTAGTATGATCATGAAGAGTGTGTCACAATATTTCCAACGATGCAAAGGACTCATCAAACAGAGTTATGGATTGAAAGATATTCGCGATCAAAGTTTGGTCAACCCAACCTAGTAAGCAGGGGATGAGTCAACATCCGTACTACTGACATCATCATATGTACAGATGATGTCAACATCCATACAACATACATGGCATACGTAGGAGGAAACACGTGTCATGCTGACATGGCAACACCAGAGGCTACCACGTGTCACTCAATTTTGGACGTTTCTGGTCAATCCGTGGACCAATGGGAAAGTGCCACATGCTAGTCCGTACAACCATGTGGCATACGTACCAGACATGGAATATGACATGGAATATTTACAGGACGTGGTAGGTGACATAGCATGCACAGTGGCAGTGACGTCAGCATGCTCACGTGGCCTATTCATGACAATGTGACAAGTGGCAGTGTACGATTGGGCCAACATGACCGTGACGTTATGCTTGCATGGCAGGTGACTGGATAGTAGAGGGACAATATATAGGTGCCACATGGACCAATCAGAGGGAACCACATGGCATCCCAAAAATTCCCAATGAGGGCGTTTGACCGAATATTAATTTTTTTTTAGATATAACAGACCCCGCCATATCTGGTGGAGGTCCCACTATATCTGGAGGCCTTGCTAGAGTTAAATCTCCACCATAATGTATGGTTTTGGTTAGCGCCATATATGGTATAATTTATAATGGAAAATAAAAAAGGGGGAGGCCCAAGGGCTTGACCCTGGGACCTCCCCAAACCAAAGAGCCCAAACTTAGACCGCTAACCAACTCCGCTAATCGGTTGAAATTTGCTAGTTTGTCCGTTGGTTAGCATATAAACTAGACTGCTGCAGAGTTCTAGGGGGGAGAAGTGTGCCCATTCCGTATGAGGCCGTACAAAGACACAAATTCCAATGCAAGGTGTTGTGCATTAAATGTAGGGGATTACACGTAAATCGAGACAAAGGTCCAGAGGAGGCTAGAAGGTGCCTCTGTCCGATGGAGACGATTTGCTAGTTGTTTTTAGGTAATTCGGTGACGCAAATCCTATGGAGAGGTCTGTTTTTGCAGAAAATATTCAGATCAGCAAGCTAAGTTCTAGAGAAGCCAATGTAAGCATGCTTTTCATTATGTTGTTTTGTCATTAAATGTTGCAACATAGCATGTGTGTTACAGGTCTGAAGGAGCATGGAGAGGCTTCATCAAGGAAACACGATTAGCTTATTCCTTCTATCTATTATTTTCTTCTTTTCTTCCACATCAAACCAATCAGTTACACGTGACAGAGAAATTGTGGCACTTGCATGATAAGTGGCCAACGAAGCAGTTCATAATCTCGTAGTTTCAATATCTTTGTTGGGATGCATATTTATGTTGGAACTGAGCAGTAGATCTAAGGCATTTGATGGCTCCATGTTGATGGGGGTCATATTTTATTCTTCCTCTTTTTATGTATTGAGTATGTGGGAATGATGTCCATGTCAGCATCATGGATGCCTCATGAGCATGAGAACATGTGAAGCTTGTATACATTCTTGATCACAATCCGATCTCTTGTTGCCGTCACCAAAAAGGGACTTTGGCCTTACAACTTGTAAAGGAGAGACATCATTACATTGAGGAGAATAAAGTGGTCAATCTTTGGAAGCAAGGCCTGGAGACGTAGCCCACCTCGGGTGAACTCTGTTATCAAGGGAAGTGTCAAATCCATTATGTGTATTATGTTCTTATGTTGCTTTTCCATGAATTTCTGCACATAGGATATTAATTGCAAGCATGACATAAAACACATAAGGAAAACTAAAGAGGTTTTATTCACTTTGGATTCAATCCTATAAGACTTCAAATTTACCTTTAATTGCAAATCGCTCAAGTAAAACGATCTATAGGTTACCCTTTTGAAAGAGTGACATAATCAATCAATTATTGTAAACTAATCACCCTTGGGTTCAGATCATGTGGTATCAGAGCATGCTTGATACCGATTGTAGGTGTTGAAGCTAAGGATGACAAGGTCACCAAAACAGTTGTGGTTCGATGAGCTTCAAGAGCTCAACCAAATGCTTCAAGAAGAGAATGCTGGATTGAATAAATTGTTGCATGTTGTAGAGGAAGAAAACCGAAAGTTGCAAGAGCAGTTGCAAGCCATGAAGATGCAGGCAGTGGAAGGCTCTACGAATGAGACAGTGATGAGGCCATCTTGTGACCATGGAAACTTCACCAATTATGAGAGTCAGCATGACAGTGAAAATGCATGCACACTTTTTCAAACAAATGAAGATGACCTACAAGAATCCAAAAACCCAGGAGGATTCCTAGAAGCATCTTCCATTGATCCTTCTCACTAGGAACAACTGGACACATCTCAAGAAGCAGACCAAGAGTCCCAGTCTGAGGTGGAGGTAAATAAACCATGTGTAGTTCATTTCTTGATTAATGCTGATGAGTTTTTTGAAATCCTTGAACAACATGCTTCTTGCATATGCTTAAAGTTGATGAGAAATATGGGATATGAAGGAGGAGGCCTTGGAACCAATGGCCAAGGTATTGTGGATCCCATTGAGGCAGTGGTTTGGCCTTGATATGCTGGGATAGGATATGTCCCAAAGGATGTTGGAGAAATCTCCAAAACCATTCAGGAAGAAGACCCCAGGACAGTGGCTGAGACTCCAGAAGTCAACAGTTCATCAGGAGATGAAACTGATTCAGTGCAGTCCAAGAGCACAACTTATCATGATCAAGGATTCAAGACATCTCTAGGGAGAGATGAGCATCACAATGGCAGAGTTGAGACCAACTCTTCTTGTGAGTATGACTCCAGAGGAAACTCACTGAGGTATAAGAAATCTCGAAAATCCAAAATGCCATTTGATTATAAGAATTGTAATAATATAAAACAGAGCTTGTGGCATCAAAGACCATACAATTTTTGTGGATTGAATAACCACGTAGTGTCCTAGTGTTGGAAGAGAAAATCCTTGTGTAGGAATGTTATGGAAACCGGGAGAAGAATGAGGATGGAATATTGCTTTCCACACACAGAACAAAGCAGGGGAAGTGCACCTATGAAGGAGAAGGGCTATTGCGACCACTGTAGCAGAGATGGGAATCACGAGACCACTTGTTGGGCCTTACATCTAGATCTACACCCAAAGAGGAACAAGAAGACCAGGTAGACACCTCCGAGGGAGACAGTCTGTCAGACAACGCAATAGAGAAATCTGCCACCAGAAGGAAACCAACTACCCTAGAAAGGACAAATCGATAAAGAGGAAATGTTCGACATAATGGATGAACATATGGGGAAAATCCTTGAGTTAGTAGAGAGTGGCCATCTTTGAAAATCACATGTTGCGATTCAGACCCCATAGAAGGGTATTGTATAAAAGTGATAATTGTTTATATCCCATTTTTTTTTCGGCACATGTGGATATTGTTAGGCCTTGTGAGGTAGTTTGGGTATGGGTTTCTTATTGTAAGTCCAATGGACATGAAACTTATAATATAAAGAATTTTGGGGACCAAAAGTCCTTTTAGTTGGGAGGCGTGATCCAGATGGATCTAGGGAACATCACAAAAGTTTTAGAAGTGTCCCAGGAGGCCCAGAATGGTCTCAACAGGCAATGAAAAGGGAAAAATTCAAAGTCTCCCAAACTTAGTGGAAATGGTATGATCGCGAAGAGCGTGTCACAAGATTTCCAACGACGCAAACGACTCGTTAAATAGATTTACAGATTGAAAGGTATCCACGGTCAAAGTTTGGTCAACCCAACCTAGTCAGCAGGGGATGAGTCAACATCCGTACTAATGATGTCATCATCTATACGAAATATGTCAACATACGTACAACATACATGGCATGCACATGAGGCAGCACGTGTCATGATGATGTCAACATGGTGATGTGGCAGCACCAGAGGCTTCCACGTGTCACTTGATTTTGGACTTTTTCGGTCAATTCGTGCACCAATGGGAAAGTGCCACGTGGCAGTCCGTACAACCACGTGGCATATATACTAGATGTGGAATATGACATGGCATCTGTACAATATGTGTCAGGTGACAGAGCAGGCACAATGGTAGTGACGTCATCATGCTGATGTGGCCTATTGACAACATGACAAGTGGCAATGTACGACTAGGCCAACAAGAACGTGACGTCACGCATGTGTGCCAGGTGAATGGACAATAGAGGGCCAATAGATGGGCACCACATGGCCTAATCAAAGGGCACCACGTGTCATCCCCAAAATTCCCAATGAGGGCATGTGATCGAATATGAAAACAAAAATAGATATAGTGCACCCTGCCATATCTGGCGGAGGTCCCATTATATCTGGTGGCCCTGCCAGTGTTAAAGCTCCACCAAAATGTATGGATTGGTTAGTGCCATATATGGTATAATTTATAATGGAAAATCCAAAAGGGGGAGGCCTGCAGGCTTGACCCCGTGACCTCCCCAAACCAAAGCGTCCAAACTTAGACTGCCAACCAACTCCGCTAACCGGTCGGACTTGGTTAGTCTGTCGGTTGGTTAGCATATAAACTAGACTGCTGCAGAGTTCCATCGGAGAGAAGCACTCTCAGTTTTTACGAGGCCATATGATGGCGCAAATTCCAATGCAAGGTGTTGTGCATTAAATGTATGGGATTGCACGCAAATCGAGACAGAGGTCCAGATGAGGCTGGAAGGCGCCTGTGTCCGATGGAGACGATTTGATAGTCATTTTTAGGTAATTCGGCCACGTGAATCCAATGGTGAGGTTTGTTTTTGCAGCATGACTTCATATTAACAAGCTAAGTTCTATAGAAGCCAATGTAAGCATGATTTTCATTATGCTGTTTTGTCATTAAATGTTACAGTATAGCATGCGTGTTACAGGTCTGAAGGAGAATGGAGAGGCTGCAACAAGGCAACAATATCAAATTATTCCTTCTATCTATTCTTTTCTTCTCTTCTTCCACATCAAACCAATCAGCTACATGTGACAGAGAAATTATGACACTTGTATGATAAGTGGCCAACGAAGCAATTCTTAATCTTGTAGTTTCGTGATCTTTGTATGGGCTGTATATTTATGCTTGGATCTAAGCAACAAATCTAAGGAATTTGATGGCTCCATGTTTATGGGGGTCATATTTTATTCTTCCTCTTTTTATGTATTGAGTATGTGGGAATGATGTCCATGTCAACATCATGGATGCCTCATGAGCATGAGAACTTATGAAGCTTGTATACATTCTTGATCACATTCTGATCTCTTGTTGCCATCACTAAAAAGGGACTTTGGCCTTACAACTTATAAAGGAGATACATCATTACAACGAGGAGAATAAAATGGTCAAGCTTTGGAAGAAAGACCTAGAGACGTAGCCCACCTCGGGTGAACTCCGTTATCAAGGGAAGTGTCAAATCCATTATGTGTATTATCTTCTTATGTTGCTTTTCCATGAATTTCCACACATAGCATATTAAATGCAAGCATGGCATAAAACACATAAGGAAAACTAAAGAGGTTTTATTCACTTTGGATTCAAGCCTATAAGACTTCAAATTTACCTTTAATTTCAAATCTCTTAAGTAAAACGATCTATAGCTGACCCTTTTGAAGGAGTGATAGAATCAATAAATTATTGGAAACTAATCACCCCCGGGTTCAGATCATTCACTTTCCAATTGATCAACTATGGATTCAATTACACTTGTGCCACTCTCCACCATGTACAAACATGTTTGTTCTTTAGGACTTTCATCCTCCAATTCTACATACTACTATGTTTGGATGGTTTTAATTTTCTTTCTGGAAGTGTGTTCAGGGTCTATATCCATTGCCTCTGAAACAATCCTCTTACTCTATGTACTAGCTTTTGGAACCTTAATTACCACGTTTGGAATACTCTGTTGTGTTGGTGCCTTTTGTATAGGGGCTTCAACATCCACACATTCTTCAATATTTACAAAATTCTCCAGGCCTTCAATAGGATCATGCTCATATGGAGCAATCTTGTTCATTTTCCTCCTTCTAGATATGATCTGATGATGATCATATTTTTTACCTAGAATTTTTGAAAAAACCAAATCTTTGAGCTTTGCCTCAACCTATGCTAGACATGTACTAGATTTTACAATGAATGGTCCAATCAAAAAAGGAAACTTTATATTGCTTTCTCTATGATATTTTATGAAATTTTGAGTTTCAGAGATGATTTTCTGTCTTATGAACTCTAGAGCAAAAATTTTGGGGGTCAAAAAGATGGGAAAGAAATAATGAAACTCATGAAATCCATATTCCCATATTACTGTATAATTTATGAAAAGGGTCTGGTCTCCTACTCTATCTTCTGGATTCTGTAGGTGAATTCTCATTTCATCAATAACTCTGGGAAGCTTAACATTGGAAATCATCTGGTAGGCCTTTGACATGACTTTATTGAAAAAAATTATTGAATTCATCCTTTTTCTTTCAATAAATATTGATTCTGCTTCAAGGATCTCTGCATTATTTCTTTTGAGAAACATATTCATCAGATATGTACAGTATCTGAAGTGTCTAAGAGAGTGTAAATTCACTAGCTGTTTGTGGATGGTATCAGCTAGGAACTCATCAAAATTAATGAAGACAACTTGACCTGACTCTAACTGGAATAATTTGAGCAGGAAACCTAACATGACCTCAACTACGAATCTATCACTATTAATACCTAAAACCTGACTTAACAAAGAGCAGACACATTGAGCCTCATTGACCATGATATCAATGCTTAAGGGCAAAGACAAACTTTGTGGGAATTGATCAAGCTTGATAATCATTCTTAAAACAGAGTTTTAATATTTGGTTGACACTCCCTATAGACTCTAATCATTTCTTCCTCATCAAAAGGTTCAAAATTCTCAGAGAAAGACTTAGGAATTTTTAATGACTCTTTGACTGACATAACATCAATTTTACACAAGAATTTAGACTGCTTTGATCAATTACAACTCTTTCTGATTCTGAGTATTGCTCTGCACACCATCCTATAAATTCGAGAAACTGAAAACACAATTTGGCTGCATACAAAATGATAGAAGCTTGGAAAGATTCCAAAAATGACAAACCTTTCCCTCTAACGTCAACTAAGCTACTTATTAATTGAGAAACAGGGGCAATAGTGAATTCAGGGTCACAAACATCATTATCTCTATCGATTAGGGCTTCTTATTTATTTTTTGGGCTTTGTTTAGATATGTCAAGCACGATGGGATCCATGGAAGAAATAAAAAATACATGGTAATGGAAATTATAATGGCACTGAGAATTATAAATTCGACCGAAGGTGACAGTTGCAACAACTCCAATAATTCCCTCTTTGACAAAGATAAACAGAAATAAAAGTCACATCAATTTTATAATATTCAAATTTTTGGAGCGAAGGGTCAACAGTTTCAATGTAAACCTCTTTATTCTCTGTTCATCCCCATGCTGACACATCTTTACCTTCAAAACCCGTGGTTTCCATTTCAGAGCCACTTTATGGAATTAACCTTCGTGCACTTTCCAGGCCCACAATGCACACCATTCGTTGATCTTTCCCGATCGTAATCTTGACCATTTATATTTGATTTATTTCCATCGCCACTATTTTAGAACTCCTTCTGGCCAATTTAAACTATTCTTCCATATTTAACAACCCTCCAGATGTGTTCCAAATCATTTCGTGCCTCTAAAATTTAAACATGATTTTTATGAACTTATTAGGAAAATGAATATATATATATATATATATATATATATATATTACCCTTCTACCCATAAGAGAGAATAGATATTTCTCATGGTTTACATCTTCAACAATAATTGGCTCACAAAGAATGGAATGTATCACAAGCGAGATTTGAGCTCAGGTGGGGAGAATACAATTTATCCTCCCAAATCACCGAGATAGAACTAATTGAATGTGTGTGTATGCATGTGTCTGGATTTAAGTCTAGGTGGGGAGGATAAAATTTCTCCTCCCAAACCATTGAGCTAGAACCAATTGAATGTGTTTGCACACACACACATGCTTTAATTTCCTTGCAAATACAAAGTCGATTTAACTCCTTTGGAGATCCTCAATCATTTTTTATATAACAATAAATAAAAAAAATGTTACTACAATTATGACCACCATATGACCACCATAGAATTGTTGAGATGTTGAAAATTCTAGGTGTGCTCATATTGTTTCTTTTGTCCCATAACTTGGTTGTTTCTTATAGAACTTGAGTTTTATCTCTCTTGGAATTGGGGTGTGTCATGAGTATTACACCTCTTCCATACCACTTCTTGCCCCCATTTTATATTTTCCCCATGTTCTCTAGTATAATTAATCCCCTTTTGTCACCCTTTGTATATGTTACAATAATATATTTTAGAAAAATGATAGTAAGAGATATTTCATTTAGAGGTTAGGTTGGTTTTCAATTTGAAGTTTTGATTCCTTGTTTATCTGGTCAAGTCTTTGAACTTTTGCTAGCTAGTAATTGTTGTTCACAATAATTTTCTCAATTTTAATAAGTAATATGGATCTTATATTGTGTTAGCAATGATTTGTTAGTTAATCAATATTTCTCCCATTTGGATTCAAGTCTTTCCAAATATATTTTTGTGTTCGTGCCAATGTTAATGAAAACAATTTGGGTCACATCCAAGTCCATGAGATTTTGTAGATACCCAAGTGAATATGGAATGGAACCTTCTAAGGAATTGTTAGATAGATTCAATGATTCGAGTGCAATGCGACTTCCAAGTGTTGGTGGAATGACACCGATTAATAGATTGGTAGAAATGTCTATAGCTAAAGCATTTTCAAGTTTCTCTTTTTCTAAAGGTAAGGTTGGGATAATTTCCTTTGGTGCTAAAGCAATACTCTACAAAAAAATAATAAATATTACAATAAATATCACAAGAGAGTAATAAATATCATAAGACTGTATAGAGGTCATTGGTGTAACACAATGTTGGCAGCCAATTTACATTTTTATACTGTCCTTATAAGATGCTACACCAGTGTTTCGCAAACCTTGATTTTCGTCGCAATCCTTGAATAAAACGACACTATTATTTTTGCGCCATTTGCACACTTACCTTTGTTCTTGTTTTCACGACTGCAAGCGTGAAAACTTGGTTTTCGAAGTCGCATTAAAATCGTCACTGGATTGTTGTAATCATTCTTGTCGATATGCCCATTGCGTTTCCAAGACTCCAAGATCTTTATTCATTTGGCATTTTTATTTGTTAATATGACTTCGTTTTACAAGACTGTAATGATATTATTTTGATCAAGTTTGTGATGCATTGGTGATTTGATTTATATGTTCTTTGATCATTGGTTTCATGAAAAACATTGGTGTTATGGTTAAATCATTGGTATAAATCGTTTCATACAACACATAGTTCATATAATAAAACCCTTGGTGTGATTTCGATTTATTGCTTTGGTTTTGAAACTATAACTATTGCTCGCGCGAATGTTTAATCCACTTACCATAGATTTAATTGGTGGATTGAATGGCATAGTTTTTAACCTATACAATAGTGGGTTGAATATTTATTTGCATCGGCGGTTGTACTATGGGATATGACTGTTGTGCATGGTCTGAACCAGCTCCACCACCTTCGCACGATCTATCATTAATGTTTTCCCCCTATCCCGGTTCACCTTTGCTAGTTTCGGGTAAGCCTATGAGCGTTCTACCCCTGCGTATGCTGTGTTCAAACCCTGGCTCGTTCACCTCACTCACCGTGTACTCCTGTCTATGGCATTGGTGGTGCGCATAGAGCCCAATGGTAGTCAAGCTCTGTTACTATTCGATGATGCTCAAAAGGATTTAGAGGATAGTGGTTGGCTCGCGTTTATACAGAGGTTCGAGGGCTTCAACCTTTGGTTGCCCAGCAATTCTCCCTCACCTTTGATGGGTGTAGGGCTAAAGTAGGTGACATTCAGCTTGAACTCAATGAATAATTCATAAGCTCTTCTACAGGACTAGTAGCCACAAGCCAACGATGGTTTAAAAACTCCAAAGTTGATGAGGTGCCGTGGCCATTGCTATTATTATCAAGGAAGGTTGTCTCCTGTGATAAAGGTATGCCTATTTCCACCCTTAAACCCAGGTGGCACATTCTTTTGGTGATTGTGAAACAATTTGTGACCTGTGAAGGTCGGTATGGCTTGGTTTTTCTGTATCACCTCCGATTATTGATGAATTTCATGGGCTATCCTTTGAACATGCCGCATTACTTCTTGCGTAGTCTCTACAAGATGTCTAAGAGGTTCAAACGTGAGAAGGATGATAGCATCTTGTTTCATCATGGCTTGATTAGACTCATCGTCGTCCACCATTTAAACCTTCATGGTGATAATTGGCAAGCCTTTCTATCCAGAAATGGCTTTGCTAGTCCAGAGTCTGTCCAAATCGATAAAGTCGTGGTTAGTGGGACTATGGTTGGGCCACCCGTGCCTTTTCATATTCTTCTACCCCCTTCCAAACCCTCGGTTTTCCCTGACATCGACCTACCCAACATCATAACAGACAAGCCTGAGGCTGTAAAGAAGCCTGTGACTAAGAAAGTCAAGGGTAATCCTACTGTCGACAACAAAGGTAAGATGATTGCTCGATTGATATCGAGACTTGCCCAGAATAAACCTAAGCCAAACGTCGACCAAAAGGCCATAGTTCTGAGCAAAGACTTAGACTCTGATATCGAGCGTTTCCTGGCTGAAGAGTACCCCTATTCCCATGGCCTATTCCCCAAGCAACCCTATGACTATGTTTCTAATTTACCCCCTTGTCTCAAAAACAATCCTAAATACCCAGGAATCAAGTTGCATAATGAAAACCCTGGCGACTTAAACAAACCCTCGACTGTTATGTCAAATCCTGAGAAAACATCATGCATCCAATGCAATGTGTGGCTAGAGTGTTATTACACTGACGTTCCCTTATTGCAATCGAAGATCAAATCTTTAGAGAACCAAGTTACAGTGCTGTCGAGAGAAAGGGACAAGTTTCAAGATGATGACAAGAAACAAAAAACAACTGGTTCGATTGTCTTTAGGAATGTCGAATCGGATACAGCCTTCGTCAATTCCAAACTATCATAATCGAAGCCATTTCTTATTGTCCAGGTATGAATTTCAATATGAGTTTTTCTTTGTAAGTTTGCTTGAATTATTGTAACATATTCGGTTTTGCTTCCAAATTAGCTCTGTTTGTTTTGATTCGAAATGATGCTGTTATAGTTTAAATGATTTTGTTATGGATCCTGTACAGTAGATTCATTTTACTAAACTCAAATGTAGCTATGATTTGGTTATGCGATTTGGTCTTGCCCAGTTTAGGAATTGATTTGTTTTGACCGGGTTTGATTCGTTTTAGAATAATTCTGTTGGTTTGGATTAATGAAATCAATGGGGTTTGCTTTCGCTTGGATTTTAATTGCATCTGACTTGTCCAGGAGATTTTTATGCTAAAATTAGAATACGATTATGTTTTTATTTGATACGATTTTGTTGTGGTTGGATGCCATCGGGTCTGATTTAGTTCTTATGATTTGATTGTGAAACGATTTCGTAGGATTGAATTGGTATGATCTTTTATGAGTGTAATGCATCATTATTAGGGATTGGTTTGATAAATACGATGTAGTCTACTAAATTAGAAAAATGACTCTGTTTTGTATTGAATCAACATTCTTATTTGGATTTGGATTGCATTCGACTTGTCCAAAAGATCTATTCGCTAAAATCATGGAACTGAGTTGACTCATAACGATTGTATCAACCTCAAATTGTTTCGATTCGTTCCTGTTTGATTTGATTTACCAATGATTGCTGCGTGTCTTGAGTTAGCACGATTGCTTGTATGAGTTGGATTGGTATCGAAAATAGATTTGATGCTACTTTGTTGGTTTTGATTTTCAAAAACGATTTTGTTAAGCTTAGATCGACATATTTTGTCTCTGTTGAATTCGTATGAAAAACTCGGCTAATAGTTCGTTTTGAAATTGATTCAAGTGATGATTTCATTGACTGTCAATTGATTCTGTCTACTCCCAATTGGCAATAACAAACATTTGACAAATCACACATATCTTGTTACCAACTGATTAATTCATTTATGATTTCATTTGTTTCAATTTACATACAAGTTTTGATTTGATTTGTTAATAGCATGATTGTTTGTATATGTTCTATTAATTTGAAAAAATGATCCTGTTGATTTCGTTTGGATTTGACAATGATTTTGTCGATGGCTGAAGCAACACAAACTATTTGTGTAGATTGGAATTGATTCGTGAAAATAATTTCATTACTGTCGAATTATCTAATGATTTTGTTTACCCCAAATTGGTGATAACAAAATAGAACAGAGTGCATGCATCTCTGTTATCATTCGGTTGACCACGATTTAGTTTGTTCCAATTTGCATACAAGTGTCGATTTGAATGATTCTTTCGGTTTCTAATTAGAAATCAAAGATTGTTCAATAGTTTGATTATATTCTTTAATATTTGAATTGGTTTTGAAACGATTCTGTGTTCAATTTAGACCAGCTACAAAATCGCAAGATTCTGTAGCTAGTCTTAAAAATTAGATTTTTGTCAATTATATCAATAAAATATCTTTTAAAATTGTCTATTCTTGTCCTTTTTCAGGTGCATACGAATTACCATGATCAATTGGGCATGTTCTAGCAGTTTGGGAGATACTTTGGATATGTTTTTATTGTAGGTTGTTAGTTTAGTCAGACTTGGGAGATTATCTCCAGATTTTATGTAAACTGTTTTGATAATTCCCATAGGGATGTTTTACCCTCTGGGAAGTCTTTAAATACTTGTCATTTTTTGTAACAAACATCATCATTATCACTGTGGGAGAACCAAATTATGGATTTATGATTCAGACTGAGATGAAAGTTGACGTCTTGTAACAACTTTCGCTTTCAATATATCAAACTTTTGTTTCAGGTTCTTTGCATATCAGTTTGCAATTAATTATCGACTACTTTAGCTATCATGATTCATTGCATATTGATGTGATTTGATTTATATGTTACCCATATCTAATATCTCTTATTTAAAAAAAAACCCAGCAATTACTCTATTTCAATTTAATGAATACAGGATTATCTTTTTCGTTAATTGAATTGTTATGCATAAATTGTTGCACACAGATTTATCTAATTGTGATGGTTTTTGAATCATAAAATTGCTGTCATATTTTTATGTCTTGTTTGTCTTGTCGTTTATATTTGAAGAGCACAACTGCTTCTTGTTTATGAGAAGCTTGTGGAGAATCTAGTGCGGGTTTTCTCCCACCAAACAACTTAATCAACCATCATACACAGGACAAACCTGAAGCGTTACTTCAGGTCAATTTGTTATATTTTGTTTAATAGTTAATTAGTTAGTATAATATAAGTAGTTTAGATAAATACATTAGTTTAGATACATAGTTAGAATTATTGTTTTAATTGCTTAGCTTAGATAGTTTTTCAGTTTATTTCTTTTTCATTAAATTATAAAAATAAAAAAACAATAGTTTCACTGTCTTAAGACAGATTACAAATGAGTTTTGCAGGTTTTCATTTAAATCTGTAATTTGTAAATATTGTACATTTGTGATTAAGATTTATTTCTGTTAGTAGTTAGATGTTTAATTTCGTAGAGTTATTATAGTATTAGATAGTAAATTGTATATATAATAGTTTAGATTAGTTTGTTTTAATTGTTATTTTTCATTTAGATTAGTTTAATTTAGAGTAGTTTTCTTTTTGTTTTCTTAGGAATTAGATCGGCTAATGGAACCGCTAAACTCGTCAGCGTGGGTTATCCCAAATGGCTTGGGTTATTTATACAACCCCAGACCGGATCCACTCTTCCAGTTGGGGAGCGTTCAATTTCGCCCGTCAACAAATGGCGCTAGAAGGAGGGCTTGAAATTTATTAATGGCACGAGGCGGTCGTAAGAGTCCTCCACCACCTAATCGCTCACCTATAGTGACAAGAAGTCAATCGAATGATAAAATTCCCCCTCAAACAACAACCACATCAACCGATGATCCACGGATCACAGTTGAACCAGTAACCCCAAATCCTACAGGTGGTGACATACAAGAGATTGTTCGCCAATCTCTCATAAGAACACATAGTGCCTTAGCCCGTTTGAGGCAACCAAATCAACCTTTGGACCAACCTTTAGATTTATTTGATATTAGAGAACAACTCGAAGGCACTAACCTCATTGTGAACCCTACAGATCCAACCCTCACTCCTGCTGCAGGAGGATCTGGAATACCACCTTCACCACCTCCATCATCCCCTTCTTCTTCTGGAGAAGACTCTTCTCACGAAGGTAGTTCCCCTTCTCACCCTTCCACACCCACTACACCAATGGCCAACCAGAACAATCCCGCTAGACCTTGGCTTGACCAGGATGCCGTAGCCGTACCTGGAGCTTAGCATCCCTTACCTAAACATTCAGAGAAGTGGCTTCCCAAGTTTGACCCTGACTCAAAACAGATCGCAGAAGATCACATTAAAATTTTTATGTTAGCCATAAGACTCCGCAATGTCGAACATGGAGACGTAGTCTGTAGGTTGTTTCCCTATACTTTCAAGGGCAATGCCTCTACATGGTACTTTTCCCAACAACCCCATACCATCGTGTTTTGGGAAAAGTTTGAGTCATGCTTTTTGGAAAAGTTCGGAGACGGTAAGCCTCCGGAAGTCCTAGTCATGGACCTTTCTAACTTAAGAATGAACCCATAAGAAAAAGTTAAAGACTTCAATCAAAGATTCTTAACACTTAAGAACCGAATCCCTACAGATTCCATGCTTGCCGAGAATCTCATAATAGCATACTATACTAAATCTTTGCATCAAAGTATAGCTATTTGGGTTAAACGATCTAAGAAAGCCACGTTGTTAGAAGCCTTCGAGGATGCCAACCAGATTGAAAAAGACATACTTAGTATTAAAAACTCTACTAGCAATGAAACAAAGACTAGTTCTTCTTCCAAAAAGAAGATTGAAGTCCTCCCTAGACCTACTCAAAGTAAAACACAACCTGAAAGATCTGATTTAGAAAACTTAGCTAAAGTCGTTCAAAAACTGTCGAACCAAGTTATAGATTTGAAAAGGACAACTGAAGAAGCTTCTTCGAGCAAAGGGCCTTACAAGCCCCCGTTCAGGAAGCCTTTTCCCAGCAACAGACCTAATCCAACCACTGAGGGACTTAATCTAGAAAGTCTGCAATACGCCCTTCAAATGATTCTAGAAGCCCAGGATAACTTGATGCCTCCTGAGATTCCTGAGGAGGTAATTGAACAAGAGACAGTTCAAGAAGAGGAGTCTTCTCCAAATATTTTTGGACACTTCTCGGATAGCATCTTTCAAGCTAACTTCAAGACAGTCCATCCCTATAATACTAGGAGTAAGACAACAAACAAACCTTCTGTTGAAAACACTACAACTTCGCCTCCAAAGAAATCTAAACCAGCTGAGACTAAACAGAGTCATGTGAACCCCAACTTAGACTATGATGTAGTTGAAGATCTTAAAAAGTTAAGGGCTAACCTTTCTGTTTATGAGTTACTAAAATTTCCATCTTTGTTACAAAAAATGTTGCAAAACATCGCAGAGAATGGTAAAAATGGTAATTCAAACAAGGTTGTTCAGAACAAAGTTCCTCAGAAGACTTCCAGAAAGAATAATCCTGATCCTCAAGACAAAGGAAGCCTTCCTGTAAATAATGTAAATAATGTAGATAAAGTAGCTTTAGAAACTGTGAGTAAAAAGCCACAAACTACCACCCTTAGTACTCGCAAAAATGTACCTCCATTTTTGTTAACTTTCGAAATCTTTAATAGAAATGTGCACAATTGTATGGTAGACTCAGGAGCGTCATCCAATGTGATGCCATGGTCTGTATGCCAGAAGATTAACGCTGAGGTTGAACCCTCCACCTTAAAAATCATACAACTTGATCGAACTAATGTTAAAGTTATAGGCAAACTAAAGAACGTGCTTATAAGATTATCGTCTAACCCCAAGGTTCATCAAGTTATTGATATTATTGTTGTGGATATTCCAGAAATGTATGGTCTATTTTTAAGCAGGGATTGGTCGGAGCAGCTACACGGCTATTTCGTGACAGACTAGTCTCACCTATGGCTTCCAGAGAATGACAAGACCAACAAGATCAAGGTAAATCGTGAACGCTACCTTAAGTTCACGGTCACAGATTTGAACGATCCCAACGAACCATTTACGCCTTCTGCTGATTCACCCGAAGTACAAGGGATGGATACCTTTTTCGGCAATTTCATGGCTGAGGCTTCAGCTATCACTAATCCAGAACAACATTCCGAGAACGTAGCATACATGCAGCCAGCAGCTTCCACACAACAACCTCATGCACCCGATAAAAATCAAATTTGGTCTCTTTATTTTGACGGGTCAAAGTCCAAAGAAGGAGCTGGTGCAGGCTGCGTTATTATTGATCCGGCAGGTAACAAAACATTGATTGCATGTAGGCTAGAATTTGAATGTACTAATAACACTGTAGAATATGAGGCTTTACTACAAGGTCTCAGAAAAGCTTTAGATATGAAAATTCACAACTTGACTGTCTTTGGTGACTCAGAAATCGTGGTTAGATAGGTAAGAGATTCTATCCACTGCCTGTCTCCGCATCTTAAAAGCTACCAATCCGAGGTATGGAATTTAATGAATAAATTTTCTGCTTTCAATATAAATTCTATTCCTAGATTGAATAAATCTGAAGATGATCTATTAGCTAATGTAGCTTCCAAACTCTTCCATGCAGAAGGCTTGTCCCCGAATGCATTCTCCGTCGAACCGTTGTTTCGACCATCCGTTCTCGACAACATCATGAACTGGAGAGTCTTTGACGACGATCAACAGATTATTAGCTTCCTACATATGGAAGAAACTTTTAAAGGCGTGGTGATAGACGAACGCACGCACGACGACAATTTGCGTGATTTCACGGTAATACCAGATCCGAGAACTCCTGAATCTTCATCGAACATGGTAAATTCGATCCCTAAATCTGTAGTTAGATTAGAGAAATTTTATGATCTTCAAGATAAATTCAAAAAATCGGTCAACTGTAAAACCAATAGTTCCTCATTATCATATGAAAAAGTAAACTTAGGGACTAAGGACAATCCGCAATGCATTAATCTAGGGCTAGGATGTTCTGAACAAGAAAAAGATGCATTTATTAAATGGTTCAAAGAATTTAAAGATGTATTTGCATGGATGTATGATGACCTTAAAACTTTCGACCCTAACATCATACAACATGTCATTCCTATGAAACCCCAAACCTCGCCCTTTCAATAGAAATTGAGAAAAATGCACCCTAAGCTTGAACCGACTGTCAAAAAAGAATTAAATAAACTCCTAAATGCTAAGATTATTTTCCCTGTTAGGCACACTCAATGGGTTTCTAACCTTGTCCCTGTCCGTAAGAAAAGTGGGGAAATCTGACTGTGCGTCGATTTCCGAAACCTTAATAGAGCGTCTGATAAAGACAACTATCCTATCCCACCCATGGAACAGATCCTTCAATAGGTATCTGGTTCTGAGAGGCTATCCTTACTGGATGGTTTCTTGGGGTACAACCAAATCCTGATGTCTGCTCCAGACCAACTTAAAACTACCTTCCGCACCTCGTGGGGCACCTATGCTTATCGAAAAATGCCCTTTGGATTGATTAATGCTGGTGCCACTTTCCAGAGAGAGATGGACATCACTTTCTGAGGCTTAATCAATCAGTCCATCATAGTTTACTTAGATGATGTGACTGTATTTTCTAAAAACAAAACCGATCATCTAGCTCATTTACGAGCCGTTCTATAGCGATGTCATAAATACGACATTTCCTTGAATCCTAAAAAATCCATCTTTGCAGTAGAACAGGGTAAACTCTTAGGATTTATTGTTTCGAGAAAAGGGATGATTATCGACCCCAAAAGGAATCAAGTCATCTCGAAACTTCCCCCTCCTACATCCAAAAAATCTATGCAGTCTTTCTTAGGCCAGATAAAATTTGTGAGGAGATTCGTCCCCAGTTTCTCTGAAATGGTCAGACCTTTACAGAATCTAATTAAGAAAGACACCCAATATCATTGGGGACCCTTAGAAAATCAAGCTTTTAATGCAATAAAGAAGGCCATATTAGACGCTCCTTCTCTCATGAGCCCCGAATTTTCACAAGACTTTACGCTCTACACTTTTGCTTCTGACCATTCCTACACCGCCGTCCTAACTCAAAAGAACGTCGAAAACAACGAAGTACCCATTGCCTTTATGAGCTCTGCTTTCAAAGGTGCTGAAATTAATTATCCAGTGGTAGATCAACAAGCCTACGCTGTTTTCAAAGCAGTCAAGCATTTCCGGTCTTATCTCTTGAAATCTAGGACGAAAGTTATTGTCCCTTACCCAACCGTCAGGAACCTATTAGTGCAGAAGGAACTAGGTGAAAATAGGGCTAACTGGGTTACCTCCTTGCAGGAGTATGACATAGAAATTACCCCAGCTCAAATAGTGAGAGGCCAAGGGTTATGCAAGTTAGTTGCTGACTCAGCCGGAGGACAACTAGAAGAAAACGATATGTCAAACCTAGGACAACACGATCAAAATGCAATCTGCTGTGTACAAAACTCTGTTAGTCCTTGGTATGACGATATAAGATTCTGTCTTGAACATGGGTCAGCCCCCCATCACCTGGATCAAACTAAAAGAAGAGCGTTGAGATTAAAGTCTGCCTCCTTTCATTTGGTTAATGGTGTCCTGTTTCGTCAAAGTTTTGATGGTGTACTGATGCGCTGTCTCGAGAAAGACAAAGCAAAAAAAGTCTTATTAGAATTGCATGCAGGAGAAGCTAGTGGTCATTTTGGTGGTGACACCACTGCCCATAAAGTTTTGAGAGCCGGTTATTACTGGCCCACACTTTTTAGGGATGCCCATGCCTTGTGTCGTAAGTGTACTATTTGTCAGAAAACATCAGGGCGGTTACAGAAACTAGCCTTTCCTTTGCAGCCCGTTTCAGTAGACTCTCCTTTTCAGTAGTGGGGCCTTGATATCATAGGTCCAATCAACCCGCCGTCCTAACAACAACATAAGTTTATCATAACAACCACAGATTACTTTACCAGGTGGTCTGAAGTTGCCACGTTAAGAACTGTCAACACCAGTCAGGTAATTGCCTTTTTAAATTCGAATATTATTACTCGTTTTGGTATCCCTGACTGTTTAGTATTCAATAATGCTTCTTACTTTTGCTCTCTTGAGATGAGTGAGTTCTCTTTGGAAAAAGGAATTAAATTGAAGTATTCTGCTAGCTATTACCCTCAGGGCAATGGATTGGCAGAATCAACAAATAAGAATCTGATTAAAATCATCAAGAGAACGACGGCTGAAAATCACAAAAACTGGCACAATGCACTATTAAACGCTCTTTGGGATTATAGGGTAACACCAAAAACTGCTGTAGGTAACTCCCCCTTCTTTCTTGTTTATGGCAGAGAAGCAATTCTGCCACCACACATTCTTCTTCCCTCACTTCAGCTATCGCAGAAAATTCAAGCAGAAGACTGTCCCCCTTTAGAAAACCGAATTAACGCTTTGATGAAGCTAGAAGAGGTAAGATCCCAAGCTAAATGTAAGTTATATCAGCATCAACTGGTAGTTAAAAGCTTTTTCAATTCTAACTCTGCCTCTGATAGGAATTTCGAAGTAGGTGGCCTCATTTTAAAGTGGGACAAACCGCATGAAGGAAAGGGAGAGCACACGAAATTTCAAAACTTATGGCTTGGACCGTTTTTAATTGATGAGAAGTTGGGTCCCAACTCTTTCCGATTGCAGAATCTAGAAGGGCAGCCTGACACCTATCCGGTGAATGGCCAAGCCCTGAAAAGATACTTTGCTTGATGACAACCCTTGTATATTATGTATATATTTTTCTTTGTTTGCTTTTCTTTTGCTGTTTTGTTTTTGATTTCTCCTTTGAGTTTATTAGTTTGTGTTTTTGGAAATACACATACCTGCATACTGAGCTATTCAGATGAAACAAACAGAGAATTATTTCACTAAAATGACTGCTAAAAATTGTATAAACATCAATTGTATACTTCTAAAATTTACATCTGTGTTGGCAAAAAACTGTTGTTTGAAAGAAGTTAACTGATTTTGATCTCTGAGTAAAGCCTGACACGATCATCTATTATTATTTTACGGTGTCCCTATTCCTTAAGGGAATGACTCAGAAGATGTGTCCCTTCCTTAGAAAGTTGCTTCTGTAAATAAATCATCTCTGGATCTTAATAAAGGACAGTTCTAAAAAATCCGATGAGGTCTGTAAAAAATATGTTAAAATATCATAATTTTCAGCGTCACCCCGCTCGACTATATATTGTTAAAAAACAAAACAAATCATTAATAGAGCTGTGGGAAGTGCTTGTAAACCCGCCGGGATGATGAACAGGTCTGCTGGCAACGGGTAAATGCATGCATGATGCCAAGACAACTTCATCGGGGGTACTGAACAGGCCCGTTGGCAGCGAAGCAATGTCGGGTATATGAAAATTGGAAAAAATAAGAAACCTCTTGACCTTAAAATGTCCTTTATTCTGATCCGGAACTTCTTGGCAGGATACAGATATCAGAGTGGGTTAAATGGAAACCCTGTCGAGGCTATGGACGCCTGATGGCAGCAGTGGCTCTGTCAACAGTATTGGAGATTTTATCTTTAATATCATGGCTCGCTTGTCTTAAGACTGCTATCAGTTTTCATCCTTTAAACAATGCTGGAATATTTGGTTAATGATGATGTTTACACGATTTTCTGGTTGTTATTTTTGAGTTAGAATTTTTCTCGTTATCCTAATCTGAGTTTGTTCTTTCTGGTAGAGATAACTACTTCTACCAGTGTGTCGCCATTGTTGGCAACCAATTTACATTTTTATACTGTCCTTATAAGCTGCCTACACCAATGTTTCACAAACCTTGATTTTCGTCGCAATCCTTGAATAAAATGACACTATTATTTTTGCGCCATTTGCACACTTACCTTTGTTCTTGTTTTCACGACTGCAAGCGTGAAAACTTGGTTTTCGAAGTCGCATTAAAATCATCACTGGATTGTTGTAATCATTCTTGTCGATATGCCCATTGCGTTTCCAAGACTCCAAGATCTTTATTCATTTGGCATTTTTATTTGTTAATATGACTTCATTTTACAAGACTGTAATGATATTCTTTTGATCGATTTTGTGATGCATTGGTGATTTGATTTATATGTTCTTTGATCATTGGTTTCATGAAAACACATTAGTGTTATGGTTAAAACCTTGGTATAAATCGTTTCATACAACACATAGTTCATACAATAAAACCCTTGGTGTGATTTCGATTTATTGCTTTGGTTTTGAAACTATAACTATTGCTCGCGCGAATGTTTAATCCACTTACCATAGATTTAATTGGTGGATTGAATGGCATAGTTTTTAACCTATACAATAGTGGGTTGAATATTTATTTGCATCGGCGGTTGTACTATGGGATATGACTGTTGTGCATGGTCTGAACCAGCTCCACCACCTTCGCACGATCTATCATTAATGTTTTCCCCCTATCCCGGTTCACCTTTGCTAGTTTCGGGTAAGCCTATGAGCGTTCTACCCCTGCGTATGCTGTGTTCAAACCCTGGCTCGTTCACCTCACTCACCGTGTACTCCTGTCTATGGCATTGGTGGTGCGCATAGAGCCCAATGGTAGTCAAGCTCTGTTACTATTCGATGATGCTCAAAAGGATTTAGAGGATAGTGGTTGGCTCGCGTTTATACAGAGGTTCGAGGGCTTCAACCTTTGGTTGCCCAGCAATTCTCCCTCACCTTTGATGGGTGTAGGGCTAAAGTAGGTGACATTCAGCTTGAACTCAATGAATAATTCATAAGCTCTTCTACAGGACTAGTAGCCACAAGCCAACGATGGTTTAAAAACTCCAAAGTTGATGAGGTGCCGTGGCCATTGCTATTATTATCAAGGAAGGTTGTCTCCTGTGATAAAGGTATGCCTATTTCCACCCTTAAACCCAGGTGGCACATTCTTTTGGTGATTGTGAAACAATTTGTGACCTGTGAAGGTCGGTATGGCTTGGTTTTTCTGTATCACCTCCGATTATTGATGAATTTCATGGGCTATCCTTTGAACATGCCGCATTACTTCTTGCGTAGTCTCTACAAGATGTCTAAGAGGTTCAAACGTGAGAAGGATGATAGCATCTTGTTTCATCATGGCTTGATTAGACTCATCGTCGTCCACCATTTAAACCTTCATGGTGATAATTGGCAAGCCTTTCTATCCAGAAATGGCTTTGCTAGTCCAGAGTCTGTCCAAATCGATAAAGTCGTGGTTAGTGGGACTATGGTTGGGCCACCCGTGCCTTTTCATATTCTTCTACCCCCTTCCAAACCCTCGGTTTTCCCTGACATCGACCTACCCAACATCATAACAGACAAGCCTGAGGCTGTAAAGAAGCCTGTGACTAAGAAAGTCAAGGGTAATCCTACTGTCGACAACAAAGGTAAGATGATTGCTCGATTGATATCGAGACTTGCCCAGAATAAACCTAAGCCAAACGTCGACCAAAAGGCCATAGTTCTGAGCAAAGACTTAGACTCTGATATCGAGCGTTTCCTGGCTGAAGAGTACCCCTATTCCCATGGCCTATTCCCCAAGCAACCCTATGACTATGTTTCTAATTTACCCCCTTGTCTCAAAAACAATCCTAAATACCCAGGAATCAAGTTGCATAATGAAAACCCTGGCGACTTAAACAAACCCTCGACTGTTATGTCAAATCCTGAGAAAACATCATGCATCCAATGCAATGTGTGGCTAGAGTGTTATTACACTGACGTTCCCTTATTGCAATCGAAGATCAAATCTTTAGAGAACCAAGTTACAGTGCTGTCGAGAGAAAGGGACAAGTTTCAAGATGATGACAAGAAACAAAAAACAACTGGTTCGATTGTCTTTAGGAATGTCGAATCGGATACAGCCTTCGTCAATTCCAAACTATCATAATCGAAGCCATTTCTTATTGTCCAGGTATGAATTTCAATATGAGTTTTTCTTTGTAAGTTTGCTTGAATTATTGTAACATATTCGGTTTTGCTTCCAAATTAGCTCTGTTTGTTTTGATTCGAAATGATGCTGTTATAGTTTAAATGATTTTGTTATGGATCCTGTACAGTAGATTCATTTTACTAAACTCAAATGTAGCTATGATTTGGTTATGCGATTTGGTCTTGCCCAGTTTAGGAATTGATTTGTTTTGACCGGGTTTGATTCGTTTTAGAATAATTCTGTTGGTTTGGATTAATGAAATCAATGGGGTTTGCTTTCGCTTGGATTTTAATTGCATCTGACTTGTCCAGGAGATTTTTATGCTAAAATTAGAATACGATTATGTTTTTATTTGATACGATTTTGTTGTGGTTGGATGCCATCGGGTCTGATTTAGTTCTTATGATTTGATTGTGAAACGATTTCGTAGGATTGAATTGGTATGATCTTTTATGAGTGTAATGCATCATTATTAGGGATTGGTTTGATAAATACGATGTAGTCTACTAAATTAGAAAAATGACTCTGTTTTGTATTGAATCAACATTCTTATTTGGATTTGGATTGCATTCGACTTGTCCAAAAGATCTATTCGCTAAAATCATGGAACTGAGTTGACTCATAACGATTGTATCAACCTCAAATTGTTTCGATTCGTTCCTGTTTGATTTGATTTACCAATGATTGCTGCGTGTCTTGAGTTAGCACGATTGCTTGTATGAGTTGGATTGGTATCGAAAATAGATTTGATGCTACTTTGTTGGTTTTGATTTTCAAAAACGATTTTGTTAAGCTTAGATCGACATATTTTGTCTCTGTTGAATTCGTATGAAAAACTCGGCTAATAGTTCGTTTTGAAATTGATTCAAGTGATGATTTCATTGACTGTCAATTGATTCTGTCTACTCCCAATTGGCAATAACAAACATTTGACAAATCACACATATCTTGTTACCAACTGATTAATTCATTTATGATTTCATTTGTTTCAATTTACATACAAGTTTTGATTTGATTTGTTAATAGCATGATTGTTTGTATATGTTCTATTAATTTGAAAAAATGATCCTGTTGATTTCGTTTGGATTTGACAATGATTTTGTCGATGGCTGAAGCAACACAAACTATTTGTGTAGATTGGAATTGATTCGTGAAAATAATTTCATTACTGTCGAATTATCTAATGATTTTGTTTACCCCAAATTGGTGATAACAAAATAGAACAGAGTGCATGCATCTCTGTTATCATTCGGTTGACCACGATTTAGTTTGTTCCAATTTGCATACAAGTGTCGATTTGAATGATTCTTTCGGTTTCTAATTAGAAATCAAAGATTGTTCAATAGTTTGATTATATTCTTTAATATTTGAATTGGTTTTGAAACGATTCTGTGTTCAATTTAGACCAGCTACAAAATCGCAAGATTCTGTAGCTAGTCTTAAAAATTAGATTTTTGTCAATTATATCAATAAAATATCTTTTAAAATTGTCTATTCTTGTCCTTTTTCAGGTGCATACGAATTACCATGATCAATTGGGCATGTTCTAGCAGTTTGGGAGATACTTTGGATATGTTTTTATTGTAGGTTGTTAGTTTAGTCAGACTTGGGAGATTATCTC
>ML791100.1:106359-116884 GCA_009831015.1 Picea engelmannii | reverse complement strand
CTGATGCTGAATATGTCATTGTTTATTCCCCTGCATTATTATGATCATCATTTAGTGTCTCAGCAAAAATCTTAAAAGAAGCATAATTGTTTAAGCACGGTAACAACTGATTCACCCCCCCCCTCTCAGTTGACTAACAGTTTTACCCTGTGGGAAGTCTTTAAATACTTGTCATTTTTTGTAATAAACATCATCATTATCACTGTGGGAGAACCAGATTGGGGATTTATGATTCAGAGTGAGATGAAAGTTGATGTTTTGTAACAACTTTCGCTTTCAATATATCAAACTTTTGTTTCAGGTTCTTTGCATATCAGTTTGCAATTAATTATCGACTACTTTAGCTATCATGATTCATTGCATATTGATGTGATTTGATTTATATGCTACCCATATCTGATATCTCTTATTTAAAAAAAAAAAACACTGCAATTACTCTATTTCAATTTAATGAATACAGGTTTATCTTTTTCGTTAATTGAATTGTTATGCATAAATTGTTGCACACAGATTTATCTAATTGTGATGGTTTGTGAATCATAAAATTTCTGTCATATTTTTATGTCTTGTTTGTCCTGTCATTTATATTTGAAGAGCACAACTGCTTCTTGTTTACGAGAAGCTTGTGGAGAATCTGGTGCGGGTTTTCTCCCACCAAACAGCTTAATCAACCATCATACACAGGACAAACCTGAAGCGTTACTTCAGGTCAGTTTGTTATATTTTGTTTAATAGTTAATTAGTTAGTATAATATAAGTAGTTTAGATAAATATATTAGTTTAGATACATAGTTAGAATTATTGTTTTAATTGCTTAGCTTAGATAGTTTTTTAGTTTATTTATTTTTCATTAAATTATAAAAATAAAAAAACAATAGTTTCGTTGTCTTAGGACAGATTACAAATGAGTTTTGCAGGTTTTCATTTAAATCTGTAATTTGTAAATATTGTACATTTGTGATTAAGATTTATTTCTGTTAGTAGTTAGATGTTTAATTTCGTAGAGTTATTATAGTATTAGATAGTAAATTGTATATATAATAGTTTAGATTTGTTTATTAGTTTGTTTTAATTGTTATTTTTCGTTTAGATTAGTTAATTTAGAGTAGTTTTCTTTTTGTTTTCTTAGGACTTAGATCATCTAACAGAGCCGCTAAACCCGTCAGGGTGGGTTATCGCAAACAGCTTGGGTTATTTAGACAACCCCGGACCGGATCCACTCTTCCAGTTGGCGAGCGTTCAATTTCACCCGTCAACACACACCCAACCCCCTATCCAATTTTAGGCTGGTGGGATGTTTGATTTTCATCTTCTTGGAACTTGGGATGAGCAATCAGGTTCATTGGTGTCTATGATTTGTAATTTCTACTCAGAAGTGGTATCTATATCTCATTAATTTAAAATACTCTATTGCATAATTATGGTTTTTCTTATACTATAATATCCAGGGGATTACTTATACACAACCACAAAAAACCAAGTTGAAGTATTAGATTAGCTGTGTGAATCATATGATATGATGAACTAAAGGGAATTGCATATGATACATACTTGAGTGTGCTTCATTAGATATAATGACTGGCCCCATAGTGGCCCACAAATGATGGTAATGTAAAAATGAATAAATAAAAGGAACCTTAAGAAGTCATAAAAAGAAGAAAAAATATAAGACATACTTGATCTTTAATATTCTAATGTGAAGCATTACATTGATATAATATCTAGAGAATCAACAAATGCATGAATGACATACTGTAGTAAATAAAAACATAATTATATTTAGTTTTTAGTAAAAACCAAAAAATACTTTTAAGACATGTCAATAAATCCTAATAGAAATTAAAACCGACAATATTTCAAATAGTAAGCACCATTGATATTCTCTTTTGTAAAATCCATATGAGAGGAGACTAAATAGTGACACACACACACACAATCCATATGAGAGGAGACTAAATAGTGACACACACACACACACACACACACACACACACACACACATCTTAGATGTGGCAAACTGAATAAGATCCTCTTGGTTTCAAGAATAATTTATTGGAGCCATCTGATCTTGGAGAAAACCTCCCTTAATCTAAAGGACAAACAACGAAGTCAACATTGACTATGTTGTTGCTCCGTTGGATCGAGAGAGGTTTTCTCCAAGAATAAACAACTCCAATAAATTTTTATCTACTGAACATGACCAACAATGTGAAGGTGGAAGCTCCTATGGCCCCTCCCCCCCACCTCACATCACTCTCAATTCCCCAATAACCAATCTATATTCTACTAAAAAATATGCATTATAGCTATACTAGCTATGTAATGTACATCTATCTGTCTTATAAAATTATTATACATCATCAATTTCTTTTAGTCTTCTTTTGTGTTTTCCAGTTCTTAAGTAATTCATCCATGTCCATGTCTTCTTTTATTGGGTGCTCTTCAACACCTGATGTTGCTTCAGTCCTTTCACACCGAGCACGCCTAGTCTCGTACCCATGGCATGGAGGCTACTGTGAGGGGCCATCACCTACATAAACAAAAAATATTAAATTTATATGGCCAATTTTTAAATATCATTGAAGTAGTTCATTAATATTAAAAAAAACCTCTGCACTGTAATTATTTACCTGCTGGTCCACTAGTTGACTCTATTAGAATGGATGCCCTATTCTCCTGATCATCTTCAGGTCAAGGAGGCTCAACTACGACATTCTCTGCCATTGAAATGACAAAATTTATAAGGACAAAACCGTAAATGTATAAGTAATAAAAATTAGAAGTAAAAAATTTATAAGTACAAAATTATTAAGTAAATGATTAATATAGAACCATTTTACTGCCGTGGGCCTTAGTCACAGGAAGATATTGGGGATGCACCCCACTAGGAAGGGGCTACTGGGGAGCACCATGATCTTCTGGTCATGCTGCACTATCAGTGCTTTGTTGTCTAATGCTAATGGTTTCATTGATAGTGTTGCTCCCCTAATTAAAGTAAAGTAAGACTTTAAAGTTATGGACAACATACAAATTTTACGTATTTTATAAGTAATGAAAGGTTAATGTAGACTGATTTTTATTTACCTTATCCCACAAACTGGATCTTGGGGTCTGCCCCATGATTTTCCTACGATCAACCACAACTTTATAGTCATATTTATAACCAAGTTGGAGGTCTTCCTCCATGGTTTCAGTTCTGAAGTCGTCACCTTGCATTGCATAAGAGCATGTTTTTTTAATGTTTTTGGTTGTAATAAACTAAAAGTTGTAAGGAGATACAAATAATATTTTTAAGATGTTTGGGTACTTACGATTCGTGATTGTAACCTCGAGTAGCCTCCTTGGCCTAGCTTGTGTTAGCCATGTTTGGAAATCCTTTCTTTGTTTTCCTTCGAAGTGTCAGACAACCTATCATAAAAAATTTCAAGTATGTTATATACCACACTTTTATTTAGATCTAAAGAAAATTAAAGACATTGAAATCAAAATATTGTAATTTACCTTGGGGTACCAATTATTTTTTCTCTTGATTTTTTAAATATCTTTTCTTTTTCATCATCAATGATCGCCTTCCACTCCCTCTCTGGAATCGAGGGAGGATTGTCATACCTAGGGTTTCCTGTCAAGATTCGTTTATAAACATCCTGCGTATATTTTAAATATTCTCCTCCTGCAGGGTTGACCACTTTTTATTGAAAGTGTCTACTCCAAAGAGGCCTTCAAGATAATCCATAAGTTCTTTTTTGAGGTTAGAATTATGCAATTCCACCTCATGTGTAAGGTGTCCCCAAAAATCAATAAGGCCTTTCTCTTCAGGTGCTTATAAAAATAGTTTTTTCCTACACACAAAAATATATGATCATTAATTTAAAAATAATAATCTAAATGATTTGTGTATGAGATGGACAACATGAAACAATTAAAATATGAAAAAATACTTGGGAGTCTTATTTGTTTTAATGGAAGTCCGTTATCATCGAAAAAAAATGTGCATGGAAGGGTCCTCGTGCTGGTCACATGTCTAGCTCCAGGAAATACAACCATGCCAACCACATCATCAACCTCATCTTTGTCACCACCTCTAGAGCCTGACCGCTGTGTGGATTCCTAGTGGTGTGTGTCATGGATCCTATCTAAATTAGGTGTCGAATATGGATAAGTAAACAATACTCTAGAAGATGTATGACAACCCACGTCAGAACTCTGTGGCATCTCTACATTGCCACTTCTACCAACATCGGGATGAATAGGCTCCAAAAATCTCTTTATAAAAAAGAAAAATGTTTTTTTCGTGAGATAATTTAAAAGTTAAAAAATAGAGTTTCATAATTGAACATAAGAGTACATTAAAAAAAAATACTTTAAATTATGGTTATTACCTTATATGTGTTAAGTTGTGACATAAGGAGATTGGTCCTTTCCAGGACGTCATGAATTTGATTTGGATGGTCTAACAAGCTATCAATTTCCTTGTTCACTTTAATGATCTTTATTTTTATTAATACCATGAGATCAGGGGATGAATACAACCCCTCCTCATCGAAGGAATCATGATCAACATGAACTATCGATTACATATAATTTCAACATAAAAATCAATGTTTTTTCAATTATATAAACAAATGAAATAACTAATCGCCACACAAATAAAATTATATAAATAAATAATAAAATTCACGTAAAATGAAAGTCAAATTTGATAATCAATTACATGTTTTGTGACCGGCCTTTTTCCATGATCATCCTACCACATTATAATATAATATAATTAGAACCCCCAAATAGTGAGTAGTCCATCCTCAACCTAGTTCCAATTTTTGAACTTTTTTTTCTATATTCAAAATTCTAAATAATTTTTTTGTATCTTTAGTTTTGGATGCACAATTAGAGGGTGCAATTATGTAAATTAGTAGGGGCACTCATGCATGTGGATTCCCAACTTATTGAAGGTTATGAATCTCTAGGTGGGTTTCACCTAGAGAACGGTGAGAGGAAGAACACAATTCCACCTGGAGCTTGAAGACACATAGGGGGCGATTTCGTGGGTGCCCTCAATGAGGAATATTACCGTGTGGGGAGCTACAGGGTCAGGATCAAACTATGGGACTATACCAACACCTTCCATACCGTTACTAAAAACTTAGGAAACTAACCAGCATAGAGTTCTAAAATATTGAAGACAGTTTTAAATGGGGAAAATTAAATAGATACAACGCTTGAAGACCCCAATCTTTCTTTTAAAGAGAGAAAGAAAAAATCTATAGGTTAGTTAGGATAAGGGTGTTTACCACTTTGTAGTCAAAAGGTTTTTTTTCAAATATCAAAACCCTTAACCATATTGGAAAAATGTTATAGTTCAAATTTTACAATTTTGACATAAGCAAAGAAGAATGTCAATTGACTAGTCATATGAAGAGAAAGAAAAAGAAACAATTTAGGGAATGGAGTTTCACAAATAAACAAGAACTTCTATCATACAACTGAGAGAATGATGCCAGGGGGATTGTAGGATTGGAATGAGGCTAGAGGTATTGTAGGATTAGAACCATCATTTCCTGTTGTAGCTTGTTATTTATTATTTCCTACACTATATATAACTGATCTTAAGTTGAATTTTTACTTACAAAGCATACTTCCATGTCATGTATACACATGATCTAGAAAATAAGTGGGTATACAAGCATGAATCCTTGTGAAAGGTGATATGGGGAGGCATCTTAGTGTCAAATTATTAGATGAAGAGGTAAATATGGAATCAACAAGGTACAAATCCAAGAAATTAGTTAGAGAAAGAAGGAAACATTCAAATATAATGATTAAAAGGAATTAGAATGGACCCAAAAACCTTGCACACACCCGAAAAAAGGAAATTAATTAATTAGATGAAATAAGGATAACGTAAAAATTAGATGAGGAGAACCCCATGTAAAAGGGGTTATAATAATTGCTTAGCACACATGCTTGAGGAATGAACTAGCTAAGGAGAGGACACATGACAACTAAACCATAAGAACATAGTTTAAAGTTCATCTTGGAAGGAATGCTCATAAGGAAATATAAAATGATTGTATGGCATGATCAAGGATTATGTATGCAAACAAAGAGGATTGCTCCACTATCTCGAGGTTTGAATTCTTATTTTAAGGAATGAACATGTTAGAAGAGCATGGTTTGAGGAAGCACTTCAAGGGAGAGCAACGTGTGGTAGCGAAGAATTTTCCAAACCCTACTTTGAGAATCTTTCCACCTTTATTGAGGAGTGCCCAACTTTGAGGGGGTTTTCTTGGATTTAATTGTGGATATTGAAGAAGTTTAATAATATTTTATTTTATTTTGATACATTGCACATATACTCCTCTTTATTTACATTTTACATATAATTTTTTATGTCTATGATTGTTTTCCTTAATCATTCCAATTACTAGGCAAGTTCCCTTTGTATTTTTCTTAATCCATAGTTAAGGGAAATCCTTGAAGAGGTTATTCCTTCTTATTATGTGATCAAGATCCCAAAAGGGGGAAATGGGAATGTTCCTCTTCATTTGAGCTAACCCCTCTCCTCTTGAATTGTTCGACTCCCTTGTAGTCCTCAATAGTCTCATAATTGTGAAATTAAGAAAGGTGCAACTCTATGTTTATCTCAATAAACATAGAGGGAATGACTATGTTAAATATCCAAGAGTAATCCCCATAAACAAACTTTCTATGCACAAAGGATATTGAATCCAAATACATTGATATGACCTCTTCATCCCTATGTTCCCTTGGCCTGCCCACTGATATGATTTCTCTCTACCACTATTGTATTCCTTCTCCCATAAGAAAATTAGGTTGGTGTGATCCATATTTTTAAAAGTTGGATCTCAATGCAAGAAATTCATGTTGGGAAGGAAGGCATGATGACCTTCTTCAGATTGATCAAAATGGAATGCTCAAGGGGGTTGAGATTCTTGGTGAAGTAGATTCTTATTATATTCATTAACATGATGGAAGAATTCTCACTATGCCTAGCCATTATGCATGATAACAACCACCCTCCCAAACACAGGTGAGAAAACATAATCAACTCGATTCATTGGATTTATTTACAATGTGAAGGTTTTCCAAATCAATTTGGACAATAATGAAAAGTGAATGATGGTAACAACCACTCACCATTATCAAACGTGATCACAATGTTCCCTGTATCTTGGTCTCCTTCGCCCTTTGTCACTTCTGTCTCCTCCGATGTCATGCCCTAGATCTCCTTCTCCAACGTTCCCTCGCACAGATCTCAGTTTTTGAGAAACTACTTGTAGTGTGCTCTCCTCGGCTCTCCTCATGGTGTGCTCTCCTTGACTCTCCTTGTCTCTCCTCTTTTGATCTCCTCATATCTCCTCGTCTTATCTCCTTGTGTGGTTTCCTCATGATTTTCTCTCGTCACGCGCACGTAGGTTTGAAATGTAATTTTTTTGTTTTTGGTTTGGATTATTATATATAATTTATATATATTATAATTATATATAATATATATTATAACTATATATAATTTATATATTATATAATTGATGTATATTATAATAATTAATATATTATATATTTAATTATATAATATATAATATTAATATATTATAATTAATATATTATATATTATATGATAGGGGTTAATGTGTTAATAATCACCTAAACTAGACCTTGAATCTACACCCTGCAACCTTCTAAATCATCGACCCATAACCCATAACCCTTCTAAAGATGCAATATGATTTATTCCCATTGCTTTGCATGTCAAAGTGAAGAAATTCAACCAAGCGTGGGTAAACGGTGGGAGTAACTATGACTCTCTTAAGGTAGCTAGATGTATCGTCATATAATTAGTGACACACATGAATGGATCATTAATGATATTCCCCACTATCCCTAGCCACTATATTCTAGAGAAACCGCATCCAAGGGAATGGGCTTGGTAGAATTAGAGGGGAAAGAAGACCGTGTTGAGCTTGACTCTAGTCCTAACCCATTCATAGTTTGGGAAAATTAGGGCATAGTTTGGGAAAATTAGACCATAAAATTTGTCTTTGGGAGTCAAATTGATGATGGAAACAAGTGGGTGTGTGAGTCAAATTTGAGTCTAGAAACCCTCCCATATCGTTAAGGCCTGCGAATAGTCTATCTATGATCATGATGGTATAAAAATGAATGAGATTCTCTTGGTTTCAAGAATAATTTATCATCTACTAAAAAATGCCAACCATGTGAAGGTGAAAGATCATATGGCCCCTCACCTCCCCCTCACATCACTCTCAATTCCCCAATACCCAATCTATGAAATAGAAAATAATTGAAAGCAACCTAGTAAGATTCATGCATAGAAACTACAAAAACAAAAATTACTGAAGGTAAATGAAATTATGTGTTTGTAAATGATATTGTTAGTTTACCATGTACTTTAGTATATTGGCGACTATTTTTAGGTTTCACATAATAATTAAACAACATGTAACATATGATATAAAAACTTCTCATAAAACTTAAAAAACATGTAATTAACCCATCACATAAGTAAATTATTTTAAGAGAATAATTCATACAAATTAAAATATATAGTCATGTACCTGATCCAAATCAACATATGTATAATCATCCTTATTTTATATATTCTTCTTCATTGAACTCAACATCTGTATCATCATCTAGTTCAAAAATGATGTTGAAAGGATTGATGTTGGTACAGGGGTAGACCCAGGGTTCAACATTACAACAACGCACCAACAAAACCCTAACTACCGGCCCTTTCGACAACACTTGTGAAGCAGATGAAGTCTCACCCGAGGTAGAGGCAGGGGTGGTTGCAAGACTTAGATGTCTGCAACCTTAGCTGGGACACATATATGTGATTCTAACACTTAGCAGAACACTCAACAATTAACATTCATCAATATTCAGTTCTTAGTTACAATGCAATTAAACCCTAATTACAACACACCACATTATTCATTCAGATCTACTATATTCAAGCACTTAAGCACCTCCACATAGGCCAGATCTAGTACTCATCCATACTATTAATCACATAGCATTAACATATCTATCTATCATTCATCTATGTTAAAGAACTAAGTGAATAAACACATAAACACATCAATACATCGCACAAAGAAGAGCAACACAACATGTACGTGGTTCACCCCCACCCTGGGGCTATGTCCACCAACTCTTTGTCTTCTTTATTATCTTTGGTCAAGCTTATTATAGGCACATAGCATCCAAGTCCCACTCTGCAGAGGACAAGAGATCTATGCACCTTTCTAGACCCTCCTTCCTTGCGTTACAACACAAATCCTTCCATAGTCTGTTACAACCACTTGCACTTAGCTCTGCAAGTCTCACACAGTATGCACAAAGCACTTACATCTCTTGATCACATAGATCCAATTCTAGCACTTAGCCATTCATACTCACTACATCGCCGTAGCATCTATTTATACATACAAAATAGGCCTAAGCATGGGTAAACCCATGGGCATAAATCCCATACCCATTACATAATCCCGAATCCCAAAAACGGCCCTAAAAGGGGCCGAGATCCCACGATCTCCGCTTCGTCTTGCGCTCCTCCTTTGATAGCCTATCGAAGTCCCAAAATCAGGTCAAACATGACCAAGAATCCTCAAAACTTGGTCAAGGGCCAACAATTGACAATATCATCATCGTCATCAATGTCATTTTCGAGCATATTTTCATCTACATCATCATCAAGAACTACATTGTCTCCTACGCCTGCATCATGATCTTCTTCGTCTTCTTCATTTGTCAACCCTGCATGATATTCCAACTCTGTCTGATATAGAGAATCATCATCTTCTTCAATATCATATTCTTCCTTCACATGAGTATACTTAATTGGCCTTCATCTTGCATCATATCTAACAACAAATGACCAATCCCTCTCACTTGGAACATTTCAGTAAAAGACTTGTTCTCATTGGCTTGTAAAAACATAACGATCATTTCCTCTTTTAAAAACCATTGTTTTAATCATCAGAAATCCATTGGCATGTTGAATAACAATTCTTTCCTCATCACGCTCATGCATTCGTAAACTATACCATTTAACGTCAAACAAAACTAATTCGAAGGAATTAAAGTCACACTCAAGTATATCATTCAAATACCCATAGTATCTATTTTCAGATTCTCGGGGATGTCTGTCACTCATAGAGGAAACATTAGTGACCTGGAATACCACAGTTATCCCACTATAAAAAGTTTTCATGGTTTCATCCAACTGTTTGATGCAACATTTATGACCATTGCACCACATAGCCTTGTGGTGTTTCAACTGCAATATGCCATATATGTAAAAGATGCATTGTCAATTAATAAATTAACATATTTATATATGCAAGATACCAGATATATAAAATATGCAGAACATAAACGAAATGCTAGAAATGACAGAATAATAGTAAAATATCCAGCATAATCTTCACAATACACAGAAATGATATACGAAATAGCAACAGAAATAACACTTTGAATCAGA
>ML791100.1:90210-100646 GCA_009831015.1 Picea engelmannii | reverse complement strand
TACAATAATATCCAAGCTAGGGTTCTCATACCCTCGACTCCTATTTATACTAAAAAGAAGCATCTAGAGGAAGATCCTTCTAGAAACGGAAGCTTCTATTAGGTCTTCTTACATCCGCCTTATTCTATTTTATTGAAAGGTCTCATTAATATTGACCTTTATTACATCCGAATACATTGATCTACCTATGTGCGGGTTAGGACCTTAACAATATAACTTGGAAAGTATCTGAAAAATATATAAGTACACATGTAGTCACATTAATATAATATAAATTAACTGAATAAAATGGGTGAATTTGCTTTCCTGTCCATCTTTCAAACCATATGATAAATCAATTTCCCTTTGCGTAACATTGACATCTCTGTTACGACGATCTTATCTAACCAATTCTCACAGTTGTTTCCATCATAACCTATTGCCATGATGTTGTTTACATATTTCAATCCATACATTCATCCAGTCAATATTGTTTGCAATGTATAAATGCAGTGCATCCCAATCTTGAGCAACTGAATAAAAAAATCATAAATCACCAATATTAAATATTAGTTATAATTTCCATGGTAAATATTAATAATTTATGAAATAACATATATTAATATATTAATGAGTATGGTCATATACACAAAAAAACAAAAAATTATATGTATTAATATAAATCTCCACAATTATTAATATATTACCTCTCATTTTTTTCATTCTACCTTTCCCCAATAGGTGCTCCCGAACTTCAAATTTTTTGGTGGAGTTCACATCCCAAATGTGATCCACTGCATGCATAGTTGGAGCTGCTAATTTAGGAAGATACTGACTAATATACACCACATATTGATATATCATATATCCATCCACCATAGAATCCTCAGGATGTGCTCTTTGTCTAACCAAAGCCTTCAATGATTTCAAGTGCCTCTCCACCATCCATATTGACCTTGTGTGTACATGTTCACAAAATTCAATCTCCTCAACTTGGTGTATGAGGTAGTGTTCTTGTGCATTGAAAAATGTTGGAGGTATATACTTTTTCATTTCACACATTAGCCAAGGAATTTCTCTCTTCCAATACTTTATAGCATCTTCATGGATTTCTTTCAATGACAACCATCTACATGAGATCATGACACAAGAAAACAACATGTTTCAACATAACATAATATAATATATTACATTACAAGTAAAACAAATGTCATTAAGTCACATTTTGACTTTTGAAAGAATTTGAAAGAACATTTTGCATATAAATCACAACTACTTACCTCATGTATTTTCCAAGAACATACATAACTTGTTTGATGTTGTTGTCAAAGTCGTTTGGGAGAGATAGTGGTAGAACTTACTGTAACAAAAAAAATGAATCGTTATTTGTTTCGACCAAAGTAGACAAAAAAAAATAAAAAATTAAAAGATGTATAAGGCCAATATATATAAATATGCATACCAAAATTAATGAAGGTATGCCAATCATGTGTTTTTGGTACCCCACCAAATTCACCTTTCTTCGTTAAGATATTATTTATGTTTGAAGCAAAACCCATGGGAAATTTAATTCTTTGAATGACCTATTTTACATCATTGCTTTGTTTCTCTGTTAATAACCATGGAAGGTTATTTCAGTCTAGTACATCTTTATTTGAATGGATCACACTTCGCATTGCATGATTGAATTCATGAATGTCGGTACAAATTTTGACAATTTTTTCTTTATCCCTCCTACCATCTATGATTCGCCATAATGTTTCTATCACATTCTTCTTAATATGCATTGTATCAAACAAATGAGCTATTTTTATCTCCTTATAGTAGGGAAACCTCATGAATTGAGTGGGATAACATTTCATTCCTCGTGGAAGCCCATTATTAATACCTTCATGATGGTGGCCTTCATGAAGCATACAAGAAATCACAAAAATAATTATCAAATACGGTAAAATAAATTCAATGATTAAAATAAACATTCAAAACATTAAATATACGATACATAAATAAATTGCGTACCTTGACAATTTCTATTATATTCCAACTTCCAAAGGTGAGGTGTCATTATTCGTGGTTTTAAACCAGTTTCTTCTTTCACATTGAAAATATGTTTTTCAGTAGTACGATACCTATGGTTATTAGGGAGGAGGTGCTTATACTCATCAAACACCACCTTTCCTAAATTTTTTGAATGACGATACTTCATCTTAGGACCACAAATTGGACATGAAAATTTACCCTTTGTTTGAAGATCCACAACAGATGGATTAATGTCAATTATACAATGAGATTATTTAAAAACTAAACATGCAACATGATATCTTTAAAAAATTGTATAGTATTAAAGAGAAATAGAATGCTACATACCAAAAAAATGTGTTAGTCCCGGGGCATCATGAATTTTCCATAAAAGTATTCCATGAAATTTAAATTTCTTCTCCCTGATGGTTTACAGATGTCATACATAGTGATGCTAGCCCATAAATTTAGTAGCTCGTCGATAAGAGGATCGATATATACATTCATATATTAAACTTGGTACTTAACTAATTGTTTGAAATTACACATAATTACTATAATCATGATATGTTAAATAAATAAACAAAAGATATTACGCAAAAAATAAAACAAATGAAAATGTTACATTAAAAAAATTAATGTAAACAAATACCTGGAACAATCATTATCAACATCATGTGCTCCATCTTTATTGACATCCAAGGAGGAATGTTATTTTTGATAACAAAAATAGGACACACTGAATAAATAAACCTAAGCTCTCTAAATGGATTAACACCATCAACTTCAAATGAAAGCCTAACATTACGAGGTTAATCTTTGAAATATGCCCATTTTTCCTCAATTTCCCTAAATGCATAACCATCGACATGCATTCGAAGAACACCATCTCCACTTCTGTTATGTGCATGGTAATCCATAAATTGTGCTATGCTTTCACACTTGAACAATCGTTGCAAACGTGGAATTATGGGAATATGACGAAGAACCTTCCGAGACACCATTTTTGTTACTTGATCGGTTTGATATCTACTGATAAGACATTGTGGGCATTCTGTTTTCAAAGCATTTTGTCCATAATATATAATATGATCATTAGGACATGCATCTATAGTTTGATAATCTATTCCAATGTCTTTCATAATGGCATGCAAATATCGATATGTGCGAGGTAAAATATTTGATGATGGTAACAAAAATTCACCTAACAATCTACAACATAACAAATAACTATTTAATGTAAAGAATATTAATCGTAAAAATTGCATTCTTATTTTACACATTACACTAAAAACAGATAGAAAAAATTCAACATTTATGTATATGAGATGAAACATATTACATACCTTAGGATCTATGTCATACAAGTGTTTGACAAATTATTCATAACCTTTAAGTTCACTAGCAACAATGTAGAGGAGACAATATTTTCTCTTGAGCCTTGATAAAGTCATTTATTTGCCTTTTCTAATAAAGGATCATCATAAATACCATTACTATCTCCATCCTCATCCGATTGAGCAAACAAATCTTGGATCATTTGATTTGTCCCATCATCTTCTTCCATGTGATCATTAACTTGATTTGTCCCATCGTCTTCTTCCATGAGATCCTCATTTTCTTGATCATGTTCCTAAGCTTGTACAACATCATTTCTACTAGTTCTGCTTGGTGCAATATTCTACAGAACGTTAGAGGGAAACTCTAACTTTATAATTACAAACAATCATGTAAAATTAGTGTGTAATACAACAAATATTCAAACAATATATATACATATATATAATTTTATATAAAATTGACAATATAAAAACAAAGAATGAATATATAGATAATTACCATGGGACGATATTCATTCGATCCCCCATCAATGTGCCCATATTTCCTACAATGTTTTGTAGTTGTTTCTATTAAAATTCTTATAGGACGTGTAGTGCAACATTTTTTGCAAGGGAAATAACATCTACCTTCACCCTCTTTACTTTTTTTACCACCTCTAATATTCCGCGACATTCTTTTGCACAAAAATACCCTTTCTGAATTGTCGTTGTTATAGCACTTAGATTGTCGCAACATCTCTAATTCACAAAATATTTAGAGATATTTTTTTCGTCACAAGAGCAACGAATGTTGACCAAGTAAATGTTGACTTTGTCAAATAGTGTAACGGTCAATGTTGAATTTTTAAAATAGTGTAACGATCATCATTGATTTGTTGCTCTTGCGAAGATAGCCAAAGATCGTTGCAAGAGAGACGTGAGTCCACTATCTTCACGTTTGTCGTTCTTGTGACGTACATCTGGTTTCATCACGCTTGCAAAGATAGTCAAAGTTGGCATTGCTCTTACGACGAACACGTGATGGATTTATACGAAAATTTAAAAATTCAACTCTTTATATTCGATTTTGCGACGAAAGGTTACTTTCGTCACAAGTAGTCGTCACAATTTTTTCAATATGTAGTAGTGTTTTAACATATGAAATATAGTACAAAATACATTTGGATTTGAATTAAAGAGAGGATTATAATGCCAAGGGTGGGGAAAATGGGTGAGATAAATGTGGTAACTTGAATTGTTGCTTCTCAACACAAGAAATTCCCCTTTGGGATATTGTAAGAGGTTATATGCATGCAACGAATGAGAAGTTGAAGTAAGAAGCATAATCAAGGGAGGTTGAAAATTTAATGGATTACGTGAAAATATTATGTTGCAAGTATAATATTCTTGCAATATTGGACAAAGATACATAGAAAACACTTTTGAGATTCCTTTCTTACACTTTTCTTTGAGAAATTAGGAAAGTGTTGTTTATGGTGGTTCTTCATTCTATCAAGAAGAAATCCTAGATACTGTGTTCAACATAATATGTCTAAGTTTGTTTGAAACCATGACAAAAGGTGATTACCAAATTCAAACTGTAGACATTTTATGGAATGTTGTGGGGTCATCATCTTGGGTTCCAAATATGACATGCAACAAGAAGGATAAAGGAGAAATAGTAGTTGAATAATTCAAAAGGACATATTTTCTGGGACATATCTCTTATCACCAAATTGTTTGGGACATACTTTGGTAGAGTGTGTGGATATTTTGTATAACCATAAAAATTGATATATGTCACCATAAAAATTGATGTTTTTATCACCACTCACTCTATACCACAACTCCATATTCAATTGGCATTGTATATCCTACTAAAGAAATGGATGTAAATCATCCCTTCATAGACATGTTCAGGAGGTGACTTAGCTTATTGATAGTAAACCACACACATTCAACAAGAAGATGGAAATGATAGTTTTTTATAATTGTGAGAATAGAGGTCACTATGCATGATAACAGTATGTAAGAATCAATTTCTAATAAGGAAGTATGTAAGAATCAATTGCTAAAGGTAGGTAAGATCATTGATTCATTTAATAAGGTTATATGGGTTAATAATCCCTATGCATATGTCCAACATGCATACAAAAAATCACTCTACATATCAATCCAACATGAAACATAATATTAGTGGTATTGAGTGAGGTCCATAAGAATTAGGATCAAGTATCCTTTGAAAATTTTCATAATAACCTACAACAATAATATTAGTCTGAGATTAGTATCTCTATCATGGTCTAGTAATCCTGCAATCATTGATTCCAAATTTTAATGTATTTTCTTAAACACATCCTACCATATTTTGTTGAGTACGCCATCTTGGAAAGTGTTTTTCCTCCCTTGGCATAGAGGAGGCACATGATATTTTAATTGAATCATTTCTATCTTATGGCCACATTTGTAATACCCCTAGGTTGTACCCCAATTGTAATGTAAATTTAAATGTACATATATGTTGGCGAGCTAAGACATTTTGGGCCAGAGTGCCTTTGTATATATGTATTTTGAGGCTAGAATTCCTGTGTGGTTATTAGGCTGGAGAGATAGAAGCTAAAAGGACACTGAGCCTATCTTTTTATTATGTAATCACACTAAGAAATTAATGAAAAAACATCATTGATGTAGACCAACCAGAAAGAAAGAGTATGGGGGGGTAAACTCCACTAGAAAGGGAAAAGGGGGCTAAGAGTATAGGAAAGGGGATAGGCTAAGGGGGATTACTCCTAAAGGAATATTTTATTAATATTCCTAAATTCTAAAGTCTAAAGTCTAAAGTGAGGGATACATATATGTGTGTGTGTGTGTGTAATTTTTTGATCCCGATAGATCACTGAGAGGCGCAGAGGGAGAGCATACACATATATTCACACAAAAACTTGTTTACACATGAGATCCATGGTTTTCATATCCAAGGTTGCAATAAGAGCGAGCATATAGGATACCCAGAGCTCAGACTCTTAAACTCATAATAGAATCAGAAAGACTTTCTCTCGAAAACCTGATACCCCAAATGAGACTCGATCTCCTTCTTTTATAACATTTGTAGAAGGTTATCGGTAAGAGTGAACCTATGAGTGTCAGTCAAAAGTAGAAGTGCTATATGGAATCTATGTCCTTTATAGTCGATGGGGTAGTTGGGACTACAATTGTTATCTCATCCCGTGAGAGTCTTACAAACATGAGGGGACCCATCCAACTTTTATGGATGACATTGACATATATACAAAGTGGATGATTCATTAGAATCCCATGGAAATATTTGTTTATAATAATATATACACAATGGATATTGTTTTTCATGAACCCACTAAACCTGACTGGCACCAATGTCGACAAATAAGACTTTACAATCATAGTGAGATGGCCCACTATGCTTCCCATCAATCGTTTAATGATGAGGTATAATATATGTTAGAAGAACTTGGGGAAAAATGCGGTGTTGCGTTTGGTGGTAATGAATTTAATGACCTATAGAAGGGTGACCCCATCATTGCTGACACACGTTCATCTTCGGGATTACAATTGTATCCCCAAAATTTGATTTTAACTTGATAATACAAAGGATCTGGTGGTTTATTAAATTTTAAATGCAAAGTACTTACGCAATATGTGACACCAAAGAAAAATAGGAACCAGACTTAGTAACTTATTCTAATTATGATATGAGCCATAGGATAAATTCTTGAGGATTTACGTTGCCAAACTCTTCAGTTCTAGGACAATATTTGTACATGAATATATAGAACCATCCACTCCAATGTTCCCTATGGATGGAGATAAATTCAAATATGATCCATATGCATCATGCATTCTTAATGTACAACATGATATTAAAATAATCCTTATACTATAACCAAGGTTCGTGCAAAACTATGTATGTTTGACCAACATAAGGTTCAATCTGAATTACTCCTTGATACTTTTTGGAGACTCACAAAAATACCAGATATTGGAATCGCTATTATTTCCACTATTAATCCATTTATGGAAAATATACTCATAACAAGGATTGGACTTGATCATCCTAGATACACATTCAAAAAAATAACAAACTTTACAATCTTTACAAACGAGAACCCAATGAAAACCTTCTGGTGCAAGATGTGGAGGTTGTGTAGAAGAGACAACTTCTCTAGAGAACAACTTTATTTTCTTTAGATGATTTTTTGGATTCTCTGAACTAGATTCTCTGGTTAGTAGATATACAATACAATTATCCTTGCCAGGTTTATATTCTATTTTAAATTCATATCCATGTAGCCATAGAATCCAACACAAAACTCTATTATTACCTTTCTCCAATAATGTGTGATTTGAGAGCATTCCCTTCATGTGTTTCATATCTGTTCTGATAGTGAAATGTATAGGTTTTAGGAACAATATGAACCTTTTAATCCCATTTTCAATTGTGAGAATTTATTTATGATAGGAAGGGTAATTAACTTCTACAACTTTGAAACAAACATAAGTATACATGCACAACTATTCTCTATTACTATGTTTATGTAATAGAAAACTTGCCCAAACTTTGTCTGAAGCATCTGTTTCAAGGATAAAAGGATAATTCATGTAAGGAAGATGCAATTTTGGCAATTTTTGAATTTTTTGCTTGAAATTTGGACTGTTTTTATCATATTTTCATTCCATGGCATTTCTTTGCTCTGTCGTTTTTGCATACATTTCACATCTTTGGTTTGGTTCTCATAAAAGTTCCCGATATAATTCAAGCTACCAAGGAATCTATGCAATTCATTTTTGTCAAGGATGGCGACTCGAAATATAGATAAAGCTTTAATTACATGCTCCTATATTTCAATCTTACCCCGAGACAGGATTAATCCAAGATATTCTATCCTGGTTTTTTCAAATTCTAGCTTATACTTGTTGAGGGAAATTCCATGTTTGTATATTATTTCATAAACCTTTTCAAGATGTTTCTTGTGTTGATTCATATCTATAGAGAAAACAAGAAGATCATCAATATATACAATTACAAAATCTAGATCTTTGAAGATATATGTCATCCGTTTTTGAAGATGGAGCATTTTTAAGTCCAAATGGCATGACTCGCCATTGATATTTTCCATGTGGAACCACAAAAGTTCTTTTGAACATGTCTTTAGGAGTGATTCCAATTTTCCAAAATCCACTTTTGAGATTAAATTTACTGAATACATTACTGCTACCAATCTTAGAAAACAATGCATATTTGGATGACAATGGGTATAGAATGGGAAATAGAGCTTTGTTGAGGCCCCCTATAATTTATTACCATTCTTGGCTTACCTATTTTATTCTCAGAATGTTTATTTACATAGAATGAAGGACTAGCCCATGGATTGCGGCTAAGTTCTATTAATTTTCTATTGAAAAATTATGCAATCTTTTGTTTGCAATAATCTAGTTCTGAAGGAGACATATGGTTAGCATATGATATTTGAGGTTTGTTGGCATAACGTTCAGTATATGGAAGATATACAAAGTACTGCTCTCTCATCTAGAATGCATATGGATAATATGATGTTGTTAGGATATTTAGAGACTTAGGAGTTAGTTAAGAACTACTTGTCTAATGTGATGTTAGGTAAAAGTGTGTTTTTTAGTATGCATTTGTAGTTAGGAAATACGACGGTCACAATGTGTTCCTGACATAGAGTGATCTGACGATTCATATTCTCCTTGATCTTAACAATGATTTCTCTGTGGCTTAACAACCGATTGGTCCATGTTGGCACAAGGGAAAACCCAGGGTTCAATGCTTCAACAACGTACCAACAAAACCCTAACTACCGGCCCTTTCGGCAACACCTGTGAAGCAGATGCAGTATCACTCGAGGTAGAGGCAGGGGGGGTTGCAGGACTCAAGTGTCTACAACCTAGCTGGGACATATATCTGTGATCACAATACTTAACATAAAACTTATCCAATAAAATTCATCAAGTTCTAATTCTTATTCACATCGCAGATTAACCCTAATTGTAGATCAACGCAGTAGTAACCAAGATTTAAGCACATCTAATCATTTAGCACATAGCATCAGAGCAGATCTAACATTCATTCATATATAAAGAACTAATCATTAATGAATCAATCTATCAGGCATCAATATTAAGCACATAAACACATAAACACCATGTATAACACTCCACAAAGCACAATAACACATGATATACGTGGTTCACCCCAATGTGGGGCTACGTCCACCAAATCTTCTCTTCTTTATTAGTCTCTTTCAATATCCTTATAGGCACCCAGCTACAGATCCAACTCCGCACATGACAGGAGATCTGCGCGCACCTCGCCATATCCTCCTTCCCCAAATTAGGTCAAAGCACAAAGCCTTACATAGTCTGTGCACAAAAAAATTACAGAACACTTGCACTTAGCTTTGCAAACCTTAATACATTCATGCACTAAGCCAACTACTCATGCACTAAGCCACACCTTCGACTACCTCACTCTAAGTCCTATCTACTTACTTTTACATTACAAAAGGGGCCTAAACATGGGTTAACCCATGGGCCGACATCCCATGCTCGTTACATAAACCCTAAAAGTCCAAAAAGCCCGCAAAATGGGTGAGATCTCGCGATCTCCGCTTCACCTGGGCACTCCGTCTTCGACCAGCATGTCAAAGTCCCAAAAATGGTCAAACACGACCAACGTTTCCACAAAACTTGGTCGAGGGCCAATAGGCCCCCAACACTCACCTGTGACTCATCCCGAGTCACTTTGATCTGGGCAACACTGCTTCGAAGGACTTGATATTAGCTCGAGATGCCTCGACTTGTTCCTTCGCCAGAGCCTCCTGGTCAATGAACTCTTGGATTACTTGTGTTATCACATAAACATGTAGGGGGTGTTTTCCCTAAGAAGTGACCCCCTTTGGCAAAAATATGGCAAGAAGTGGGTTGAAAAACCCACTTATCCTAAGTTTGAGGGTACATGAGCACATTATGCTATGTAGTGTGCAGATATGGACGGACAGGACGTGCACACTCAAATTTGCGACCAAGATTTAATTCTAGACCCTCCTTGTCATTATGCCTTTA
>ML791100.1:44382-90186 GCA_009831015.1 Picea engelmannii | reverse complement strand
GGGGGGGGGGGGTCCAATATCATAGTTTTTCAGTGTGCGGATCTGGATGGCCAGAAATAGCGCACTCAAATCTCCGGTGCAAGTTCAATTCCGGACCCCCCTCTTTATTATTCCTTTAATGGGTGGGGGGGGTCCGATGTGAGGGCGTGCAGGTTTCAACGACCAAGATTTAAGCACCCATATTGACAGATGAAGTCTCATTCTAGACCCCCTTGTTTTTATGCCTTTAATGAGGAGGGGGGAGTCTGATATGGGAAGTTTCATGTGGCCCCCCCTTTAAACCTCTTACTACTTCTTCCTCTGCTTACCGCCTTCACCTCCTGGTGACAAGTGTCTCCCACTCTGCCTCTCCTATTCCCCTGTCACATCTCCCGCTTCCTTCCTACCTTTCGCCACCGCACACCTGTCCTCTACTCTCCCAGGTGTTTTTCCCCCATTTTCTTTCGTCCCTCTTATCTCCCGACACCTCTACCCCCATGCTCCATGCCACTTCCACCTATGTCCTATCCATATTCCCATGACACTTCTCGTCTGGTGCCACAGCCCCCGTTTCTCTGCCACCTGGTGCTTCCACCTCAAAACCCCTCATCTCATCTTCACAATGTTGACATCATTGGCCCCGTTAGATCCTCATCCACATTCGCAAGCCGAGACCCCTCATAGTAGTCCAACAAAGCAGCAACATCCAAGGAAGGACCACCACGTTGTCCAAGTGTAGAATTGACCGGGCCTTACTTGATCCCGAGAAAGAAGTTATTAAGGTAGTTGATGGTGGTTGAACGTCGCCTCCTTCCATAAATAGAAGGTCAGAAAGAGACAAAGCGCAGGAGGTGACTGTCAGTCCAGCCTGATAAAGATTGCGTTTGAAAGCCGACTGCATGGGTAGTTTGACTGACGTCTGCATGCATAGATTGATAGGGAAACTCACCTGCACAAAGCATTGAAATCATGATATGATCATGCCTTCAATGATTGAGCCAACTCCAAGTATTTAGAGGCATTTTTTCCATTTTTGTTAGTATCTATGGTAGATCTAAGCTCCCTCTTGTAATGTTTGGATGAAGCACTGGTTTTCTTGGTTATGTGTACGTCTGTGAGACTTCTTGTTTAATGACAAAAAAATTCCTTACTCCATCTTGTTTCCATATAATATTGAAAGAGTTCATGATTAACTGATTCACATGAATCATTGTGATTGTTTTATGATAGATGTTTAATTGTAACACTGTTACAAATTCTTTTAGTGTTCTTATAGTTTGAATACAAGAAGTTCTTTTGTTTAAGTTCTTCCTCTTTGGGCTATTGGAAGCTTGATGCTCACAACAGACCTTTACATTTTATCATCAAAGTCTTCCTCCTACTCACCCTTATTACAACTTACTGTCTGAAGTTAAACTAAGACCTCACCTGTTCATGCATAGCCCGATCTAGGATCTTTAGTTCAAACGATATTGTTCTGAGTCTATTCTCTTTCGATCACCCTTTATAAATGAACTGTGACATATAAAATGATGGGTATCAGGCTTACTCCTATCGCAATCTATGAGTGAATTCTGGTGCTAACATTTATGGCGCCGTTGCCGGGGATGAAGTTGAAGATTTTCCCCAGGATTGAATGACATTGAGCCTCTGATCCTGAAGGTGCATTAGGCATCAGAGCCCTCCAAGATTTCTACTGTGCACCTGGAAACTCCACTGTGGAGACTTCATTGATGCGAACCCACAGGCGACTCCATTTTTTCAACCGTGGCTTCTAGAGGCAGACATACAAGGTCTAATCCACAACTTCCTTTAGATACACATGAAGCCGACCTAGAGAAGATTATCAAAAAGGGAAAGGCCTTTGGAGGAGGTACTTCTACTACTAAAACAAGTATTTCTGATGATTTTCATTGTCCTATAGGAACTCCAACCCCTACATCTCATTCTGTTTTGTTGCCTTCTATTGGAGTTTTCCAAAGTCTGAAGTTTGGGAGTGTTCTTACTGAGTTTTCTCCTCTTGGTCTTGGATTAGAGGGAGAAAGCCTTGTCACCCCCCTTTCTCCTGAGGTTGTACCTTGGTTCAGACCCAACAGCTAAGAGGATTTCCTACCTCGGGTTTTACCACCCCTCCTCCTGTTACTACTGCTACTGAAGAAAGGGAAACTTCTATCCCTTTAAGCCTTGAAGCTCGTTCTCCAAATTCCCTGTGGTTTCCCTTTCCTTCTATAATCTCAGTTCTAGTTTATCCTGGTTGAACCTATTCTCCTACACCTCTTATCCCTATGGAAGGTGCTAATCCCCCTATGAACATAATGGATGTCATAGTGGCTGCCAGGTATGCCCCCTTGATCCTACCTCATCCCATGAATCCTCTCCCTACTAGAGATTACTTGAAGTATATGCCTAAATTCATTGGAGTGGAGGACATAACTGCTGAAGAGCATCTTGATGCTTTCTACAGTTATGAAGACAACCTGAATATTGAAAATGAAGATGTCTGGATGAGAGTCTTTGTCCAGAGCCTTGATGGTGAAGTTAGGAATTAGTTTATATAATTGACCCCCGGTTCTATTGCTGGGATTAAAGCTCTGGATAACGCCTTCGTGAGATAGTGGGGAGATAAAAAATACTTCATGTATTACATGACAAAGTTTGGGTCCTTGAAGAAAAATAATGGAGAGTCTGTCTCTGACTTCTCCAAAAGATTCAATAAAATGTATAATAAGATCCCTGTTGAGATCAAGCCCACAGAAGCCTCTGCCAAAATATCTTATGCTAATGCATTTGACCCTGAATTATGCCTCCTGTTGAGAGAGAGAAGAGCTACTTCCCTAGCTCAAATGAAAGATGCGGTCGTAGAAGTAGAATATAAGGTGTTGGCAGTAGAAATGCTTAGAAATAAGGTTGTTATAGACAAAATAAAGGGAAGATCAGATGCCTCAACCTCTGACCCCTCTACGCCTCACCCTCAAGTGGATGAATTGACCAATATGGTGAAATCTCTTTCTGCAGAGATGGAGAAGATGAAATTTGAAGGGAAGCATACATACAAAAATCCTCAAACGATAGACAACAAAGGCAACTTCAGGAGGCCTAACAACAATGTTCCTCAGATTCTCTCATGAATAGTCAGCTCAATGAGCTAAGCAAGGGAGACAAGGCTAGAAACAACCAAAATAGATATAACCTCCAGTCCAATAAGAAAGATGGGATGCCTGATGTTCCTGAGCAGCCTACCAGAGTGGAGAATCCTACTAAAGATATGGTAGACAACATCAAGGGTAAGAAACTCCAAGCCCCCTCTCCAGTAGTCCAAGCTACTTTTCCTGAAGTAAAAGAAATCCCAAAGCTCCCCTCCTCTTTTAATTTTGAGCATGAAATTCAGAAAATTAGAATCCCTGTACCCCTGTCTGAACTGGTCAAACATGAAGATTTCAAAAGGAGCTTCTCCAAGCTATTGCAGTCTGAACCCTCATACTATCCCACGGATTCAATCAACTTGCAAGATGAAAAGATTGTAGTAATCATAGATCCTATGGTAGAAGACATAGATGATTCATCCCCTCCCTTCTACACATCCCTGAACATACATGACAAGGTGCTGCATAACTATTTAATGGATTCAGGAACCTCCCATAATATAATGCCTAAAATAGTCATGGAATAGCTTGGGTTGGAGGTCACGAAATATTACCATGATTTGTATTCTTTTGATTCTAGAAGAGTCCAATGTCTAGGAGTCATCAAAGATCTGGTAGTGACTGTGTTCCAATTTCCCATGAAGAGTATGGTCATGGACATTATGTAAGGTAGGTAGAGAGGTAGTTGGGGGGGGGCAGAGGGCCCATAGTGATAATAGTGGAGGCCATTCAATGTAAGGTGGACTAGGTCCACTATATTATTAAATAAGGCCCACTATGGTAGTTAGATATAATAAATGGGTAGTTAGATATAATAAATGTAAGATGACTTCTTAGAAGGTTTTACTTATAGAAGATTCCTCCTCTAGAATGTTCTTAGGTAATTGTAGCACTATATAAAGAGGTTCAAGAAATGTAATGGGATATGAAGAGAAATATTGTATTTGGAGTTGAATCTCATTAGGAGGTTTCCCCCTCGAAGAGGCAAGTGAACATGGGAGGATCCGTTCCATAATAGGATCCATTGTATGGTGTTTCCCTACCTCAAGGGTTTTGATATAATAAAGTGGTGGTTTATTCTATATTGCTTTGTGGATCTATTGTGTATTCAATATTTGTGGTGATTATAGTTGTAGATCTATTTAGGTTCTTAACAATTGGTATCAGAGCACTTTCCTTGGCAGACATTGTGGGAAAATACTTTTTATTTTTGCAGATTTTTTTTTTAGGAGAAGAAAAAAGAGGGCCGCGACATTCTAGAAATGTTCAGTATATTTTTGTGAAAAATTTGCAGAAACAGGTTGTATATCTGATTTCCTCTCATAAAAACACCCAAGTTAAAAAAAAAATCGTCTGAAACGGAGTCCGGGAAGTCAAGATATTGAAGTTTTAAAATTTGTAAATTTTTTAGGGTTTTTTCCGCGGACGACAACACAATTTTTTTTTAATTTCTATAGAATCTAGAGGTTGAATTTGCCCAAATAAATTACATATTTGATTTCCTCTCAATATTTCACCCACTTTCAAAAAAATAATCAACCAAAATGGAGTCTGGGAAGTGAAGTTATGAGCATTTTAAATTCAACAGCTTTTTAGGGGTTTTCCAGAAAAAGCCGCGATTTTCTGTCGTAACTTATTGGTCTATTTTTTGGGTTTTTTCATGATGGTTGTGGGACCAAAGAGTTCATAGGGTGCTCAGATGGCTATTTCCTCTCAACCCTCAAAGAAATTCTACAAATTACTGAAGCATTCAAATCCCAATTGTATGCCACATTGGATGCTAGATTACATGTCCTTGCAGATGGTCTCAATGATAGTTTTCGTAGTATTCAAGATTCATTGGATAGAATACAAGAGATATTTATTATGATAGACATCAGGGATGAATATAATCAAGAAATATATGCTTGGTATGATTTTGAGGTTGATTGTGATGATTGGTATATGGATAGTTGTCATTTCTGGGATGGAAACCACTTTCATATTTTATTTGATGACTCTAATCCACCTTCTGTAGAGAGCATCAGTGTGACAAATCGAGAGCCAATGATTATTACCAGTGTCCATCCTGCATATTCTACAGTGGTATTATTCCTTCCAGATTCTACTATGACCATTTTCCACTATGTTGATGGATCTTCTTATTTGGATCCACATGACAAGTGTCAACCTTTGGAGCATCATTTTGAGTTGGTTATTGGGTTCCAAAATATTCCACGAGGAGTTCACATGAGCACTTGGACATTGAACTCGGGCTTACAATGGTGGTTGGACTACTTCAGCATGGTGGCTTTCCTTTCTACATGGGACCTTAGTTCTCCAGTCTTCTTCAACATTATGGTCCACAATTATCCATGGGACCCTGGTATATGGTTGTACATCAAGCGTTGAAGACAATGCTTTCATAAGGGGGATGGAATGTAAGGTAGCTAGAGAGGTAGTGGGGGGGGGGCAGAGGGCCCATAGTGATAATAGTGGAGTCCATTCAGTGTAATATGGACTAGGTCCACTATATTATTAAATTAGGCCCACTATGGTAGTTAGATATAATAAATGGGTAGTTAGATATAATAAATGTAAGAGGACTTCTTAGAAGGTTCTACTTCTAGAAGATTCCTCCTCTAGAATGTTCTTATGTAATGGTAGCACTATATAAAGAGGTTCAAGCAATGTAATGGGATATGAAGATAAATATTGTATTTGGAGTTGAAGCTCATTAGGAGGTTTCCCCCTTGAAGAGGCAAGTGAACAGGAGAAGATCCATTCCATAATAGGATCCATTGTATGGTGTTTCCCTACCTCAAGGGTTTTGATATAATAAAGTGGTGGTTTATTCTATATTTATTTGTGGATATATTGTGTATTCAATATTTGTGGTGATTATATTTATAGATCTATTCAGGTTCTTAACACATTGTGATAGTTTATGTTCCTCCCAAGTTTGGCATGCTATTGTCAGGATTTTGGATTAAAAATCTTGGAGGAACACTACAAATGGACCACACATGCCACTATTCCCATGTTTGGGTGGGAGAATATAAGACTTTATAGGGAAGATCAACTAGCCTACATTGTCAGTGATGAGGCAGACCCTACCAATCATCCCATATTTTCCCTTGACACTAATTTGGGATTCATTTTGTTGCATCTCACCAACACCCCTGAAGCTCCTCTTTGACTCAAAAAGCAACCAATTATCCCCCATGAGGATTCTCCTTCAACTAATTCTGTGTGGAAAATGTTCTTTGATGGAGATTTTTCTAAAGATGGTGCAGGTGCTGGGGTAGTTTTCGTTTCCCCTGCTTAGGAGACCATATCTCTGTCCTACAAGTTAGAGTTTGAAACTACAAATAATGTGGCAGACTATGAAGCTCTTATTTTGGGCTTAAGGGCTACCAAAGACATGCGAATCAAGGAGATATCAGTGTTTGGTGATGCTGAGCTGATTATTCAACATATCAAAAATGTTTATCAAGCCAAACACCCTCGGCTGAGGAGTTACAGAAATGAAGTATGGGACCTCATTGACAGTTTTTTCCTAGCCTTCAACATATCGTTCATTCCAAGGGGAGAAAACATTGTTGCTGATTCTCTTGCTACTTCAACAAGAAATTTTAAAGTTCCTCTACCACCCAAGCTCAGGTATGACATAGAAGTGAAATATAAGCCCTCCATACCTGACAATTTCAATCATTGGAAGGGGTTTGAGGATGATCTTGAGATCAAAAGGTTCCTAGAGAATGTGGAATAATTTTCAGTACTGCATATTGATCAAGACTCTGCTTCTGAAGCAGACCCTCATGTTGATTCCCTTCTGAATAAGATTGTTGATCATCACATTATTCAATTACCTAGCAATCATATTCCCAAGGGACTAGTTCCTTTAGAAATATTGTTCGATGGTAATGATGTGGCAGTAAAGGGTAAGGTTTCAAATGGGGATGCCAATGTAACTGAGTGCAATATTGGCATAGACGAGGAACCAAAGTTTATCAAATTATCAAGCAACCTGTCAATGGAGCAAAGAGTCGAGTATACTAAGTTATTAAAGGAATTTGCTGATGTGTTTTCCTGGACCTATGAAGACCTCAGGACATATGACACGAGCATAATTGAACATAAGATCCCACTGAAGGAAGAGGCTAAGCCATTCAGGAATAAGTTGAGACAAATTAATCCCATGTTGCTTCCTGTCATGGAGAGAGAATTGAAGAAGTTGTTGGATGCCCAAATCATTGTCCCTTTGAGATATTCTAAATGGGTGGCCAATTTGGTCCCAGTGAGGAAGAAAAGTGGAGAAATCAGACTCTGTGTTGATTTCAGATACCTGAATAGAATCTCAAATAAGGACAATTAACCCTTACCAAAGATGGAACACATATTGTAGAGGGTAACTGGTGCATCCATAATTTCAATGATTGATGGCTTTTCGGGCTACAATCAGATATCATTTCTGCCTGAGGACAGAGAAAAAACAACCTTCACCACTCCTTGGGGCACATTCATGTATGCCAAAATGCCTTTTGGATTGATGAACGCAGGGGCAACATTTCAGAGAGCCATGGATATCGCTTTCATTGGAGAAAAGGACAAGTTTGTGGTCATCTATCTAGATGACATTATAGTCTTTTCAAATTTTGATAAAGAACATCGTCAACGCCTGAGGAAGGTCTTCTCAAAATGTATAAGGTTTGGTCTTTCCCTCAATCCCAAGAAATATTTGTTTTCTATGAAGGAGGGAAATTTGTTAGGCCATATAGAATCAACAGAGGGGGTGAGAATTGATCCTAGCAGGGTGGAGGAAATTCAGACCTTGTCATTTCCTAGGTCCATGAAGGAAGTCTAGGCTTTCTTGGGGAAGATTAACTTTCCGAGGAGATTCATATCAAACTTTGTCGAATTAGTAAAGCATATAACAACCATGATCAGAAAGGGAAATGAAGTAAAGTGGACTGTTGAACCTAGGGAATCCTTCAACCAAATAAAAAAAGCACTGACTGAAGCACTTGTTCTTATTATTCCTAATTATTCCAAGGATTTTCTGATATTTTCTTTTGCTTCTTTTGATATAGTGGTTGTTGTTCTACTACATAAAAATGATGAAGGGTTGGAGAAGCCTATTTCTTTTTTTAGTAGAGCACTGAGGGATGTTGAGATCAGGTATGAAATCATGGAGAAGCAAGCCTATGCCCTTGTGAAAGCTCTTAAAGCATTTAGAGTCTATGTTCTACACTCAAAGGTCATTGCATATGTCCCTTCAGCTTCTGTGAAGGACATTCTTATCCAGCCCGACATAGATGGGAAGAGGAGCAAATGGATTGCCAAGATCCTTGAGTTTGAGTTGGAAATAAGGCCCACCAAGCTCATCAAAGGCCAAGGTTTAGAAAATCTCATGGATGAATCTAATTGTAAGTATTTGGGTGTAAATTTCATCCACATTTGCTCAGAAAATCAGCAGGCTGAGTTGTCTGATGGAAATCCTCCATTAGCAGAGTGCACCTGGTACAGAGACATTATATATTTTCTACAAGAGTTAAAGCCTCCTGATGGAATGGGGAAGAGTAAGGAAAGAGATTTAAAGCTCAAGGTAGTCAAATATTGCCTTATTGACCAGGTCTTACATTGGAAAGACCCTTTGGGATTTCTTTTGAGATGTCTAGACCCACAAGAGGCCCAAAGGGTTGTGTGTGATTTTCATAGTGGTCTCTGTGGGGGACACCATTTTTGGAATACCATAGCCTACAAAATTATCAGGGCTGGGTACTACTAGCCCACAATATTTACTGATGTATGCAGAGAATTTAGAGCCTGCATCAAATGTAATAAATTCTCAGGGAAGCAGTAGCTCAAATATCCGCCATTAAACCCTGTAATAGCACCAAGACCCTTTCAACAGTGGGGGTTGGACTTCATTGGAGAAATACATCTTGCCTCCAGTGGGCAACACAGGTGGATCTTGACTGCCACAGATTACTTCACCAAGTGGATAGAATCTATCCCTACCAAGAATGCTTCTCATAAAGTAATCATCAGATTTCTAGAAGACATCATCACAAGGCTTGGCCGTCCCAACATAATTGTCACTGATAACGCTGCATATTTCAATTTTGAGCCTCTGGTCATGTTTTGTGAGCAATTTGGGATTTCACTAATTCACTCCACTCCCAATTACCCTCAGGGAAATGGACTGGCATAGTCTTCTAATAAAATTCTGATCAATCTCATTAAAATAATGTTGGAAGACAATAAGAAGGCATGGGATTCAAAGATAAAATTCACTTTGTGTGATGATAAAGTGACAACAAAGAGGTCCCTCGGAACCTCCCCTTTTCAACTTGTCTATGGGACAAAAGCTGTATTTCCCACTCGACTGGCTCTACCTATAGCAAAATTCTTTCAAGATTATGAAGGAGAGCCAAACCATATGGTCAGGAGAATTCATCAAGTGGTGGAAGTGCATCAAACCAGAGAACAAGTAATGGACAAAGCTCACAATCATCAACAAAATATCAAGCAAGCCTTTGATAGGAAGGTCATAAAAGAGGAATTTGAGCTGGGAGATCTGGTGCTTAAGTGGGATGCACCCAGGCAGGATAGAGGCAATTAAAACAAGTTTGAAGCCCTCCGGATTGGGCCCTTCAAAATCTCTGAAGTATTTTTAAACAACACCTACAAGTTACAGGATTTGAATGGCGAAGAAGTCTTCAATGGTCCTGTGAATGGGCATTTATTGAAGAAATATTTTGTTTGAGCCTTAGGAGGCTCCTCTGATTTTGTAAATATGCTTTCCTGTTTTTATCTTCGGCTTAATAAATAAATCCATAGCCCAAAAACAAGGCACTGGAGCTGCAATATAGTTCTTGGCATCTCGTAGGGAGCGTTCCATCCCCCATGGAGCCTAATGTTATCGCATAAACATGTAGGGGGTGTTTTCCCTAAGAAGCGACCCCCTTTGGCGAAAAGATGGAAAGAAGTGGGTTGAAAACCCCACTTATCCTAAGTTTGAGGGTACATGAGCGCATTGTGCTATGCAACACACAGATATGGATGACCAGGACGTGCACCATCAAATCCGTGACCAAGATTTAATTCCGGACCCCCCTTGCCATTTTTATTTTAATGGGGGGGGGTCTGATATCATAGTTTTCCAGTGTGTGGATCTGGACGGCCAGAACCAGTGCACTCATATCTATGGTGCAAGTTCAATTCTAGACCCCCCCCGCCGTTCTGCCTTTAATGGGCGGGGGGGAGTGGGTCCGATGTGAGGGCACACAGGTTTCAATGACCGAGATTTAAGCGCCCAGATCGACGACTGAAGTCTCATTCCATACCCCCTTGTCTTTCTGCCTTTAATGAAGAGGAGGGTAGGGGGGTCCGATATGGGCAGTTTCATGTGGGCCCCCCTTTAAACCTCTTACTACTTCTTCATCCACTTACCGCCTTAGCCTCCTGGTGACAAGTGTCCCCCCTCTACCTCTCCTATTCCCCTGTCACATCTCCTGCTTCCTTCCTACCTTTCGCCACCGCACACCTGTCCTCTACTCTCCCAGGTGTTATGCCCCCTTTTCTTTCATCCCTCTTATCTCCCAACACTTGTACCCCCATGATCCATGCCACTTCCACCTGTGTCCTATCAATATTCCCATGACACTTCTTGTCTGGTGCCACAACCCCCATTTCTCCACCACCTGGTGATTCCACCTCAACACCCATGTCTCACCTTCACAATGTTGACATCATCGCCCCTGTTAGATCCTAATCCACATTTGTAGGCTGGGTCCCCCTCGTAGTAGTCCAGCGAAGCAACAATGACCAAGGAAGGGCTGCCCTGTTGTCCAAGTGCATAATTGATCGGGCTTTACTTGATCCCGAGAAAGCATTTATTAAGGTAGTTGATGGTGGTTGAATGTCGCCTCCTTCCATAAATAGAAGGTTAGAAAGAGACAAAGCGCAGGAGGTGAGTATCAGTCCAGCCTGACAAAGATTGTGTCTGACAGTTGACTACATGGGCAGTCTGACCGACGTCTACATGCACAACCTAATAGGGAAACTCGCCTACGCAAAACATTGAACTCATGATATGATCGTTGCTTCAATGATTGAGCCAGCTCCAAGTATTTAGAGGATTTTTTGCCATTTTTGTTAGTATCGATGGTAGATCTAAGCTCCCTCTTGTAATGTTTGGATGAAGCACTGGTTTCCTTGGTTATGTATATGTCTGTGAGACTTCTTGTTTGATGAAAAACAACTTCCTTACTCCATCTTGTTTCCATCTAATACTGAAAGAATTCATGATTGACTGTTTCACATGAATCATTGTGACTGTGTTGTGATATATGTTTAATTGTAACGCTGTTACGATTTCTTTTAGTGTTCTTATAGTTTGAATACAAGAAGTTATTGTGTTTAAGTTATTCCACTTTGGGCTGTTGGAATCTTGATGCTCACAACAGACCTTTACATTTTCTCACCGAAGTCTTCCTCCTACTCACCCTTATTACAGCTTACTGTATGAAGTTAAACTAAGACCTCACCTGTTCATGCATAGCACAGTCCGGGATTCTGATTTCAAACGATATTGTTGAGTCTGTTCTCTTTCGATCACCCTTTATAAACGAACTGTGACATATAAACTGATGGGTTATAGGCTTACTCCTGTCGCAATCGAGGAGTGACTTCTGGTGCTAACAACTTTCTTGGTGACAAGCCCTTCCAGGCACTGCTCCACTGTCATGACCACCTATTCCAAATGTGATCCTTGTCCCTTGATCTCTTCAAAAAGTGTGCAGGCTTTGTCCTTCACCGACTGGAGTTGTTATGTCACCTCCATAACTCGACTCTGGATGGCACTGACTTGCTGCTGAACTGCACGCTGCTCCTGCGACCTCTTCATATTCTCTACTGTTGTAAGCAGTTTCAACTGCACTTGCACATTGGAAGCCTATTGCTTCACCTCCAATGCCCTCAGCTCCGGGTATTCTGCAAGGGGATCATAATTCTGCACACTTCATTTACTTATTTGCTTACATTCTGAGGCCAACGCCCTGATTCTTTCTACTTTTCTCCTGGCAGTTTCTTCCCTTTGATCTCGTACTTCTTGCGAAGTGCTAGGCACTGCTTGAAGTTCTAGCTCTGCTACTCTTTCTTGGAGTTGCTGAATGGCCTCAACGATCTTCCCCACTTAGCTCTATGTTGTCTCTTCTTCCATCTATTCCAAGCCCAACACAGAGCGAAGTGCTCTAGTCACTACCTCTCTGACCACATTCTGGTTTGTGACCAATTGGTATTTCTCTTTCTAGAATTTATCTTTGTCCTCTTTGAACTTCGCCCGGAGGTCATCTTTTTCTTCTTACACAACTCAAAGTTTCTCTAAAGTCTTCTCATTTTCTTGCTTCAAGGCCTCTGTGGCCTGTTCTTTTTCTTCCTGGACTCGACAAAGGCTAGCCTCTGTCGAATCTCCTATCCTTCACAATTGGGTGGGATCATCCCCCAATTCTACACCTTCTGATGACGACGACGCAATAGACACTACGCGACTTGAATAGATAGCTTGTTCTACCCCCTTTAGCTCCACCTCGATTCTGTCATACATTTTCTCCTGCTTTGCTTCATGTCGCTGCAAGATATCCTCCGAAGCATCTTCTACTACTACAATGATGAGGTCAACATCATCCACTGTGAGCACATTCTGTGACTGAGGCTTATTGGCTCGGGATTTATTTCATGTTGAGGGTTTCTTCGGGGAAACCTTCCTTTTCTTTGATGTCTCTGCCTCTGTTAGGGGATCCTTTGGCGGTGTTACTTCTCCCTTTTATTTCTTGTCTTCTTCCCCTTCCTCTTCTTGGTTTACTTCATCGCCTCCTCCTCCTCCAGGTGAGTTAGGAACAATTTCCTTCGATGCACTATCCTTCTCTTCACTGTCTATGTCCTGCACTTCCTCCTTCTTCTTCTTTCTCTTAGTGCTTCTTGGTACATCATACTCTGTTTGGGTGACCAAAGGACTTCTGATGATGTCGGGGTCAGAAATCTCTACCTGCTCGAATGGTACAAGGAATTCGACAGGCCATTCCTTGGTTATCTCCTCCATGTCTTCATTAGTCAATTTGTAATAGGACTACAACTCCTCCTTGCTTTCATCCCTCTGTGCAGTGATGTAAATGAAGTGGCGGTCTGCGCAGAACTTCACTAGTGGTTTGTAAGTATGCAAGGTGTTTGGAGTCATTTGGGGAAATGATTCAATGGTGTGTCTAAGCTGTAGATAGTAAGTGTGGAAAACAACATGTGATTGCCACTGCTTCGCCATATCGCTCGTGTACCACAAGATGATGAACCTCATGAACAATTGTTTTGATGGCTCAACTTCATGGAATGTCACTCCCTCTGGCATCTCCCAAGTGACAAATGATATTAATATCAACAACCAACTAAAGTGGAACTCGTAGCCTTGGTCCTGTGCTTCGTGACAGTCCTTCTCCAACTCATTGATGAGGTAGCTTTCCCAGTTCATCTGCATCCCTTTGACACACTTCCCTGTAAGTTCAACTACGAATCCTATGACTTGTGTTGGCCTGTTCTTTCTGACGTGCTTGCCGATGATCAATTAAAAATCTAGGCACACTACATCATATTGGATGGAGGCTACCATGTAGCCTCACTTCCCCTTCTCCACATCGCCGTATACTTCCTTTATTCGCTGCGCCAAGGAGCGATCTGATGTCTTTCTTGGATAACTTGTGAGGGTCAGGTCCTTGCATGCTTAATCCGATGATCAAGTGGATCAACATCGGATCCAAAATCATGCACCTATCTAACCAGAGATAGCCTCCATAGTAGCATGACAGGAGGAGTTTAACGCATGCGTTAACCTCCTGATGTCTGTCAAAGTGGGGGATATTCATGACGTTTAGGATCGTTGATGGCACAATCTCCTTAGTCAATGGCTTGGGAACTATCTTGGGCTTCTTCCCAGTCATATTTATCAAGTAATGATGCAGTGCGAGAATCACATAATTCTTCCTGTCTCCCAGGTTGAAATCACTTATATTGAGGGCTGGGATCAATCCCAGTTGTGGTCCAACTACGCATATCCCCTTCGAGAGGTATGCCATGATGAGCATGTAATTGAATTCATGCAATATGTTGACACAACTAACTGCACCAGCCAGAGGTGAGATGTAGTCAGGCAATACCGATGGGATCTGCTTTGCGTTCGCTAGATCATCGTGGTGCTTTCTTCTTTTCTCAGTCGCTGCTCGACTAGATTGATGTGTAGTTGAGGGGGGTTATTTCACTCCTCCTGTTGACGAGGCTTGTATTCCTATGAACATGACCTTCTTACCCATAAGGTCGATCAAGATTTCTTCTGCCAACTTCTCTAATGCGCTAAGGTCGCCCGACATGCATGCTCGTAATCAAATAACTCGGGTAGGAAAACAAACACTCAAGGTAATCGAACGAACGACGAGGTCTAGAAAGTACAACGCGATATTCGATCAATTCTCTGTGGGATTGAATATATCAGTTTGCAAAAGTGGCCCTGGCATTTGACTGAATAAATAAACAACGTCATAACATATCCCTTCAACGGGTCGAAATGCCTCAATCCATCCATTATGGCGTAATATCAATGGTCCAATGGAGATATTTTCTGACAATAATTGTGTTTCTAACCATTATAGAGTGTCATTCTAATGGTCGGGGTGTCTCCAACGATCATATAGCTTCATCGTGGTGAACTTCCTTTCTGCGTGGTTATGCTAATCCGATGAGGTTCAAGTTCTACAAGCCTGCCTTCTGCAAAGTCTTCTCTGGAACTTCCTGCAGTTTTTCTAACTTTGCCTTCTTCTTAATAAGCTTTCTTGCCTTCTTTCCTGTGATTTGAGTCTTTGGATTCCTCTTTCCATTCTTTTCTTCCCTTACCATAGTAACTTCACACTGTTGAGGGTCTTCCAAGGGGTTCAAATGTAATATCTCTTCACTTTCTACTTCTGGGGTAGGAACTCTTTTCTCCTGCATGGATAGGGTTTTCAAGCCTTCCTGCGTTCTTGCAACTTCGACAACTAAGTCTCTGGCCCTCAGTTGCTTCGACTTGTCCTCTTGTTCTTGTATCAATCGCTCTATTTTTATGGCTATGAAGTCCCTTAATTCTTGTTTTTTCTGTTCTGTGGTTTTCTCTTCTTCTTTCCTTCGGATATGATCCTTCTCAATCCAAGTCTTCCCTAACAAAAGTGAAAAAGGGGCGTTGTCCTCAACAAACTTAATGACTTCAAATTCTTCTTCATTGGATGTTCTATGGGAAACCATAGGTACATTAGTAACTCTTCCACATAGGGTTATCATTTTTCCTTTAAACAATCCTATCCTTCCCAATGAAGGAACCATAACAGGCTTTCCTAAAATTTCCCAAGTGCTTTGTGGCATGATATTCACCTGTGTTTCCTCATCCAAAACACAGTCTATGTTGAAGTCTCCTATTATTGTTTCTATGCATTGCTTCTCTTTTAAGATCTCTGGTAGACTGATCTCTCTGTGATCCTTCAATGTCTCTCTCATATGTAATAATATAGTCTCTGATTCTTTCTGATTTTCTAACATATCCTTAGTTTCTTGACCTTCCTCATGGTTTTCTTGTCTCAGGTTCATCTTTTCAACTTTAGAAATCATTCTAGGGAAATCCAAAACCTCATGATCAATAGCTTTACAACAAAGACAAATAGGACCTATACCAGGGCATTCCTTAGCAAGATGTCCCGATCTTCTGTAGTTATAACACAATGTCAATCCTCTCTTTATCTTAAACGATCCCCAACCTTTCTGGTATTGCATACTGGGATCACAGTTTTTAGCACTAGGAATCACCTTTAGATTGCATGGAAGGCAAGCCCAGTACCCATCAGGTTTATATGTGAATGTAAGAGTGCTTGTAGGGTCAAATGGAAAAGGACTCAAAATGATAATGTTCCAACTCAGATAACAAGGCTAGCATGCACCTGAAATCAAGGTCTTGGCTAACTTCAATCAGTAATTGGGAGTAAATATGAATACAAGGAAGACTTGAAAGAGAGGAATGTAGGGGCTACTATAAACATCAGGTCTACAAAAGCCTAAGGAAGAACGTTTCTTAATACAAGATCTTCTTGAACTCAGAAACCGAGGAAGGTAAATAAACATCATGATAATAATATGATCAAACATCCATCATAACATCACCACAATCATTCATGTGAATCATTCAAAACATGAACATTAAGCATCAGAAGCAAATAAGCTGAAAGAGAAGATGATTTCTATTAGTCAAAATGTCTTAAGTCTAGTACATAGCCAGATCACAGTCACTTCATCAAAATATTACAGTCTAAGGGAGCCTTTCTCAACCATCCGAACCTACTAAAGCATTTCAACTATCTATTTATAAAAAAAAGGGAGGCAACAACTGGAAGGTATGATCTGGCCTCCTTCCCTCGAAAATCTCTAGGAATTTATTTAATCTAGCAAATTCATTAACCAACTATGCTATAAAATAGGAAAATGTTGGTGACTAATCCAACCAAACTTTAAACTGATTTGATTCCCTTTGCTGCGCAACTCCCTGTTTCCATGTGTCTTTCAGGAGCATGTGGTTGTCCTCATGATGCCACTTGATGCTTCTACAATTTTCTCCATCATCATCCATCCAAAAATTTGTTGGCCTGACCTTCCTGGATCCCTGGTGTCTATTGGTAGCTTCTTTAGGTAGCAGCTTGAGTAGCGTATTTCCCAACTGGACAAATAGAAAAGGTAGCACATTTAGGTAGTGCCACTATGTTGCATATGTGTGAAAACCTTTGTTCTCTATGAAATATTAGGTAGCACCATTGTGCTACGCTTGTATGCAGACTCTGTTCTCTGTCAAATATTAGGTAGCACCTTTACATAGTGCCATTGTGCTGCATCTGTGTGTAGGTTTATTCTCTGCCAGATATTAGGTAGCGCCTATAGGTAGCGCCACTTATGCTGCGTCTGTGTGCAGGTTTAGGTAGCATTGTAAAAAATGCAGCACCTCCAATCTTGAACGTGTGTAAAGCAAATGGTGGTATTTCATAATGTCAAACCCGTTGTACTTAGTTGTATTGGTAGTACAGTAGGTAGTGCATTTTACCACTGAGGGAGTTATCACATAGAAAAAACCCAAAAATCTGATAGTTAAACGCTTAGAAGCCTGTATAGATGGTAGAGGTAATATTTGAATATCAGTTAACTCTCCCAAAAAGGAACCATCCTAAAAAATGGGGCTTACCTTTCAACAATTATTTTTTCACCTTGACACTTAACCTCACACCTTTCTAGTAGAAAGAGGATCTTCATTTGGCACAAAAAACTTCTTCTTATTTGCAATGACAGGCTTTTTCAGTGTGGTTGTGCTCTCCTTAACTGCTGGTTTGTCATTCTCAATGGAAGCTTTGATCAATACCTGTGAATTTATTTGGGCTACCTCATCTTAAAATTGATACAACTCTGCCTTTAGCTTCCTTTTCTGAGACTGAAAGCCTATGTTCTGCCTGTAAATATTCTTTAGATGTCTATGAAGGGGCTGGACCATTCTTGCTGCAAACCTTTCCAAATCAAGGGTGTGACTGTAGCCATCCATAACCTCTATCATCTTGGCTCTGTTAGACATGGCTTCTTTTTTCAATTGAGCCACCTCTTTTCTTTCATCCCTAAGTTGTCTGATAAGTATTTTGAAGATCTGACTGTCGGGAGGAGCAGTGACATGCACAGTCTCAATAGGTTTTTTCTTAGTCTCCTCTTCCACCTGCATGGGAAGTGTCTTGTCTACTGCATTAGGTTTCTTGGTGGATTTTATTTTACCCTTCTTCCTCTGCACAAGGGGTTTCTTCTTTTCTTTCCATAGGATTTTCAAAGTCTTTCACAAAGGTTTCATCTTTCCTCTCCAAAGGTCTTTTAGTACCTTTACCATTCCCTTTTTGTATAGGGGCTTCTTGTTTCTCTTCCACAGGCTCTCCAATGCCTTTACCCTTCTTCTTTTGAATAGGGGTTTCTGGTAAAGACTGCTCTTTGAAAACCTCCTTAGGAATTGATGACCTTGTGAAAGGTATTTTACCCTTGATTTTGACTGTTGGAGGAGAAGAGGGGAAGAGTATCTTCTTCCCTTTCTTGGATGTAGCTTTTGTAGAAGAAGGAACCTCTTCTAACCCTGGTGGAGGAGGTGGTGAAAAATATCTTTGTGGGGAAGGACAAGCTTCCTCCTTAGCTCCTGTGACCTGCTTGCTGACCTCTGAAACTTGAATAGGGGTCTTCCCTTTATTTTCCTACTGCTCCCTGCTTTAATAACACCAGTGGGTGATAAAGGACTTGCATTCTGGGATTGAGGAGTTGATGCTAAATCCAACTTGAAATGAGAAGTAACAACAAAATGCTCTCATGAAATATCTTTCTTACCCAATTCCTCTGAGACTAGCATTTTGATCAATCCAGAGTGGAAAAGGCTAGAATGCACATCCTTAGATATGGATTGAATCCTGTTAGACATCGTACCTATGCTCCTCAACAAGTAATAGGGAATATTCATCTCAACTTTACCAGTAAAATGTAGCAAAATCCTTATGTGGTACTGGTACAATGTGTTAAATCTCCCTTCACATGTAAAATATCTCTGGATGATCTTCAAAATTTTGTCAAACTGTTCAATCAATTGACCCCTTGGCACACCTTTAGATAAAGCACTGGCTTGATGTTCAAGTTTAAAGAGATATTTAGCATAGGCTAAACTCAAAGCCATGGATTTGGACCACTTTTCACCTATAATGGGGATTCTTGTTGCAGCTGAGATAGAGGCTTTAGTCACCTCAAATTCCAAATCCCCAACCTTGGTTCTCCTGCCATCAGAGTGTGATGAAAACTGTTTTGTTACCTTTGGATGGCCTCTATGCATATTTTGGCAGAAAGAGAGGCATCCCACTCTTTGAAAGACCTCCCTTTACATGGGCTCTGTATCAAAAAGATGCATGTCCACAGGTTCTATCCTAACCACCTTGCCACCTTTGTGTGTCTTCCTCGATTGAGGAGTCTCCATGGCTTAGAATGAGTGTTTTTAAAGGATTATGGGATAATAATAACCAGGAAGACTTTAAATCGGGCTTCAAATGTACAAGGCTGACCCTTTTAAACAGACTGGTGTTGCTAAGCCAAGTTTTGACTGCGGGAATGACACCCTTAGATTTGTACAGGCATTTGAGAGTGTAGACAGTGAGGGGGTGTTGGGAACCAAATCAAGCTATCTTTTTGCTGCACTTCCATTACCTTTTTGACCTTTTTACACTTATTTACCTATGTTTACTATGCTAAACCTGTGAGGTAAATACCCCTACCTTGTTTATTGGAATATTTTATTAATGAAGTAAAGTCGCAGAGTTTTGCCTATTCGCAACACTAAAATGAATGTTTGACTGCAGATTCTGGAGAACAGGACCAGGGATTCATCCCGCAGCAGATCTGCTCTTCATAGCAACAACCAAGCCATAAAGAGGCAACACAACTGGAGTCACAGATCCCTGAACCATCTTGGGCATTTCGCTGATCCTGTCCATCTGGTACTAGTGCCATTCCAACCAATGTATATTTTTGGGGATACGGTTACCATGTTTTGGGGAAAGAGGTTGTTCTCCCTTTTGATGTATAAAAGACAGTTTATTCCTGTAACTGGGGATGTCCCCATTGAGATTGTAATAACCTTTTTCATATTTATAAAACAATATCTATTTTGATGTCTTCATCTTCGCTGTGACCAACGCAGCCCTGATCAAAGAGTTGGGCCCTCTCTTCTAATCAGGTGCTGCGTCTTACTGTGTGTGTTATTTATCAATTTTATTCTTGCTGTTACAATGTGTTATTTATCAGTTTTATGCTTACTGTTACAGTGTTATTTATTAGTTTATGATTGTTTTTATAGTGTATGGTTCTTATGAGTACTTTTCGAAAGTTATAGTAAATCCAGTTGACAGTAATGTTTTTAATCTTAATCATGAACCCTTGGCCAGAACAAATTGTACTCTTTCCCTTGCATATACCTTGCGTGTTGCCTTGAAAGGATACACACCCAGATTGATAAATTAATGTAGGAAATGGGTGAATAAATCGTTCATACCTGAATACCAACATTTTGGCGTCATTGCTGGGGAGGCTAACAAGGTGTAAGACAATGATCCAGACCAACCAGAGGGTCAATCTCTCGTCCTGGGGAGAGAACGAGTTTTCTCACTCTGCTTCAGGTCCTGAGCGTAGGTGATCTTTCCGCTTTTTTTTTATTTTATCTTTTTCGTTTTTGTCAATCTCTTGTCCTGGGGAGGGAGGAGTCTTTTGACGCCCTGGTCCGGATCTTGAGTTAGATTTATTTCTTTCAAACCCTTGTGTTTTTTTGGAAACCCTAGCTTTTACCCTGGGGAGGGAGGAGTCTTTTGACGCCCTGATTCAGATTTGAAAAGTATCAGGTCTTTTCCATGGTGTGTTTTGTTCTTGTCCAGGGGAGGGAAGAGTCCTTTGACGCCCTGCTCTGGGACCTGAACCTTAGATTCTTGTTTTTTTTAGCTGCCTTTCATTTTCATAAGATCTTTTGTCTTGGGGAAGGAATGGTCCTTTGACACCTTACTTCAAGACTAAATAATTGTAGGTTCATGCCAATACCCTCCATCATACAAACACTTGTATGAACAAAGAACCGAATAATGGGGGCAGAGGGAGAGCCCCAAAGAAGGGAGGACCATATTTGGGAAGAAATACCTACATCCAACAGATTATAGAAAAGGCTTAATCAGGAACGTCATATCATGCATCCATGAGACCAAGGGCACGAAGAGTGAAGTCTGAGGGACAATCAGTAGATCAACCAGTGTTGTCTACAACATTCTTGGGTGATACGACACAGCAGGTTCCCCCAGCAGTTGAAGAAAAATATAGTGGCATACCTAACCAAGGAAATATTATGCTGGGAATGGAGGAGGAAGAGGTCACAAGAAGAACCTCGACAGAGTTAGACCATCCTAGCAAGAGAGAGAAGGTTGTAGCCGAGGAATCAAGTCATCAGACCGCAGGAGAAGGGATCGAAGGAATATTTGCATCACCAAGGGACCAAGGAAGTACTGCTAAAGAAACTCAGATCCAAGGGGTAAGGAAGCCTCATATATCTCCTACAGAGTCCGGTGAAATACCTATTAGTTATTGGACGATATTTATGGCTCCCACAACCTCCACTATCGAGTTTCCAATCGGAAACCTGGGAGTTGGTGTGCCCACTAAGCCTATCCCATTAGAAATCTTACCAAACTTTCATGGGCTTGTTTCAGAATATCCCGACACATTTCTATTCGAATTCGACATAGTGTGTCGAGGATATGACTACACGATGGAAGCCCAAAAGTTAAAAAAAAATCCCTCTACATTAAAAGAGACGGCTCTGCGATGTTTTATGGGCCTTGGAGGAAGCACTATTTCCACATGAGATGATATGTAGACAACTTTTCTGGAAAAATACCAGGATTACTGTAAATCCAGGAACATTAAGGAAGAACTTTTCAAGTTCACACAAAAAGAAGACGAGAGTTTGGAAGATTGTGTGGAACGATTCAAGTACACCTTATAGAAGTCGGGTCACTCTTACCTGGATAAGGAAATTCTAAAAATCATCCTCCTCCGATCTTTCCGTGAGGACTCAATGGAACTATTGAACATTGTGGGAACATGAGACATCTCTAAGGAAAGCTTCGAAGGTATCTGCGAATTATGCATTCAGTGTTTAAGGGGGCTTGCAAGAAACATACAAGGAATTCACTCAGTAAAAGGGTCTAGCGGAGGTGTTACGAAAATAGAAATCGCAAACCTGCTAGACAATCTGAGGACGGATATCCTCAGCACCCTGTTAGCACAGATGGATACACTGCAAGTAAAACAGAAGCAGCTGGAATTGGATAGGACCATGGTGATATTTTGCCCGATGTGTAGAAAGAAGCATCCAGAGAGGGAACGTCCACTAAAATCCATAGATGAATGTGCAATCTGTGAGCTAAATCATGCAACAAGCTCATGCTCCTCCCTACTAGGCCTGAACGCAATATTTAAAGGAACAGGGAAAGACATGGAGAAAGTGTACCTCATGGGGTCTAGAAAGCCATGGAAACATCGACCACCAATGGGAAATCAAGGTATGTACTCAGATCCATCTCAATATTTCAATAATTCTAATATGAATCCTCAGTCCATGCCCTATCCTTCCATGTGGCCACAATACCAGTTCCCACCATGGAAACAATGGAACCCTCAAGCCAATTCAAACTCCCCATGGGCTCCAACTTGGCGAGGATCCCCTCCTGGGCAGTTTCCTCAATCGATGCCACAACAACAACTCCAACTGCCCTCTAATGTGCCTTCGAGTAACCAACCTGCCCGTCCTCATCTCCCAATCCAACCTGATCCAAATCCTAATAGCAGGGGAGTTCATCAAACTGACATTCTTAACCTACCTTCATATAACATTTCCACTGCAGATTTTTATGAAATGAATCTACGATCAGGGTGGACAGTTAATGTTCAACCTCCTCCAGTTATCCTTGAACAACTCGATAGTGAAGGTAAGGAATCAGAACCAATTAGTAAAGAGCCAAAACAAACTGATAGAAACCAGGCATCTCCTGTAAAACAACATCAATCTGAACCACCTTACCTAGAGAGACTAACATTGAGTAAATCAATCCCTCAAGTTGAATTTGATTTATTAGGAGAACTACAGAACTTATTTGTTAAAATTCCCTTGTTACAAGATATGAAGGATGTGCCAATATATGCAAAGACTCTTAGGGAATATTGTTCAAAGAAATATGCAAAGAAATCCAAAGACCCCCTTACCATTCATGTTATGGGAAAATTATCAGATTTCATGACAGGAAAGTCAATGCCTGAAAAGTATGGAGATCCGGGGAACCCAATTCTAACAGTACAAATTAATGGGGTACAGATTTTGAATGTGCTGGTAGACCTGGGTGCTTCCATCAATGTTATCACCACTGAAACCATGCATGCATTAGGTCTTCGTAACTTGAAACATACACCTACAGTATTGGAATTGGCAAACCGATCCATAGTCAAACCTGTAGGAAAGTTGGAAGATGTAACAATTTTAGTAGATTCATGGCACTATCCCATAGATTTCCTGGTTTTACAGATGCAATCTTTGGTGGGCGGCCATCCTTTGATTTTGGGTATACCTTGGCTGGTTACTGCAGATGCTTACATTGGGTGCCAATCATGGCACATGGTTATTTCCAATGGGCACAACATTAAGAACTTAGTGTTATACCCACCTGCAGAACCAAACCCATCCATAAAACCAACAGAAAGCAAGAAAATTTTATCTAGGAAAGAGTCCGAAACAGAAAATGAGGAATTGAGGCCAGTTCTCACTATTGGACAAGCCCTTCAGTTGAAAATAGAATCGGAAGATGATGTAATCACCTCTTTTATGGATGATCCTTGCTCCATTTCTGAAACAAATCAACAATTTCTAGAATCTATCCTAAGCTGTGAGACTCAAGAAAAAATTGAAACAACAGAAGGATCAGAGAAGCTACCTGTTGATGCACCCAGTGAAAGTGTCCCAGTAGAACTAGAACCAGGGAAAACCATGAATATTAATCCAACCCTGTCAGAATCCCAGAAGAAGCAACTCATGGATGTGCTTCGAAAACACAAAGAGGCCTTCGCCTGGGATTATACAGATATGAAAGGGATCCATGCTAATTCATGTACCCATCATATATACATTAAGGAGGATTGTCTTCCTATGAGACAACCTCAGAGAAGGATGAACCCCGCATTGAAAAATGTTGTGAAAGAAGAACTTAAGAAATTACTAGACGTAGGTTTTATTGACCCCATCTCAGATAGCTAATGGGTCTCCCCATTAGTAATGGTCCCTAAGAAAAATGGTAAATGGAAAATATGCATGGATTATCGAGAATTAAATAAAGCAACGCAGAAAGATCATTTTCCTTTGCCATTTATTGATCAAGTTCTGGACACATTGGCTGGCAAAAAGTTTTTTTCTTTTCTCGATGGGTTTAGTGGGTATAAACAGATCTGGATATCTCCTGAAGATCAGGATAAAATCACTTTCACATGCCCCTGGGGAACATTCGCATACCGGGTCCTTCCTTTTGGCCTGTGTAATGCTCCTGCAACGTTCCAGAGGGAAATTTTGGGAATCTTCTCTGATTTGATAGATGACAGTGTTGAAATCTACATGGATGACTTTACTCCATATGGGGATTCATTTCTTGAAGGGCTGAAAAATTTAGAAAAAGTTCTCGAAAGGTGTATACAAGCGCGTGTCTCGTTGAGTACGACAAAATGCCATATGATGATGGAAGAGGGTATTGTTCTGGGACATTTTCTCTCAGCTGAAGGAATCCAGATGGACCCAGCAAAGACAAAGGTAATTCATCATTTCCTGACACCCAAAACATCCACACAGGTACGCAACTTTATTGGTTGTGCTGGTTATTACAGGCGTTTTATAGAAAATTTTGTGCTAACAAAGGATTCAGATTTTTTGTGGACAAAGGACTGTGATGCAACCTTTACGTGAATTAAGGAATTGGTCTGTAGTGCTCCAATCATTAGAGGGCCAGACTGGGCATTACCTTTCCATATTCATACGGATGCTTCCCAAACAATGGTTGGTGCAGCATTAGGACATCAAGAGGACAAAATACCATACGCAGTTTACTATGGTAGTAAGAATTTGGCTCCTGCTGAATTAAACTACATTGTGACTGAGAAAGAGTTCCTTGTTGTCATTTACACCATCAATAAATTACGGCACTACATTACCAGGTATCCTACCTTTGTGCATACTGATCATGCAACTATCATCTATTTAATGAATAAACCTGTTACCCCTGGTCGTATCACAAGATGGCTCTTGCTACTACAGGAATTTGATATTACTATAGTAGATAAACCAGGGAAGGACAATGTGGTTACATATTTCTTATCTAGGATAGAACATGAGGGTAAGGATACACCAATTGAAGATAATTTCCCAGATGAATATCTTTTTGCAGTATCTGCTAACACTCCATGGTATGCAGATATTGCTAATTATCTTGCTTCATGGAAGGTGCCTCGTCATCTGTCACATAAAGAGAAAAGGAGGATTATTCACCAGAGTACCCGATATTCATGGATGGCAGGATATCTCTTTCATACAGGGGTTGACCAATAGATTCGGCATTGTGTGACAGAAGATAATATCTATGAGATACTGAAGGTTGCACATGATGGACCCTATGGAGGACATTTTTCAGATAAAAGAACAGGTCACAAAGTGCTGCAAATGGGATATTACTGGCCCTCCATCTTTCGTGATGCTTGAGATTATGTTCGAAGGTGTGATAGCTGCCAATGGATGGGACAACCTGGGAAAGTAGATGAAATGCCTCTACAGCCCTAGATAGTCCTTGAACCATTTGAGAAATGGGCCATTGATTTTGTTGGACCCTTCAACCCACCTTCTCATCAGAAAGCTTACATCCTGGTCTGCACTGATTATGTAACTAAATGGGTGGAAGCCAGAGCGGTCACAAGATCAACAGAACAAGTAGTGGCAGACTTTCTTTTTGAAGAAATTTTTTCCCGATATGGTACTCCAAGGGAAATTGTGTTGGATGGAGGATCACAGTTCACATATCACATGATAGGAAATATGATGCAAAAATATGGAGTCAAACATAGAGTGACAACCCCCTATCACCCCCAGGCAAACGGGCAAGTAGAAAGCACAAACAAGGTATTGGAAAATATCTTGACAAAGACAGTAGCAATTCATCGTCGGGACTGGGCAAATAAACTTCTAGAAGATTTATGGGCATACATAACAACATGGCGAAACACAGTTGGGTTTTCTCCATTTGAATTAGTCTATGGGAAAGTCCCCTTGTTTCTAGTGGAATTTGAGATCAGTACACTCAGGGTAGCTCTAGAAGTAGGCCTAGACCCATTGGAAGCACAGAAACATCGACTAGAACAACCGAATGAGTTGGATGAGATTCGGTTAGTAGCTTTCCAGAAGACCACTGCTGTTCAACAATAGAGAATGAAGTGGCATGATAAATTTATCAAAAGTAAGGTGTTTCATGTGGGATATTGGGCATTACTGTACGATTCCCGATTTAAGGATTTCAAAGGCAATATTTTCACTCACTGGATGGGGCCATATCAAGTGAACGCAGTGTTCGACAATGGAACGGTCAGATTAACACTTGGCGTTGTTACTCCACCAGTGCTGCTATAAAGACGTTGTTGTTACTCCACTAGTGTGAACTGATTACTTCACTAAGTGCTGTTACTCCGCAATTGTCGTTACTCCGCCGGTGTCGTTACTCTACAACTGTCGCTACTCCGCCGTCGCCGTTACTCCGCTGGTGCTATTACTCCGCAACTTCCGTTACTCTGCAACTGCCGCTACTCCACCATATTCGTTACTCTGTCGATGCCATTACTCCACAACTGCCGCTACTCCGCCATTGTCATTACTTCGCCGGTGCTGTTACTCTGCAACTGTCGTTGCTCCGCAACTGCCGCTACTCCGCCATTGTCGTTACTCCACCATTGCTGTTACACACTGTTGCTATTACTCCTTTCTATCATTACACCCTATTGTCGATACTCCGTCAGACCTTTTTCTACTACTCCACCATAAGGTAGGTCCCCAGGTACGTCTCCATCGACTTTTATGGATTTAATTAAAATATTCCAAAAAGACATCAAAACATGCCATGGACGACCATACTTAAGTTGGGGGGGGGGGACCGTCATAATAAACGACGACATACCATGAAAAAACATTTATGACACATGATCCTCACCAAACAAAATCCAATGATTTTGGTACTCCGTAATCATAACTTGATATGTTGAAATGCATACTCATACGTGCAGAGTCATAATCAGTCACCCCCCCAACATGCTGCATTAGATTTATGACAGTACCACCAAAATATGTCATCATTTCCAAACATACTAGTGGTGTTTCATCCCCCGTCCCCAAAAGAGATATGATGTTATTTCAGTTGCCAACGATTTGGAGCCCTGCCATTTTCCCCTACTAGCTAACTGCATTCTTTGTGCTGATTCCGCCTCTGCAACAATGGGTGGACGATCTGTGCGGCATGAACTTGAATATACAATGAGAGTTCAGAACAATCAGGAGGTATGGTAGGTCTTTGAGAATACAGACTGGAATTTTTACTTTGACAGGTTGAAATGGTCGAATGAAGAAATTGCGACGAAATTCACACTCAACTTGAGAGAAGGAAGCTCTCGGGTCCACGAAATTTAAATTCCTGTGACAGAGGAAGCCATCGTAGAAGTCAATGGAATCCCTCAAAATGGACAGCGATGGTTTTCAAGAAGGTCTTTCCTTCCAGAGTTTCCTGAATCCTTTTTATAGGCAGGAGAAAGCATTGTGCAAAAGGGTCAAGGATATGACCGAAATTCGCTGCTGCATCCATGGAAGGAAGTAGAAGAGTTCGTCATGAGATATATGACTTGCGAAGGAAGATATTCCACCATATTCAAATACCATCTCTGAATACTAACTCACCTACGATTTCCCCAAGAAGAGGCTTTCTCACTGAATGTGCCTTATTTCTTATTGAGAAGCCTTCACCTAATGGCACACTCGGATTAGGAGTTGAGACAGGTATTGGCGACCATCACCTACCATGGGCTGGTTTAGTTGTTAGTAATGAATGCCATCAAACAAATCCCGATCCCGTGGGAATTGTTTCGAGATTCCACAGAGGAAGAAGTAGCAGCCGCTGTGGCTGCTAAGGAGGATGAACTAGAAGCCACGGAGGAGGAAAATGCAGGAGAAGATGACTATGTTGACCAGGAGGAACCCGAAGAGATGGAGATGGAAGCTGAAGCATTTGAAGAAGAGGTTTCTCCCTAAGAGAAAGTTGAAAACATGGAACCAATGGAATATGCGGAAGACACAGAAAGGCCCACTAGTACCACGACCGAGGCTGTCCCACAAGAACCAGCCTTGCCTGTGGAACTAGCAGAGCAATTTGATAGCATGAAAACCACAGAAGCGGGGTCACAACAGACAAAAGCAGGTGAATTGGTCAATGTTGCGACCGCGGGTACTCCAAAGGAACCTCCTGTCACCATGGAGTCGATGGAGGAGGATAACCAGAATGAAGAAGAGGTCGTGACCACCCCGACCATAGAGCCCATGGAAGAAGTGCTGGGAGAACTAGGGCATGAGGTTGGTGCCAAACCACAAGAACCAATGTCGACCTCGGGACCAAATATTGAAGATCCCTGCTAGTTCTCCCTTTTCTCCTTTATTCCAAGAGGAGAAAGGCGAACTCGTTCCCTTCGGCGTACAGAAGAAGATCTCGCCATTCCTCCAATTCTATCATAAGAGCCACAACTATGTGGGGTGGATGATACTCAAACAGATACATTAGCAGGAGAGTATCTCGCAAGGGCACCACTGGTCATGGTGAGCGCACAACAAGAGGAAATAGCTGTAGGCAAAGAGGAGGGACCAATCGAAGTGGTCCCGGTGAATGAGTCAATGGAAGAGCTAGGCGAGAAGGTCGTAAGACTCCCAGTCAAACAAAAACATCAACCACAATTTAAGGAGACAATGCGACTTAATATGGAGGTCAGGAAACTAAGGAAACAGGTACACAAAATGCAGGAGCAGATGAATAAATACAAGCAACAAGCTAGAAAGTCCGAGACCATAGGAGTAGAAACAGAGACTCAGACGGACCAGGCAGCCATAACCTCTGTTGCTACTCAAACAGACCCGGTCGAGTGATTGTTTGAAGACCGTGAGCATGCCTTAACAGTTGAAGTGCAGACTTGAAAATCTACTGTGGCTCAATATCAAAACGATATCAGAAGAACTCAGGAACGAGCCTCCACTACTATTTTTGAATACGTGGATTATATAGACATCATGAGATTAAGGCATGTGAAGCAGTAGCTCAAGATGGAATAGCTGGAAAAGCAAGTGACAGAGCTGAAAACGGATAAGGAGAAGATGTTTAATTTGGCTCAAGAGGTGATGGCATGTCGCCCTCCTGCTTCTTGTTATTCTTTATTCTTACATGAATGTTTTCTTCTATTCTGCATGGAGAGCATAAAAAAGGAGATTAGTTATAAAATAGAAAATGGTGTACAATTCCTCTGAATAATGAGGCACCACGACATGCCAACTCAACATTTGATGTGTGAATTTTACCTGCATGGATATCTGTTGTGCCTGGATAGAGACTTCAATCCGGTCCCGTATGTGGGAGACATTCATTTAAGGGCCCTCACCTCTTACGCTTTCAACCAGATCAACTGGCAGAAGGCTTTTAACACATTTGAATCTCATCAGGTTACAAAGTCGTTTATGGTAAGAGGAGAACTTGAGAGGTTAGTCACCATGTTCAATAAACATAACACCTTTTTGGGAATTGAGGCGAATAGAGACAGAATGCCGAGGACACAAAATTGGTGCCTTGATGTTTGCGTTAAGAAAATAGTCACATTTCATGAAGAGGCCCTTGATTGCTGTCAGAAAAGGTGGATGATGACACCTACAGCTGTCCGGAACATGGAACTGTTTGGGGCACCAATTTTTTCACGAGTGCTCCCCAGGGTGCCCAGATATGTGGCATGTGTCCGAACAAGCGGGATCTAATGGATGGGACTTCGGTTTCAGTTTCCCACTATTTGGTTGCTAGTAGAATATTACACTCCAACGTATATCGTCCCAGAAGATTGGTGGGAAGACGTCCACCTCTCTGATGGTTTTAAAGTTCTAGGGACAGAGATGGCCAAAGAATATGATCTCGCCCATTTTCAGGAAGCCAACAGTCAGCAAAACCCAGACCTGCGGAGGCGACGAATTGCATGAGGACATGCAGAAGGCTAGTTGGGGGGATATGTTGGGCACCAAATCAAGCTATCTTTCTGCTGCATTTCCATTACCTTTTTGACCTTTTTACATTTATTTACCTATGTTTACTATGCTAAATCTGTGAGGTAAATACCCCTACCTTGTCTATTGGAATATTTTATTAATGAAGTAAAGTCGCGGAGTTTTGCCTATTTGCAGCACTAAAATGAATGTTTGACCGCAACTTCTGGAGAAGAGGACCATGGCTTCATCCTATAGTAGATCCACTCTTCACAACAAAAACCAAGACATAAAGAGTTCGCGCAGCTGGAGTTGCAGATCCCTGAACCATCTTGGGCATTTCGTTGATCCTATCCATCTAATACTTGTGCCGTTCCAAGAAATGTATATTTTTGGGGATACGGTTACCATGTTTTGGGGAAAGAGGTTGTTCTCCCTTTTGATGTATAAAATACAGTTTATTCCTGTAACTGGGGATGTCCCCATTGAGCTTGTAATAACCTTTTTCAGATTTATAAAACACTATCTATTCTGTTGTCTTCATCTTCGCTGTGACCAATGCAGCCCTGATCAGAGAGCTGGGCCCGCTCTTCTGATTAGGTGTTGCATCTTACTGTGTGTGTTATTTATCAGTTTTATGCTTTCTTTTATAGTGTGTTATTTATCAGTTTTATGCTTGCTGTTACAATGTTATTTATTAGTTTCTGCTTGTTGTTACAGTGTATGGTTCTTATGAGTACTTTTCGAAAGTTGTAGTAAATCTAGTTGACAGTAATGTTTTTAATCTTAATCGTGAACCCTTGGCTAGAAAAAATTGTACTCTTTCCCCTGCATATACCTTGCGCGTTGCCTTGAAAGGATACGCACCTGGATTGATAAATTAATGTAGGAAAAGGGTGAATAAATCGTTCATACCTGGACACCAACACGGGGTAATCCAAAATTGGCTCTTTGCAACTGAGTAAAATGCTTAACTCCAAGATGAAAGGAAGCAGGGGAGGCAGAGAGGGTTTAAGAAACACCTCTGGGTAGCGCGACACATACGCAGAGGATAGGCTATTTAAGAGCTTGCAATTTCAATGGCTACGACAGACAACAATAATATAAGACATAGATACATGCAATGGAGTTTACAAGTCTGAAAAAGAGGGAATACAAGGCTATCATGCAAATATGAATCCCTTACAACTGTGCAATATAGACAAACCAAAACCTGCAAATTTCTTTTGAAAATTAATATGCAGAGGAGGCAACACAGGATACCTATGGAGTAGACACCTGTTGGAATTTTTGTTGAAATCTCAAGATGAAATTGCGAAAATTTTGACCCTCAAATCTACTTCATCATCAAATTGGGTTGCATTGTTGTCGCCTGATCAGAACTTGTGAATTTGCGCAGTGCATCACTGTTGAGTTTTTCAAAATTATAAACCATTACTAGGGCTCGTAAATGCAAGATATTGAAGGCATATTTAACCAACTCCTGGCACTGAAAAAAAGGAACATGACATCAATCATGGCAATCATGACTCGTTTTGGAAGTATGATGAACATGAAAGGCACTACAGAACCGCCTGATGAATGGGAAGTGCTCCAATTCAAAAAATGATTGGACAAGTAAGAAAGGACAATGAGGCATGCCTACGAGGTCATGAGTGAGGAGAAAGGTATGTCACATCAGTCTATTCATGGGAGGGATTGACCTAGGGACAAGTCATGAAGGGGGCCAAGAAATAAGTCATGAGATAAAATGGTTCTAAGACCAAAAATCAATTTGAGGATCAAATTATAGCTATGACTCAAAACTTTAATCATCTAAGGGGTCCTACCAAACATAAACTTTAAAGGGATGAAACTTAAAAAAAAAAATTAAAATCTAAGGCTTAAAAAAGGATAAAAGCAAACTAAAAGACCCAAGGAAATTTAGTGTGATAACAATGGCTCCACAGGGGATGGCATGCCCCCTGCGAGCTACCAAGAATGAGTAGATTTAGTGCCTTATCCTAGGGCTATGGGGTCAGTTATTGAAAAATAAATAAATAAAAAGAAAATGATATTTACAATGACATGAAGATCCACTAAAGGCTCAAGCAAAGTACTTTTTTCAGGAAATGCCCATTGACAAGGCCAACAAAAACCTATTCATTATCCATATTCTGCAACTTGAAAGTGTTATTAGAGAATACCTCAGATATTTTGAAAGGAACGATCCATAAAGCTTCAAATTTACCGTTCTTGCATTTATCTTGCCTCAGTGCATCCCATTTGAGCATCAGATTGCCCAATTGAAAATACTATTTTTTCACCTTTTTGTTGAAAGCCTGCTTGATCTTCAGTTGATGGTCATATGCTTTGTCTACAAGCTGCTCCCGGGTTTGCTTCACTTCAACCAGCTGTTGAATCCTTCTGATCATATGATCAGGTTCCCCTTGATAATCCTAGAATAAGTTTGCCACAGGTAAGGCAAGCTGAGAAGGAAAAATGGCTTCAACTCCATACACCAGCTAGAAAGGGGAAAGTCCTAGGGACCTTTTTACTGTCACTCTGTTAGCCCATAAAGAAAATTTGAGTTTTGAGTCCCATGCCTTTTTGTTATCCTCTAACAACTTTTTAATGATCTTTATAATGCTTTTGTTCGAGAATTTTGCAAGCCCGTTTCCCTGAGGGTATTAAGGGGTAGAATGAATCAAAGTGATCCCAAACTATTCACAGAACTAAATCAATGGTTCATCCTTGAAAGATCAAGGATTATCAGTTATGATTCTTTCAGGACATCTAAACTTTGCCATAATGTCTTCAAGGAAACCAATGATCACTTTGTGGGAAGCATTCCCTGTAGGAATAACTTCAATCCATTTAGTAAAGTAATCTATAGTAGTCAAGATACATCTATGTTGACCACAGGAAGCGGGATGAATTTCCCCGATAAAATCTAGGCCTCACTGCTGGAAGGGTCCTGAAGCTACCACAATATTTAATGGAAAAGACTTAAGCTGCTGCTTTCTGGAGAAATTCTAACACTTAGCAGAGGCTCTGATCTTATCACAAACATCAGTGAACAAACTAGGCCAGAAGTACCCAGCCCTGAGGATCTTGTATGTCGTGGTTCTCCAATAATGATGCCCCCCACATAAACCGTCGTGGAAATCAGACATAATCTTTTGGGCCTCTTGGGGGTCTAAGCATCTCAAAAGAACTCCTAATGGATCCTTCCAATACAAAATTTGATCAACAAGGCAATACTTTATTGATTTGAGTTTTAAGGCTCTCACCTTGTTCTTTTCCATACCACTTGGAGGCTGTAAATTTTGCAGAAAAAATATAATGTCTTTGTACTCACTGCAATTTGCCAATGCAGAGATGATCTGAGGACCTTTATCAGTTATCTCAGTGATCCATATTTTATGAGTAGAATGAAATGACAATAGATTATTACCAGATGCTTAACACAAAATAATAGAGATACAATAAAACTGGTTTTCTATTCAATAAGGAAATAAGCTGAAACTGTAAAATGTTGTGGAAAACAAGCTTGTTGGAATGGTGGTGGCTTATCTCTGAGAAGAGATGTGACGACTGCGCTCATTCGCAAGAAGATGATTACAATGAGGCTCTCAAGGCCTTTTTACCATAAACAAAAGTTTCAAAAACCCTAAACATCCAAAAACCTAACCCTAGGAGATGAAGTGCCAAAAGTCATGTGGGCCCCGTTTGGGTAAGTCAGTACATCAACTTCCCGGGGTCGTAACTTTTGCATACGATCTCCGTTTTAGGTGTTTGATAGACCATTGGAAAGATCTATCCGAGGAATACAACAGTTGCACAAAATTTGATGATGAAATTTTGCGACCGCAACATACCCCAAAAAACATCGTTTAGGGCCTCAAAACGGCTCCGGAAGTTCAGGACCCGAAAAACTGCTAAAAATAGTAAATTATCAAAATGGCTAGCAAGATGTTTTGAGCTAGCTGAAAAAGATGGGTGGCCACTGATATCCATCTCGATCACTCAACCTGCTAATTTTCTGAACATGAGTGGATGAAATTCACCCCCAATGCTGAGCAATTTGATTCAACCAAGAGCTTGGCTAAACCTTGACCTTTAACCAATTTGGTGGGCTTAATCTCCAAATAAAATTCAAGTAATTTAGCAATCCACTTGCTCCTTTTTCTGTCTATATCAGGTTGAATAATAATTTCTTTTACAACAGCTGATGGGACATAGGCAATAACTCTTGAATGCAGAACATAAACTCTGAAGGACTTAATAGCTTTAACCAATGCATAGGCTTGCTTATCCATGATGTCATATTTTAATTCAACATCTCTCAATGCCCTTCTAAAAAAGGCAATGGGCTTCTCTAAGCCTTCAACGTTCTTCTGCAATAGGACTGCTGCTACTGTATCAAAAGAGGCAAAAGAAAAAATAAGAAAGTCCTTGGAGTAGTCTGGGATGACAAGAACCAGGGCTTCATTCAAGGATTTCTTTATCTGATCAAAAGAATCACGGGACTCAACAATCCATTTGATTTCACTACCCTTCCTGAGCATGGATGTGATATGCTTAAACAACTCAACAAAATTTGACACAAATCTTCTCAAAAAATTAATTTTTCCAAGAAAAGATTGAACCACTTTTTTGGATCTAGGAAGTGAAAATGTTTGTATAGCTTCAAACCTGCTAGAATCAATCCTTACCCCTTCAGCTGACACGATAGGTCCCAACAATTTTCCCTCCTTCATGGCAAACAATGATTTTTTCGGATTCAAGGAGAGGCCACATTTTCTGCATTTCAATAAAAGTTTTCTTAAGTGATCACAGTGTTCTTTATCAGATCGAGAGTACACTATTATGTCATCTAAATAGATAACAACAAACTTATCCTTCTCCCCAATAAATTCTATGTCCATAGCTCGTTGAAATGTTTCCCCTGCGTTCATCAAACCAAAGGGCATCTTGGCGTACATAAATGTACCTCAAGGAGTGGTAAAGGAAGTCTTCTGCCTGTCTTCTAGAAAAATAGACACCTGATTGTATCCGGAAAATCCATCAACCATAGACATCCTGGCTACTCCTGTCACCTTCTATAATATGTGCTCCATCTTGGGTAAATGGTAATTATCCTTTTTTGATCTTTTGTTCAGATTTTGGAAATCAATGCAAAGTCTGATTTCTCCATTCTTTTTTCTTACTGGGACCAAATTGGCCACCCATTCAGAATACCTCAAAGGAATGATAATTTTTTCATCTAAAATATTTTTTACCTCTTTCTCCATGACAGACAACAACATAGGATTGATTCTCCTCAACTTTTTCCTGAAGGATTTGGTGTCTTTTTTTAATTGAATTCTATGCTCTATAATGCTTGTGTTGTAAGTTATGAGATATTCATAAGTCCAAGCGAATACATCAGAAAATTCCTTCAACAAATTTGTATATTCTACCCTCCGCTCTTCTGATAGGCTTCTTGACAATTTGACGTATTTCAGATTCTTTTCAGAAAATTGCACTCATTTATATTAGCATCATCAACATATACCTTCCCTTTCACTGCCACATCATTCCCATCAAATAATATTTCCAAAGGAACTAGTCCTTTTGGAATATGATTGATAGGTAGCTGCACAATATGATGATTAACAATTTTATTGAGGAAAACACCAGCATGAGGAGTAATTTTTGAATCATGATCCTGATCAATGTGTAATGGAGAAAACTTATCAACAGTCTCGAGGAATTTTTTAAGTTCTAAATCATCTTCGAACACCTTCAATATTTTACATTGTCCGGTATAGAAGGCCTGTACTTGAATTCTACATCATACTTGATCTTGGGTGGTATAGGAATTCTGAAGTTGCTTGCTGATACAACCAAATAATCAGCCTTGGTATTCTCTTCTCTAGGAATTAATGATATGTTAAAAGCAAAGAAAAAACTGTCCACCAAATACCACACTTCATTTATGTAAGATCTAAGCCTAGGGTGCTTTGTTTGATAAAGATTTTTAATCTGATGGACTATCAATTCAACATCCCCAAATACTGATATCTCTTCTATCCCCATGTCTTTAGCTGCCCTCAACCCTAAGACAAGAGCCTCATACTCTACCACATTATTAGTAGTCTCAAATTCTAGTTTGTATGACAAATATATAGTTTCTTGAGTTGGTGAGACAAAGATCACCCCAGCACCAACACCTTCCTTGGAAGAGGCTCCATCAAAGAACATCTTCCAGATAGAAGTGGTTAGAAAATGTTCCTCAGAAAAAGTAATGGATTGTTTTCTGATTTCTAGAGGGGCTTCAGGAGCATCAGTGAGCTAGAAAATGCTAGATCCCAGATCTGTATCAAAAGAAAAAACAAGGTGATTTGTGGGGTTTGCTTCATCACTAATGATGTAAGCCAGTTGAGCTTCCCTGTAAAGTCTTCTATTCTCTCCCCCAAAAACGAGAATAGTAGCCTAAGAGAGATCCATCTGCAAGGTTCCCCCAAGTCTTTTTATCCAGGATCTTGACAAGAGCATGCCAAACTTGGGGGGAACATCAACAAATACGATATCCATAAGTATACTCTTCATGGGAAACTGAAATAAGGTCACCACCATATCCTTAATGACTCCAAGACACTTGAATTTTTTGGAGTCAAAAAAATATAAGTCATGATAAGTCTTTGTGATTTCTAACCCAACTTCATCCATAACATATTTTGGCATAAGATTATGGGATGCCCTTGAATCCATGAGACAATTGCGTAGCACCTTATCATGTATATTCAGTGAACTATAGAAAGGTGGTGATGAATCATCTCTATCTTCTATCAAAGGACCTAAAATCACCGTTGGTTTTTCATATTGCAGATTTATGGAATCAATGGCATTTGGAGATGATTCAGGCTGTAACATTTTGGATAAATATTTTTTAAATTCCTCATTTTTTATGAATTCAAAAAAAGGTACATGGATCTTTATTTTCTGGATCTCATTCTCAAAACAGAAGGAAGAAGAAGTTTTCAAGGTTTCTTTGGTTTCAGGGAAAGGATTTTTGATCAGAACTTGTGGGCTTTAAGAGTTTTTTTCCTTACTTCTCACTGTCATAGCCTTGGAAAAATATTCTTTTTGAGCAGGCTGATTAGGGGAATCAGTTTTTTCTTCTTTCTTCTTATATCTAAGATTATATCTACTAGCATTTTCTTTTTCTTTCTCTCCCTTAACTCATTAATTTGAATATCCATTAAAGATTTCTCATAAGAGGATTGAGTCAAGTGTGGGGATGGGGATGTGTCACCTAAGTAGTGAATCTCAGGATCAACTTCTACCTCCTCTTCTTCTTCATCAACAACCAAATTATTTTGCAAAGGAGCTTGAACTCTCTAATCATCTCTCTCTCTGTTTTTGGGATCTCTGGGAAAGATTTGGGGAGCATTATTTGGTCTCCTGTAGTTACCTCTGTTATCAGTGTTTTGAGCATTTCTATATGTTTGTTACCCCTCTGATTTTAACTTCTCAATCTCAGTGGAAAGGGATTTTACTAATTTGGTCAGCTCATCTACTTGAGAATGGACAACAGAGGAATCAGAAGTTGAAGATTTAGCTTTGCTTTTTCTCCTATCCCTATCAGATTTACCCCTGAGCTTATTTGATGCAACTATATTGGATTCTACCTCTAAGGCAACATATTGCATATGAACTAAGGAAGGTGACCTTATTTCTCTCAACAGGAGGAAGAACTCGTGGTCAAATGCATTGGCATAAGTGATTTTTGCAGAAGTTTTAGTGGGTTTTATCTCATCAAGGATCTTGTTGTACATTTTAATGAATCTTTTAGAAAAGTCAGAGACAAACTCTCCTTCTTTCCTTTTTAGGGATCTGAATTCGGTGATGTAGTACAAAAAATCCTTTTTGCCCCCCCAGTTCCTTAAGAAGTCTTCATCCAATGCTTCGATACCAGTAATGGATCCAGGGGCTAGATGCCTAAACCACTTCCTAGCCTCACCAAAAAGGCTTTGGAAAAAAACCCTCATCCACACATCCTCATTTTCAATATTTTGGTTATCTGGATAGCTATAGAAAGAAGCAAGATGTTCCTCAACTATTATATCGTCTTCTCCAGTAAACTTGGGCATGTATTTCAAATAATCTTCAGGAGGGAGAGCATTCACTCGCTGGGGTAACACTAGAGGAGTGTATCTTGTAGCAACTATGGCATCCATCCTATTTGCAGGGGGGTTAACAACTGCCATTTGATTTTGGATTCTTGGTGAAGAAGAAGGAGAAGGAGACTTGACTGTGTGCAGATTAGGAGAGGAATACAAGTATGAAGGGGGGGTTTCAGTTTTCATAGAAGAGGGTGTAGTCTTGGAAGAAGATGGTAAGGCCTTAAAAGGGGATGAAGTTTCCACTTCTTTGGCAGAAAAAGTTTTAACAGAAAGAGGTGTAGCTAAGCCTAAAGTAGGGAAATCTTCAAAACTATCAAGACTAAAACATTTTTCAATATCAGGGGAGGAGAAAATGTCCATTTTTTCTTCTTTCAATTCAGATTCAAAGGAAGAGTATTCAACAGGAAACTCTTCAAAATCAAGTTTCTTAGATACTTCAGCAGAAGGTAAAGAAAACTTACTTGATAAAATAGCTGGAGTATCAAGAGTGGAATCAGGAAACTGACCAGAAGCACTTGTAGCAACAAAAAATCTTTTCAGAGAATCTTTTCCCTTATTGATTGTTTTCTTTGGGTCAGCCTCAGTTGGAACCAAAGGTAGCTGTGGATTTTATCTTGTATATTTTCCTTTAGGTGCCAGAGATGAATCAATGGAGTTTCCAGGTGCAAGATGCAATATTCAAGATACTGAGTTCCAATGCACCTTCAAATCGTTCAATCCCAGGGAAAACTCTTCAAATCGTTCCCCGACAACGATGCCAAGAATGTTAGCACTAGGAATCACCTTCAGATTGCATGGAAGGCAAGCCCAGTACCCATCAGGTTTATATGTGAATGTAATATTGCTTGTAGGGTCATATGGAAAAGGACTCAAAATGATAATGTTCCAACTCAGATAACAAGGCTAGCATGCACCAACAATCAGGATCTTGGCTAACTTCAATCAGTAATTGGGAGTAAATATGAATATGAGTAAGACTTGAAAGAGAGGAATGTAGGGGCTTCTATAAACATCAAGTCTACAAAAGGCTAAGGAAGAAAGTTTCTTAATACAAGATCTTCTTGAACTCAGAAACTGTGGAAGCTAAATAAACATCATGATAACAATATGATCAAACATCCATCATAACATCACCACAATCATTCAGGTGAATCATTCAAAGCATGAACATTTAGCATCAGAAGCAAATAAGATGAAAGAGAAGCTGATTTCTATTAGTCAAAATGTCTTAAGTCTAGTACATAGCCAGATCACAGTCACTTCATCAAAATATTACAGTCTATGGGAGTCTTTCTCAACCACCTGAACCTACTAAATCATTTCAACTATCTATTTATAACAAAAAGGGAGGAAACAGCGGGAGGTATGAGTTGGTCTCCTTCCCTCGAAAGTATCTAAGAATTTATTTAATCTAACAACTTGATTAACCAACTATGCTATAAAATAGGAAATGTTGGTGACAAATCCAACCAAACTTTAAACTGATTTGATTCCCTTTGCTGCGCAGCTCCCTGTTGCCATGTGTCTTTCAGGAGCATGTGGTTGTCCTTGTGATGCCAGCTACTTCTTCTACAATTTTCTCCATCATCATCCATACAAAAGGTTGTTGGCCTGACCTTCCTGGATCCCTGGTGTCTGTTGGTAGATTCTTTAGGTAGAAGCCTAAGTAGCGTATTTCCCAACTGGAAAAATAGAAAAGTTAGCACATTTAGGTAGTGCCACCTTGTTGTGTATGTGTACAAAACTTTGTTCTCTATGAAATATTAGGTAGCGCCTTTACGCAACGCCATTGTGCTATGCCTGTATGCAGACTCTGTTCTCTGTCAAATATTAGGTAGCTCTTTTAAATTGCACCATTGTGTTGTGTCTGTGTGCAGGTTTATTCTCTGCTAGATATTAGGTAGCACCTGTAGGTAGCACCACTTATGTTGTGTCTGTGTGCAGGTTTAGGTATCATTTCCAAAAACACAACACCTCTAATATTGAATGTGTGTAGAGAAAGTGGTGATCTTTCATAATGTCAAATCCATTGTACATAGGTGTCTTGGAAGTATAGTAGGTAGTGCATTTTACCACTGAGGGAGTTGTCACTTAGCAAAAACCAAAAACCCTGATAGTTAAACGCTTAGAAGCCTGTATAGATGGCAGAGGTAATATTTGAATATTAGTTAACTCTCCCAAAGAGGAACCATCCTAAAAAATGGGGCTTACCTTTCACCAACTATTTTGTTGCCTTGACACTTAACCTCACACTCTTTCAGGTACAAAGAGGATCTTCATTTGGCACAACAAACTTCTTCTTCTTAGCAATGGCAGGATTTTTCAATGTGACTGTGCTCTCCTTAATTGTTGGTTGTTCATTCTCAATGGCATCTTTGACCAATACCTGTAAATTTCTTTGGGCTACCTCATCTTGAAAGTGCTGCAGCTTTGCCTTTAGCTTCCTGTTCTGAGATTGAAAGCCTCTGTTCTACCTGTAAATATTCTTTAGCTGTCTATGAAGGGGCTGGGCCCTTCTTGATGCAAACCTTTCCAAATCAAGGGTGTGGTTGTAGCCATCCATAAGCTTTGTCATATTGGATCTGTCAGACCTGGCTTCCTTTTTCAATTGAGCCACCTCTTTTCTTGCATCCGTAAGTTGCCTGGTAAGTCTTTTGAAGGCCTACCTGTCGGGAGGAGTAGTGACATGCATAGTCTCAATAGTTTTTTTCTCAGTGTCCTCTTCCACCTGCATGGAAAGTGTCTTGTATACCTCATCAGGTTTCTTGGTGGCTTTGCTTTTACCCTTCTTCCTCTGCTCATGGGTTTCTTCTTCTCTTTCCACAGGATTTTCAAAGTCTTTCACAGAGGTTTCATCTTTCCTCTCCAAAGGTATTTTAGTACCTTTACCCTTCCCTTTATATATAGGGTCTTCTTGTTTCTCTTCCATAGGATTTCCAATGCCTTTACCCATCTTCTTTTGAATAGGGGTTTCTAGTAAATACTTCTCTTTGAAAACCTCCTTAGGAATTGATGACCTTGTTAAAGGTCTTTTACCCTTGATTTTGACTGCTGGAGGAGAAGAGGGGAAGAGTAGCTTCTTCCCTTTCTTGGATTTAGCTTTGGTATAAGAAGGAAGCTCTTCTAACCCTAGTGGAGGAGGTGGTGAAAAATCTCTTTGTGGGAAAGGACAAGCTTCCTCCTTAGCTCATGTGACATACTTGTTGACCTCTGAAACTTGAACAGGGGCTCTGCCCTTTCTCTTCCTACTGCTCCCTGATTTAATAGCACCGGTGGGTGATAAAGGACTTTCATTTTTTGATTGAGGAGTTTATTCTAAATCCAACTTGAAATGATAAGTAACAACAAAATGCTCCCATGGAATATCCTTCTTACGCAATTCCTCAGAGACTAGCATTCTGATCAATCCAGAGTGGAAAAGGCTAGAATCCACATCCTTAGATTTGGATTGAATCCTATCAGACATCTTACCTATGCTCCTCAACAAGTAATAGGGAATATTCATCTCAACTTTACGAGTAAAATGTAGCAAAATCCTTATGTGGTACTGGTACAATGTGTTAAATCTCCCTTCACATGTAAAATATCTCTGGATGATCTTCAAAATTCTGTCAAACTGTTCAATCAATTGACCTCGTGGCACACCTTTAGATAAATCACTGGCTTGATGTTCAGGTTTAAAGATATCTTTAGCATAGGCTGAGCTCAAAGCCATGGATTTGAACCACTTTTCACCTATAATGTGGATTCCTGTTGCAGCTGAGATAGAGGCTTTAGTCACCTCAAATTCCAAATCCCCAACCTTGGTCCTCCTACCATCAAAGTGTGATGAAAATTGTTTTTTTACCTCTGGATGGGATCTCTGCATATTCTGGTAGAAAGAGAGGCATCCCACTCTTTGAAAGACCTCCCTTGCCATGGGCTCTGTATCAAAAAGATGCATGTCCACAGGTTCTATCCTAACCACCTTGCCAATTTTGTGTGTCTTCCTCGATTGATGAGTCTCCATGGCTTAGAATGAGATATTTTAAAGGTTTATGGGATAGTAATAACCAGGAAGACTTTAAATCAGGCTTCAAATGTACAAGGCTGACCCTTTTAAACAGACTGGTTCTGTTAAGCCAAGTTTTGACTGCGGGAATGACACCCTTAGATTTGTACAGGCATTTGAGAGTGTAGATAGTGAGGGGGTAATAAAAAATTGGCCCTTTGCAACTAAGTAAAATGCTTAATTCCAAGATGAAAGGAAGTAGGGGAGGCAGAGAGGGTTTAACCAACACTTCTAGGTAGCGTGGCACATATGCAGAGGATAGGCTATTTAAGAGCTTGCAATTTCAATGGCTACGATAAACAACAATAATAAGACCTAGATATAGGCAATAGAGTTTACAGGTCTGAAAAAGAGGGAAGACAAGGCTATCATGCAAAGACGAATCCCTTACAACTGTGCAAGCTCAACAAACCAAAACTTGAGTGCAAATTTCTTGTGAAAATTAATATGCAGAGGAGGCAACATGGGATACCTGTGGAGTAGACACCTGTTGGAATCTTCAACGAAATCTCAAGATGAAATTGCTAAAATTTCGGCCCTCGAATCTACTTCAACATAAAATTGGGTTGCATTGTTGTCGCTTGATCAGAACTTGTGAATTTGCACAATGCATCACTGTTGATTTTTTCAAAATTATAAGCCGTTACCAGGGATCGTAAATGAAATATATTGAAGGCATATTTAACCAACTCCTGGCATTGAAAACAAGGAACATGACATCAGTCATGGCAATCATGACTCGTGGTGGAAGTATGATGAACGAGAAAGGCGCTACGAAACTACCTGATGAGTGGGCAATGCTCCAATTCAAAAAATGATTGGACAAGTAAGCAAGGACAATGAGGCATGCCTATGAGGTCATGAGTGAGGAAAAAGGTATGTCACATCAGTCTAGTCATGGGAGCTATCGACCTAGGGACAAGTCATGAAGGGGACCAAAAAAAAAGTCATGAGCTAAAATGGTTCTAAGACCAAAAATCAATTTGAGGATCAAACTAGAGCTATGACTCAAAAATTTAGTCATCTAAGGGGTCCTACCAAACACAAACTTTAAAGGGATGAAACTTTTAAAAAAAAATTAAAATCTAAGGCTTAAAAAAGGATAAAAGAAAACTAAAAGACCCAAGGCAATTTAGTGTGATAACAACAGTGATGGACCTGCAATCTACAAAAATTCATTCTCGATTCTTGGATCCACTTGTTAGTCCAAAAATTCTTTCTACGCATAGGAATAACATATATTTCACTATTTCTATCAAATCTATTCAGATCAAATCTTCCTTCTTCTAGTTGTGACCTAGTTTTCAGACTAGGACAAAATCTATCAAACATACCTAGATTCATACTTTCGAAGAAAACATTTCCACTTATCTTACCTTTATCAGAGAACAAAGCTTCAAGATCTTACTTCTTCCTTCAGATCGAGCTTCCTTCTCTTAGCAAAGAGCTTCATAATTCAAGTAGAATACTACGCACTACAGTAATAGATCTACGCACATAGCTTTCTCTTTTCTTCAGTTCCCAACAATCATAGTTTTAGGTCCCAACAACAGAACCATTTGTTGGCACATGGGCAGACCCAGGGTTCAACGCTTCAACAATGCACCAACAAAACCCTAACTACCAGCCCTTTCGGCAACACCTGTGAAGCAGATGCAGTCTCACCCGAGGTAGAGGCAGGGGGTTGCAGGACTCAAGTGTCTACAACCTATCTGGGACACAGATCTGTGATCATGATACTTAACAGAGCACTTATCCAATAACATTCATCAATTTCTAATTATTATTCACATCGCAGATTAACCCTAATTGTAGATCAACGTAGTAGTAACCAAGATTTAAGCACATCTAATCATTTAGCACATAGCATCAGAGAAGATCTAACATTCATTCATATATAAAGCACTAATCATCAATGAATCAATCTATCAGACATCAATATTAAGCACATAAACACATAAACACCATGGATAACATTGCACAAATCATAATAACACAGGATATACGTGGTTCACCTCAGTGTGGGGCTACGTCCACCAAATATTCTCTTCTTTATTAGTCTCTTTCAATAACCTTACAGGCACCCAACTATAGAGCCAACTCCGCATAGGACAAGAGATATGCGCACATCTCGCCAGATCCTGCTTCCCCAAATTAGGTCAAAGAACAAAGCCTTACACAGACTGTGCACAAAACACTTACATAACACTTGCACTTAGCTCTGCAAGCCTTAATATATTCGTGCACTAAGCCAACTACTCATGCACTAAGCCACCCCTTCGACTAATCTCGCTCTAAGTCCTATCTACTTATTTATACATTACAAAAGGGGCCTAAACATGGGTGAACCCATGGGATGAGATCCCATACCCATTACATATACCCTAAAAGTCCAAAAATACCAAAAAATGGGCGATATCCCATGATCTTCGCTTCACCTGGGCGCTCCGTCTTCGACCAGCCTATCGAAGTCCCAAAAATGGTCAAACATGACCAATGTTCCACAAAACTTGGTTAAGGGCCAACATTCCATGATCTCTATTAAAAGAGCATGGAGGGTCATTTGTCGATGATTGATTGTGAGAAAATCTATTGTAAAATATCTTTGCAATCTTTTTCTTTTGCACTAATAAAATGCTCCAAGTGGTCGTCTTGGCTAGGCCGTGGATGTTTTCCCATAGGGGTTTTACCATGTCAAAAAATCAATGTGTTGATATTTGATTTGGTTGTGTGAGTGGTTACTGAAGGTGTCCATCCTCTATTGGAATACCTGTGTTGTCGAAAATGGTATCATAGCTTGTTTGAAGACCCGCTACTATTGTAGATCGAGATCGTGAAGCCGATTTGTCTCATCTCCGTTTTCTTCCATTTTCGTACATTTTTGGGCTGAGAGGACTGCTCCATTGCATCGATAACACTCGTTTCAGTTAGGAATGATTTTTGTTTCACTCGAAAAGGTTTCCATTTTCCCAATATACAACCATTTTAGTTAGATCGAGGTATAAAGCCTCAATACGCCCTTTTTTAATTTTTTGCAGAGTATTATTTTGTTTTTATATTGTTTGTTTCTGGGTTGCTACTCTTTTAGATCTGTGTATTCTCTTTGCTCCACACCCTGTTCGATCTCGGAAAATCATAAACATATAGGAAAATTCCCATTTTCCAAGTAAGCTAACCGAGATCTAACCCGTGTTATCATTGAGAAGCAAAAAAATTTCTTGTGTGAAAAGAGTTTTTTTTTTAGCATGCTCTCCAAGACCATCAACAACAAAAACAACAATCTTCCTGCTAAAAAATACAATATGCTTTGCTAGTGTTATAACCCTAAAATGCACCATACAGGTTTTCCTGGCATCAGGCCAACTCATGCCTCTTCCTAGCCAAAGCCATGCTGAGTATTTCCTCAAAAAACCACTTAAAACAAACAACCCACGCCCTAACTTCTCACTGGGCGCGGGCAACCGCTTGTTGTCCTCTTACTGCACGCGGGTATCCGCGGGCTAG
>ML791100.1:18510-30908 GCA_009831015.1 Picea engelmannii | reverse complement strand
TCTTTCACATTTAATATGATACAGTAATATGATTCTTTCCTATAAATCTTGTTGTGTTTTATTGTATGATTCCTTGATCACATACATAGGTTTATATTGAGTTTATGCTATTACTATCACTTTGGTTGGTTGCGTTCTTTTGCGGGATCATCATTGTATGAGTGTTGGAATGGAGCTAGGATGGTGATGACGAGAGGAAGCGACATTTAAATAGTATGTCACCTATCCTTCTTTAGTCAGTAAATTTAATATTTAAAAATTAAGGAAAGCGTCATGTTCTGGTGTGTTTTGTTCTAGATCTAGGTGGATCTAGGGAGATCAGTTAGTGTCCGCACCTACCGATTTATCCAATAACAAAATTGGCGAATCCACTGGGGATCAGGTTGTTTCCTAGTTAGTCTAGTTTCCCTTGCTTTGATTGCTTCTTTTCTGGTCTCTGAGTCTGTGGGAGATCCATCTAGACTCTCTAGATCTAAAAGTTCATTTATAATCTTTGTCCTTTTTCCAAATTCCTTTTGATTACAGACATTCCTGCACTTCACCTGTATACAGCCTATGAAAACCCTTGATTTTTGCACCCCTATTATTCAGTCTAGTGTGACCTTCTCGCACCCTACCTGTGTCTAGACTGCGAAAATGCCTAATTTTCGTATTGCACCTCACTACTAGGCTACGAACTTGTTTGTAATTTTTTTTTGGATTGAGTCTTGTTATCGTTTGATGCCTAGTTTTTCTTTGATCAGCTAGATTGAACTTTTGGAGCCTATATTGATCTGTTTACAGTCTGCTTGACATTCTTTGAGTTGATTTTAGCCATATTTTCTTTGTTTGGTTTTGAGGGATTAGTCTCTTTCTTTGAGTGTCTTTCAATTACAAAGCCTGTGTTTTCTTTAGGATTGTTTAGGGAAAGATCAGATTTCTTCTGAATAGTTCACTTTAAAAGAAAAATTTTAGTTTGGGTTTCTTTGTTTTAAGAAAGTTCATTATTTCTTTTAGTGGAATTTTTGAAACAAAAAGATTTAATTTCTTGCTTTATATTAGATTGGGGGCATCCTTGCATTTGAAGTAGCCATGAATTGTGCATTGGTGTACAATATCTTTTTCTCATTTCTTGAGAATATTGATATTAATGAGTTTAATATATTTTGGTACATTGTGTATATGGGAATGATAAATGTTTTCTCCTTCTCGTAGCATAGATTTCATCGAAATGAAAAGATTGCATCTTCATATCTTTGCATAACTTTCGAGTCGGTCAAAACACCATATTGTCCACACCATTTTCCTTTTGAGTAACAATAGCTTTAAAAATAAAGCGCTTATAAAAATTTATTAGACATTTTTATATTTTATGGTAGAAAACCTACATTAGATTAGTTGTAGGGATTTGGAATAGGTGTGAAAGATAACTTTCCAAAGCTGCAAACAAACATAGTATCTTGTGATAGGGAGAGTTAAATCAACTTACTACATTTTGTCCTGGGAATCCCTTCTCACACAAGGGTCAATCACGAGGTCGCATTAAGACTGGCATAGTTACTCACCCTGCTTTGTTAGTCTTGGTGTAGAGATTACGCATATTATGGGGGTCACTTGAAGGTATACCCACAATTATGAGTTGAATCCTTTCAAGTTGATTTCGGGCTAGATACCCTGCCTTTGCATGTGGATTGGACTGTCGACTGCTTCCCCAAGAATCACTGTAGTAATCGGTAACCTTAGTGGCCTATCTCTCTAGGTTCTTTACACGAGGTGGTTGTGGAGGGGCAATTCTTCACGGTACCTGGAATCAACGTTGGCCAAAATCACTCAGGCTCCTTGGAGGGTATACCCGTGATTATGTGTGGGAGCTTGCACCAAGGCATAAGTTTGTTAATCAGGTCGTCAACATAACTTTTCCACACGGTCTATCTAAACCCCTTCTTACTTTGTTCCCGTGACGTTGGATTTCACCACCAACTAGTGTTCTCATTGTGAGAAGGTATTGTTTGCTTGTTTTCTTACTAGATTTTTAACATGTGTTGTTTGTTTTCCCTAGTGGACTCTAGATTGGATTTTTATTTTTAATGGCGTCAGTTCCCAAAATGACCAATGAAGGAGCTCGAACCTTTTGTTTTTCCTTCTTACAGAAACATTGGTCCTCCTCACATCGCTACTTTGATCCTTCCAAGTCTCACTATTGGATTGTCGGTGTGGTTGTTTTCCACTCAGGTAATCCCGAATGTAGTTAGTGCTTCAGTCACAAGCACTTCGCCCCACGAGCATCAACCTCATGTTGATCCTTCACCTTCTTCACTAGTAAGGTATTCTTCACCTTCTTTGCTTGCAAGGTCACCTTCTGTTTCATCTTCTTTGTCGAGTGAAAGTTCTGAAGTTAGTAACCTGGTGAATAAGAAGAAGAATAAAAGGGAGATTAAGAAGAAGAAAGATAAACAAAGTTCAAAGCTTCCAACCATTGTCAAACATGTTGGAAAACAACTAGTTACTGTTAATCATGCTGGGAGAGTTGATGATGTCAAGATCACTCCAACAACCCGTAAGCTCAAGTACCCTTGCAGGCTTTGTAAGGGTAGCCATATTCTTAAGGATTGCCTTGGTCTATCCAAGTTTATAGAAGCATGGTCTACGCATCCTCGCCAACCCATGTCGTTAGCCTCTAAACAACATGTTGATGACTTCCTGTCGACTAGTCACGATACAGTTGGGAAGAAGAAAAGTAGAGCCAAGTTCCTGTGTATGTTATGCAAAGGGCGTCATCTAACTCATCTTTTCCCTCATATGGAAGAAGACTCGAAATTCTTGGAAGACATGACTATTTCACAGCCTCAACTTCTAGCTTCTTATCGCAACAACCCACCTGTAGTTGATGGAATGCTCAATCTGGTTCCCCTGTCATTCAGTCCGGTTGATCAAGTGGTCAATCTGGTCACGTCCTTGGTTGAACTAGTAGACCAAGTGGTCGATCCGATCCCATCCTTGGTTGATCCCACTCTCCTGTTAGAGAGTGAAACCCAAACAATTGATCCTTTTCAAAGCGTCGATCCCATTCTCCCCTTGGAGAATGCAACCCAAGTGGTCGATCCGATCTCGTCATCAATCGATCCTACTCTCTTGCTCGAGAGTAAACCCGATACTGCCCACGTTTTTCTCATTGATACAGACTCTGCCGTGTCGGGGGGTATTCCTCCTTCTCCCTTGAAACTCCCTCCAAGTAATGAGGCCATCCTTTTTAATTGGGGTGTGCTAACTGGACCTCGTCTTCCCTCTCACATTCCTTTCTAGATTACAGTGCAAGTTTGTGGTCGGGGCATTCCTCAGACATTGATAGATGAAGGTGAATCTGTTATCATTTTGTCCTCTTTTTCCTTGCAAGCTTTGGGTTTTCCTCAACTTGTGCCGGTTACGCAGAATCTGTTAGCTTTTAACAGAAGAACTAGTCAACCTTTAGGGACCCTTCCTCAGTTTCTTGTAACTTTGGGAAGGAAAAATTTATTTATTGACATCATGGTAGTCCAAGACCCCTTGGATTTTTCTTTACTCCTTGGGCGAGATTATGTCTATGCCATGAAAGCTATTGTGTCTACTCTTTTTCATGTGATATCTTTTCCTCACGATGGATGAGTTGTGACTGTTGATCAACATTCATTCATTGACCTTGACTGGATTGCCTCCCTAAATGGTTCTTATATGTAGACGGTATTTCCCCTGCCACAGGTCAATTATATGGCGTTGTCGCCCATGGCTTCAACTTCTGATGAATTAGATCCAGTAGTTGACATGGTGATCTCTTTGATAGGGTTGTTAGAGCCTGATCTCTTTACTCCTGTCGCGACCCTCGACATGGTGTCCTTCCAGAGTGTGTTTCTTCCTTCCAGTGAAGACCTCTTGGAATCCATGGCCGAGTTTTGTCCCTTGACATGGTGTCATTCCGGAGCATTTTCCTCTTGGAATCCATGATCAATAAGAGAGAATTTGAGGATAGCTTTTGCGTCTCTGAGGCAACCGCATTAAAAAATGAAACATAGATCTTTGAGCATGGTTTTCTAATTTCAATCTCGTTAAAAAATGAAACCACTTATGAGGATAGTTTTTTCATCTCTGTGGAAACCTCGTTAAAAAATGAAACAAAGGTTACGAGCATAGTTCTTGTTTCTGTGTCAATCTCGTTAAAAAATGAAATAGTTTTCCCCCTCTCTATTTGAGTCAAGTCCTTCATCTAGTATTTGAAGCTTCATTTCATTCTCCTTTGCAGTTGGATGAAACGAAGCTTGGGGGGAATTTGCCTCAGCCTCTGGAATTCATGCTGAAGTTGAGCCACTATCTTCTTAAGCTGGGGGCTAAGTACCAACCATGCAAATTCATGGATAATGCATTGGGAAGTTCAAGCATAGTTTTTTACTTTGGTTCAATATTGTGTAAAAATGAAACCACCTACCTCAAGCATAGTTTCCTCTGGTTCAAGCTTGTGTAAAAATGAAACTAGGCCCAAGCATAGTTTCCTCTGGTTCAAGCTTGTGTAAAAATGAAACCAGGCCCAAGCATAGTTTTGTTTAGTTTTTAAGCTTGTGTAAAAATAAAATCTATCCCAAGCATAGTTTTGTTTTGTTTTAACACTTGCGTAAAAATAAAAACAATCTCGAGCTTAGTCTTTGTTCTTTCTCATGCTCGTAAATAAGTGAGAATGTAACCGAGTATACTTTTATTACTTTTTCAGACTCATAAAGGTTATACGAAAAAGGAACTCCCTGGAGTTTCCTTTAATCTCTTTTCAGACTCTCTAAACATGAAAAGATTGCCGAGTGACCTTGTTCTCTTCACACTCGTTAAAGTATTTGAAGAAAACGTATGTTGAGCGATAGTTTATCTCTTTTTCGATCTCATCAGACTACTTTATGAAAAAGGAACTGAGAGAGTTCTCTTTAAGTGTTTTTCAGACTCTCTAAACATGAAAACCCCTGAGTTTTCTTTCTTTGGACTCGTTAAACAAACATCAAAAGGCCCATATGGGACCAAACCACTCCTTCTTAGGGTTCGTTAAACATACTCTGAGGGACTCATCCGAAGGATGAGCTTAAATTGACAAGAATATGTTATCCTCCTCAAGCTTGCGTAAAAATAAAGAGGTACTCGCTAGAAATGGTGGGGGAAAAATTGGGAAAGAAATGTGTCTAAACCTGTATTCCATGGAAGAGTCACCTTTGAACATGACACCCTTTCAATCTCTTTGTGTCTAGGTTGGAAAACCCACTCATCTCTTGGTCATACTCCTTTATAAGATTAAAAATTGGTCTGTGATCCCTGTTGTTGAGTCAATATTTTCCAAGACAGTTGTCGTGTCGTCAATATGTTCAAAGAGAAGTTCAACCCGGAAATACTTCTAATGCGTCGGCCATGTCTGCAGTATTTAAGCCTTCTATTGCATCAACCATCCCCGAGTCAGTCCTGAATCACTTGTTACTCTGATCTACATCAAATCTTGTTACTTGTTTCATGTCATTGATGTGGGATACATTAAGGCCCTCCTGTGATGAGTCTTTTCCTTTCGACTTCAATTCATTATCCAAGAATTAGACCTAGAAACCAATTGGTACCTTGGAACTTTCATTCCTCAATGGAAGGTTTCCTCGCTTTCAATAATGGGTTTTCATTATTGACCCCTGATCGGGAGATTCCGCTGAGTGTTTGACTTCAACTCATTAACTCACATTCATTGGATTGTACTAGAGTACCTTGGGAGTCATTGAAATTAATGGTGATTTCTCTCGCACTTGTTAACAGTTCTCATCATTGACCGGTAATCAAGTGGTTTCTACCATGTTCGACTTCAACACATGTATTCGCATGGTTAGATTCGTACTATAGAGTGGTGGAGATGAAGACCCTGGATCTTTTTTGACAGATTCAGGTTGCATTGGAGTGTATTCAGTTTGTACTATTGGATAGATCCACATTGTATGTCTCGTGGCTATGTTCAAATTTGAGTCTTTAACACATAGATCCACAGTGTATTTTTTGGTGGCTATGTTCAAATTTGAGTCATATTGGCATGGATCCACAGTGTATGTTTGGTGGCCATGAACTGTCTTACTTGACATGGATCTTCGCATGTCGACATTTATTCTCTAAGTCATTTGTATTCTAAGTATGGGAATGCCTACCTCAGTGATGATATATTATTGTACTGTATTTCCTTGTTTGTTGGCAGGTTTTCGACCGACTGTTCCTTGTTCCCTACACACACTCGACAAAGTATTTTAGCTATCACTCTATTCTAACTTCATACTTTGGGGGGCTCTCTGTTACACATTATTTTCATCATCCCTATGACCATTAATGATGTAAGCCTATTTGTTTCCTTCATAGGGGTCAGTGGCCTGAGTTCCTGAAGAAAGAAGGGAGAAGAACTTTTCCTGAGAAAAGAAGTTGCATTTTCCTTTGTAAAAACCCTATTAAAGAGGATGTTCGCAGGTTGCTATATAAGAAGGGTGCGAGAATGCATGATTCTCGCAGGCTACACCATAGCTGGGTTGCGATAGGTTCATAGGTTTCTCTATAGGTAGGGTGTGAGAATTCTCATATGTGGGAAAAATGAGCATCTTCTCGATGCTTCTAGAAGGAGAAACTTCCATGGTGAGGTGGCATCTGAATGGTTTGGATCTTACTCACTTTCATGATTTGGTGGGATCATCCTAACCTCCTCACCTTATCCTCTTTAGCTTATAAAAGGAGAGGATCTCTCATGGAGAAAGTTGGCTTGGATGAGATTAGCTTTTGAGCTTTGGAGTTTGTAGCTTTTGGGATTAGCTTGGATTGGATTGAGCTTTGGAGATTGTTAGCTTGGCTAGATGAGCCATTTTGTCAAGATAGATTGTGAATATTATTAGATCTATGCTCTCATAATTCTTGGAGTGGAAGTGTGTGGGGAATGAAGGATAGTTGGAAGGGACCTTACGACATCAAGGCCATGGTTGTAATCTCTCTTTCACATTTAATATGATACAATAATATGATTCTTTTCTATAAAGCTTGTTGTATTTTATTGAATGATTCCTTGATCACATACATAGGTTTATATTGAGTTTATGCTATTACTATCACTTTGGTTAGTTGTGTTCTTTTGCAGTATCATCATTGTATGAGTGTTGGAACGGAGCTAGGATGGTGATGGCGAGAGGAAGTGGCATTTAAACAGTATGTCACCTATCCCTCTTTAGTTAGTAAATTCAATATTTAAAACTTAAGGAAAGCATCATGTTCTGGTGTGTTTTGTTCTAGATCTAGGTGGATCTAGAGAGATCAGTTAGTGTCCGCACCTACCGATTTATCCGATAACAGTCTTCTTGTTGCAATTGCAACCAATCTTCCTGAACCTTATTAATTGATTTTGCATCTTTGTGAGTCAAACGTGCGAGTATATCCTCGATCACACATTTTACTAACACTAAGGAGATTATGCTTCAAGTCTTCAACAAATATCATATTCTTTGCTTTTACATTTTTTCTAATATTCTTTGCTTTTACATTTTTTCTTCCAAGTTCTAATACACATTTTCCAAGTATTTTGGAAGACGAGTCATCTCCAAATGCAACATTTCCACCTTTTCTCTTCAAGATGATGGATTTGTCTTGATCCCTGGTCATGTGTGAAGAACATCCACTGTCTATGTACCATTCATCTTCTTTAAATTATTCAACGATCAATTCTATTCAACTATCTTCATTATTTGGAATCTCTTTCCTTCTCCATATTGTGGTTGGCATATGGAAATTTGGCATAGGATTATATTCCTTCATCTCTCTGCAATATCGTGCTTTGTGACCAAGATTATTTCACTTGTAGCATACAATATTTTGATCCATTAATGGGTCAAATGGATTATAATTTCTGTTGACAGGTATGCGAACATTTCCATATCTACTATTCGCACCATTATGTATCTTGTGTAGTTATTCCTTTCATTGATTCTAAAATTGATTGCCTTGTGTCCAAAATTTCCACAAGTATAATAATGTCCAAGAGAGAAATTTTGATACATGGGAGTAAGTGATGTTCTTTGTGGTGTGGTCCATCTGGGTTCACGATCTACTCTTTTGTATTTTCCTTCATACTGAGTGAAGCCTTTTTGGTTTCTGAAGGTAGGATGTCTTCTTGGATATTCATCTCTTCTGTAATCATTCCTTCTTTTTGGCATCCTGGTCCACTTCTCATCAACTGTCTATGTGGATTTTTCTTCAATCTTTTTGTTGGCATTTGTATCTTCTTTATATGAAGTTTCACCTATGCATCCAATATGTGTTAAGTATTTTGGCACTTGAGAGTTTCTTAAGCTCTTCCTTAATGAGACAACTTTTTGTTCAAGTTTCTCATAATCTTCTTCTTTCTTCATCATCTGGACATTTCTTACTTCTTCTATTCTTCTTTCTTCTTCGAGTAGAGTCTTCAAGGAAATGGTTTCTTGTCTTAGTTTCTCAAAGTCTTCTAATTGTTTCTTCAGGATTTCAATTTTCTTTTCACAACTACCCAATTCACTTCTTAGTTTTCTATGTGTGTTTTTTAGCTTGTTATTTTCAATCTCAACATGAATCAATTTTTCAAAATTCTCATCTTCTTGTTGAACCATTTTTTCTTCTATTTCAGAATTGTATTCTTCTTCATTGACTCTTCTTCTTCCTCAGTATCATCTATTTCAATTTTTGGATAAGGGAATTCATGTTCAATATGTCCTACTTCGTCACAATTAAAACAAAAGAACGCACCTCTAAGAATTTATTTGACATGTGAGTTGTAACTTGCTTCAACTTCTTTTTCTTTTTCCTTTGCATAAATATCTTGTAGCTTATCTCAAAGCTCCTTTGATAATGCACATGATCCCACCTTAGATTTTAATGAATCAATCAATCCATCAAGGATATTATCCATTGCCAATTCTTTTCTTCGTCTTGCTTCCTTCTAAGCTGTAGTCCTTGGTTTCTTCAGAGCCCTGTATCCTGAAACAACTGAGAACTAAACATCTACCCCAAGAGCTTTCAAGTAAGTTTCCATTCTATTACTCCAGTATTCAAAATTGCTTCCATCAAATGGTGGAATCCCATTTGGAATTTTGTCTTCCATTTATGCTTAGGATCTTCCTTCCAGTGGTTAAAATGTACTGAAGGCAACCTGATCTGATACCAATTGTTGGAAATATTGAGAGGGGGGTGAACCAATATTTAGAGAAATTAGTATTTTTGAACTTGTACTTCAGTCATATCATGTATTCAATTTATATCCAATGAACAATGAAGACTATCCAATGAACAATGAAGAATATTATAAGAGATACACCAATACACCATGCATAGTATATAAGAAGTAATCATGTATTATTGTTCAAAGGAAGTAATGACTTCCAAGGGTAGCTACAACTTCCAAATAAAAAGGGAGGGATAAACCTCCAAAAGGAATATACAATCCTCCAATATCAAGAGAGGGTTGACCTCTCCATCCTTGCCCCTTCCTTCCACCGGAGAATAAATGAGAGATAATAAAACTTTAAATTATCACCATCAACCAACCATCACATAGAACCTGATAATGCTTCATGAGACTTATTAAATTTATGAAATTATTCACTTCTTGGAATACTATGATCCTATATATAATATTACTCAATGTATTCTATGAAACTCCTCCAAGTTTCACTCCTTGAATCCTCCCATATAAGGAGTTATAGAGAAAATGGTAGAACTTATTCAATTCTGTTTTATTCAGGAGAACAAACTTGTACAAAATGCCCCACGCTCAATATTTAACATCAGATTATGAAATTCGTACACAGGAAATGATTTCCAATGAAATTGGTCTATCTTCATTTGGATTCTCTATGAATACGTTATGACTATTTTACCCAGAACACCTTAGAACACATCACCAAAAGACTTCATCCTCCCTTGAAATTCGACCTTCTTTACTTCATATTTCCTCAGAAATTTGACTTATATCTCCTTGTTCATTAATAAACTTGTGTGTGTTAAAAAATGAATGTATAATGAGATGTATTTATACCCTTTATGTCACTTCATTTTAACATTAGGGTCGACGTGTAGTTTCTGCTTCAATTCACATTGTCATCTTCAAAAATTCATTTCTCCTCAATCGTGAAGATCCACGTGATGTGCCACATACCACCGGAAGCTACATGACTTATAATAGCCATCCATGGGTGTTGTATCTGCATGTGTAATTTCCTTCATGTCTATCTACTTCGATCAACTGTGGGGTCCAAAATCCAATGGATAGGGTTGAGAGATGCTCAACACTTAATGGGTAAGATTTCACAACCATCTTAAAAAGGCTAGGGTTTATTTCAAAATAGCATGAGAGATTCACTGAGCGATATGGAAGTGAATTAAGAGGCTATCAATGTGTGGATGGTTACGTTTCACATGTTTTTACCATATTTGGCGACTGGATATGAGGTGAGGAGAAAATATATAACCATTGGGATTTGTGTAGTGAGGGCTTTGTGTAGTGCGAGAGTCTGCACAACAGATGCGTAGCGCATAACAGGGTTTGCATAACAGAAGTTTGTTGGAGCTTTCTCAAGGGGTAAGAAACCAGTTTGTAGGCCAAGAACTCATGCAAAGGGGTGAAGGATGCTGGATAAATATATAAGACTCGATGTGAAGAGGTTTGAGAGGGACAATGTACCCATTTGAGTTGAAAATACCTTTTTCATCATTTAAGTGACTTCTGCAGTGCACTTGCGTAGCACATGCCTGATTTTGATATTTCCAAGTCACATATGCCACAAATATCCATCAAACACCTGTACTAACAATTTTTATGTGATTATGCCCACAAATGATGCATTGAAAAGACTTTACCTTTTAAAATTATGACTTGGATATGACTTAGACTCAAGACAAGTCCCTTTCAAAAAGATTTCTTGATCACAAACCACCTATGGACCCTCTAAATGACTTCTTCACCATGATAGTATGTAATGACCTATACAAAACATGACTCAAATTTGGAATGCCTTGGTCTTCCCAAGACCATGGAATGAATGTTCAAACCTTATACAAACTGTAAAATTTACCCTAAAAATACTGATATTAACATCTGGCTCCAATGGGGATGCTATCCTCCCAGTGAGGTAGCAAAGAACAACAAACCAATTTCCTAACCATTGGGCTTTATTTGACTCAAAAAATATAAACTGACAAACAAACTAATTGACAAGACTTTCTTGACCTAACTTTGACTAAACTTAGCATAAACTTAGGGCCTTCACTCTAGGCTTCAATTTTCTGTTGATTATTGACTTCGAATGCTTCATCTAAAAAAATAAATGGTTATTTACAATGAAATGGAAAGACTGAAATTTTTGAAGAAAGATAGTGTTTGAGAAACTTTCCATTCACAGGTCCTCCACCAATGAGATATCCATTTATATCCTGGAGAAAATAAACATTTTTCCCATGGTATGCAACAATCTTGAATGGTCCCAGCCAAAGATGATCAAACTTCCCATGCTTCCCTCTGTATTCATTCCTTGCATCCCACTTCAGCACCAAATCATCCTCCTTAGTATGTCTGTCAAAGGATCTTTTCATTTTGTCTTGATGTCGTTGTGAGTTGTTGAAAACTTGTTCTCTCATTTGTTGAACATGGATTAGTTTATTTATCCTCCTTTGAGCATCGTTTGGTTCAACTTCTTGTTCTTGCAACAATCTAATCACTGGCAGTCCTAATGAGTTAGGAAAAACTTCCTCTGTACCATATATAATCTAAAAGGGTGATGTAGCGATAGACCTTTTGGTGGAGATCTATCATCCCATAGTGCATAGATAAGCTTCTTGTGCCAAGCTTTCTTTTTTTCCTGCAGAAGCTTCTTAATAATTATGGTTGAGCTTTTTTTGGATGACTCAGCCAAACCATTACCCTGTGGGTAATAAGCTGTGGAATGGAGAAGAGTTATATTATAATCAATGAAAAATTTCTCCATTATTTTGGGCTTGAATGTTGTTGCATTATCATTAATTATCTTGACTCGACAACGAAATCTAGAAAAAATATTGCTTTCTAAAAATTGAATGATAACAATATCAGTAGCTTACCTTGTGGGAACTGCCTCGATCCATTTGGTGAAGTAGTCTGTGGCCGTCAGTATCCACCTATGATGAGATGAGGATGGTGGATGGATCTCTCCTATAAAATCAAGGCCCCATTTCCTAAATGGTGCTTCAACAAAGATAGGTTTTAAAGGTAAGGGTTGTTCGACAACACAGGTATTCCAACAGAGGACGAACACCTTCAGTAACCACTCACATAACCAGATCAAAGATCAACACACCGATGTTTTCACGTGGTAAAACCCCTATGGGGAAACATCCACGGCCCCAGCCAACGCGGC
>ML791100.1:0-18410 GCA_009831015.1 Picea engelmannii | reverse complement strand
AATTTCCAGCAAAAATTGCCTTTGGGAAAAATCAATTTTCTCAGCCGTGGAATGTCCGTTTTGCACGTTCAAATAGTCGATTTTCATCTACAGATCGTAAGATTTCCAATGGTACAATCAGATTTGGATTTGGAGCTAGGGAATCTAGTGAAAATGTCCCTTCAAGATTAGGCATATTTCCTTCAAAAAATGCCGGTGCTTTTTTGAGAGTTAACAAATTCCACTGCAGAAATTGGGGCTTTTGGCTCAACTTTTTCCCCAATTTACCATTGACATTATGCAACCATGAAATTTGTTAAATTTCACCCCGATAACACCAGTTCAACCTATGCAACAACAAATCGTTGTAAGTTGACATTTCTGGAACAAATTTATCCAAAATCAATTCGCGAATTGAGAATTTTAACCACTAAACTCACTCCATCTATCATGGCTTCACTGTAACTTGAAATTCGACCCATTCTAGATCTGAATTTTCTAGAACATACATTAAATCTGGAATATGTCACCACATGGCCAAATTTCTCAATTTTCCCACGAATTTAACAACAGAAATTGGGGCTTTTCACCAATTTTGCCCAATTGTTGTTACTTTTTACCATGGATTCTCTACGAACTGAAATTTGGCCACTTCGAAATAATTCCTCTGTGAAATTTCTCTTCAACTCAACTTTCTCGGCCCATCTAGAATCAGTGTTGAAAACTGAAGCTCTGATACCATGTTGTAATGTCCCTAGCCATCTCTTTTATCGTGGTTGGTTTGTGTGCAGCGATGTATTTTATATTAATTATGAGACATATAAAAAAATAGGTGCACTGGCCTTTAACATCTAGGCTCTCCAGCCTAATCAAAACATAAGCATCCTAGCTTATAATAATTGGTTCACTAGCCTATAAACACAACATATACACCAAAGGATACCTAGCCTCCAAATCCCGTGCACTTAAGTTGTTGCATGCAGTATCCAAGAATGTGCACACTTCATCATTTTACTGTGCAGTACATGTGTGGACTATGCCATGAAAGGTGCATACACAATTATATCAAACAACTCACCATCTTAAGTACATTTACAACTGGGTTTAGCCTGGGGATGTTACAGCTATTATGCAGCTTCAGAAACAGTACAACCTCAGAAGAAAAAATGTGCCTACAAACCCCACAAAAGGAAATCATACAAGGGAACTTCATATCAATACACCTTCTTCAAGTCAACCTAAGAAAGAAATTTTAGCAAAGGATGCAATGGGAAAAGTAAAATTCAAAGAAGAACCCCCAAAGAACATACATGAGGCAAGAAAGGAAGCAGACATCAAAGAGGTATAAAACAATCCCTCTCTTTTTAATTTTGAAAGTGAAATGGCTAAAATATCCGTTCCATTCAATGAGTTGATTAAAAATGGTGAATATAGAAATTAGATCATTAATATGCTCAAGATTGAAGAAGATTCTAACACTTTAAATGTGCAAGATGATCACCCTGCCATCTTGTTTGGCCCATGTGTGGAGGAGAGGGATGATGTTGATGATGTTCCCCCTTTCTATGTTAGTCTTAAAATTCATGAAATGACCTTACATAATGCTATGTTATATTTAGGATCATCCCATAATATGATGCCCAAGGTAGTCATGAATGAGCTGGGTCTAGATATTACAAGGCCTTACAAGGATCTTTTCTCCTTTGACTCAAGGAAGGTGAAATGCTTGGGTTTAATCAAAGATATGGTTGGATCATTGTCCCAAATTCCATTCAAAAATATGATCATGGATGTGGTTGTTGTTGACATCCCTCCTAAATTTGGCATGTTTTTATCTAGATCATGGGCTACAAAGTTAGAAGGTACTTTGCAAATGGATATTTCATATGCTACTATCCTTGTTTTTTGCCAAGAAAGGAGTTTATACAAAGAAGTATTGCTAAAGTACACGGTGAGTAGAAAATCCCAACCAAACAACCATCTTATTTGCTCTGTAGATACTGAGGTTGGTTATTCTATTTTCTATAATGACTTCAACTTTGAATATGAGGATCCAAAGACTGTTATGACCATCAAAGGCAAATCTGATCATCAAACAGAGAAAATTATAGATCAACAAAATAGTGAAAAGAATGAGATGTGGAAAATGAACTTTGATGGAGCTTCCAACAAAGAAGGAGCACGATCTGGTGTGTGGATTATCCCTCCCAAAATAGGTACAAATTTTTTTTCTTGAAAATTTGATTTTGATTGCACCAATAACATGGCTGAATATGAGACATTGATTTTGGGATTGAAGACTTTGAAAGAATTGGGTGCTAGGAGGATAGTTGTACATGGGGATTCTGAGCTTGTCATAAATCAGGGAAAGGGTATATATCAGGAAAAGCATCCTAGATTGAGGGAATATAGGAATATAGTACTTGATCTTCTTGAAGATTTTGCATAGTACAATTTATCAGTGATTCCTAGGGGGGGGGAATATAATTGTTGATGCTCTAGCTACTTCATCCTCTGTTTTCAAAATTCCAACTTTTCCTAACAAAAAGTATGAAATTGAAGTCAAGCATAGGCCAGTGGTACCTGATAACATTAAATATTGGAAAATATTTGAATATGACTGATCTGGGATCTTTTCATCGATGTGACTTATTAAAGAATTGTATTAAATAAGCATAAACATGAAGTGCACCATAAACAAGGAATAACTCAATAATGAAGAGACATATGCATCAGATCTGAACAAAGAAAACTTGATAACGAAGTTCATCCCTGGTGGACTACGTCTTCGGGTCCTACTCTCAAATGGGCAGGCCTTTTTATTAACTTAGCAAAAGAAATGGGAAAAATAAACTAGTATACCTCATTTTGGAGTTAAGCTACAAAATATTTTCTCAGATAAGAAAACAAACAACGCCACTGAATTCATGGCATCGAATTACCCAAAAATGTTTGTCTCCATGCCTCGATCTGACTCTAGCACTCCCAGGCCTAAGATAAATCTTGTTCGATTTTTGTTCCTGCAACCTACATTAATGGAAGTACTCCTGCATTGAATTACATGCCCAATATAGACTGGTGCACACGCCTTTCCCCCGTGCATTGGGAAATTTCAATTTTTAAATAAAAAAACTCAACGGATTGAACGATGTGATCGTTTGGGCCAAACGATTGGTGGAGGGTTAATTAGGGCATTGGTTCTGGGAGGTTTGGGGTTCGAATCCCCTAGATCCCTTTTTGGTGTGAAGTTGTTTGAATGTTTAGTTTGGTGGGGGTCCACGAGAAAAGGTGTCGGCCAGTCGCGAGAAAAGGTGTCGGTCAGTCGGTACCCGTCGTCGGCTCCACCCTATACATATATGTATGTTGCATTGATTCCAGTCGTCAGATCCGACACCGACCGGTCCGGTTGTTGGACCTTTTTTTTTTTTTGGTTTATTCAGACCCAGCCCTCATTAGGAAAATTGTGGGTGCCACGTGGTGCCTCCGTATTGGTCCACGTGGTGCCTCCCTATTGGTTTCCCAATACATAGTCACCTGCCCATGTGGAACTGACATCACCCTACCATGTGTCTACCACATCCTCAACTTTCCATGTCACCTTCCAGGTGGTTGTAAGTTCTTCCAGATGGTTGTATGGACTGCCACATGGCACTTTTCCATTGGTCCACGAACTGACCAGAAAATTCCAAAATCGAGTGACATGTGGCAACCTTCGATGTTGCCACATCATCATGTTGATGTCATGCTAACATGTGTCACCCTCTGTATGTTCCATGTGCCCTATACGGATGATGACATCATCTGTACTAATGGTAACGTCAACAGTACGGAGGCTGACTCATCCTTGTTGACTGGGCTAGGTTAACCAAAAATTTGATCATGAATATCTTTTGATTCATAACTCTGTTTGACAAGTCATTTACGTCGTTGGAAATCTTGCAACGCGATCTTCGCTATGATGCCAATTTCACTATGTTTTGAGGAATTTGATTTTTTTCCCTTTCCTTGTTTGTTGAGGCCATTCTGATCTTCCTGAGGTACTTCTGTGAATTCATAGTTATCCTTAGTCTCCTCTAGATCCTTTTTGGATCAGGACTTCCCACTAAGTTCTTTTTGGACCACCAAAACATTTCATCAATCAACAGATAAGTGAGCGAAGAGTTCCCTCACCTTGTCTTTCTCAATCCACTTTGCCTTGCTTGGATGTGTGCCCTTTAAGCCCACTCGAAGATAATCAACATCACCCCTGCGTGAAGTCCTCATCCTTCTATCCAGGATGATATATTCCTTCAACTTGTCCAAGTACTTGAGAGAAAACTCATCAACTAAAGGTATTGAAACTTCCTCATCCTGATCCATGATCATAGGAGGTTCAAAAAGTTTCGAGTTTTCCACATTTACAACTAAGTAAATATGCATATATGGTGGAAGATCTAAACGAAAAGCATTGGTACCTATTTTCTCCAAAATAGTGAAGGGTCCATGTCGGATGGGATTGAGTTTCTCGATTTCACTCTTCAATCTCTTCTTTTTTATGTGAAGCCATACCTGGTCTCCAACCTAGAACTGATGACCAACCCTATGTTTGTCATGTCAAGCTTTATAATGTGCTTGAATTTTCTCCATTTATTCCCTGACTGCTTGGTGTACCTGTTGGATCCTTTGAATGAACTTGTGGGCCCTGTCTTAATTTGTTTCTTTATTTAAATCGACATCTCTCCCATACATCAATTCCAAAGGGACCTTAGGTAAATACCCAAAACATGTCTCGAATGGAGAACACTGAGTGGAAGAATGTAAGGCTTGATTGTAAGCATGTTGTACATATGGTATATGTTCATCCCATAACTTGGGATGCTTGTTGCAATAGCCTCGAAGAAAAATTACCATTGTTTGGTTAACAACCTCTATCTATCCATCAGTCTATGGATGAAAAGTAGTGTTCCTCTTCAACTTGGTGTCCATCATTCTCCACAAGTTTGTCCAAAAATCTCCAAGGAATCGAGTATCACAATCTGAGACAATGGATGTGGGTAACCCAAAGTGAACCCAAACATACTAAAAGAAGATATTAGTAGTCTACTTAGCAGTGATCTACTTTTAACATGGAATCAAGATACACATATTGATGAGCCTATCCACTACAACATAAAAATATTCATGACCCCTTTTCGACATTGGTAAACACCCTACAAAATCCATGGAGATACTCTCCCATGGATGGGATGGAAAAATAATTGGTGAGTATAGCCCCAATTTTGTATTAGTGGGATTACAAGTAGAACACATCACACACGCCTTTACATATTTAGTTACAATTTATTTCATCTAAGGCCGGTAACAAAACCTTTGCAGATGAGCCATAGTTTTTCCTACCCCAAAATTCTAAGACATGAGAGAAGTGCGAGCTTCTCGTATTACATGGACTCGTTCACTTGTAGGAATACATAGCTTTCCAAGATGGTAGAGTAGTTTTCCATACAAACAATAGTTCTCTACCTATGCACCATGGGTTAGCTTCTCAAATACCTCTTTAAAATCTTCATCAACAACAATTTTTCCCACAAAGTTATCATGAGATAAAGAAGCATTCTTTAAAATAATAGAAGCGGAAATAGGAGGTCTAGAAAGCATATCAACTACCTTATTACTTGTACCCTTTTTGTATTTGATTACCAAATGAAATTGTTGAAGAAAACCCATCTGTCTGTAATGCCAAGATTGTTTCAGCTTGGTTTGTGCTTGGAGATACTAAAAGGGATGGTGATCTATATGTATGATTGTTTCCTTCCCTAACAAGTAGTACTTCCATTTCCTTACACTTTGAACTAATGCATACAACTCTTTATCATATGTAGGATAGTTAACAACAGCTTGGTTAAAAGTTTTAGAGTGGTAACAGATAGGATTACTATATTGCATAAATAATGCACCCATGGTGTATCCATTGACATCTATCTCGATCTCAAAAGGATGTTGAATATTCGACAGTGATAATAAAAGTGCAGTACAGATCTTTTCCTTCAAAGTGTCGAAGGATTTTTGTTGCTTTCCTCCCCACTGAAAAGTGTTCTTCACACTAGTTAAGGCATGCAAAGTAGCTACAATAATTGAGAAGTTTGAAATGAACCTCCTCTAGTAATGGAATGCACCTAAGAAGATTTGTACTTCGGCTACACTTTTGGGCTCAGGACAATTTACAATTACATCAATCTTGGAAGGATCAATTCTCAATTGTCCTCCTCCTACAATATGACCTAAGTACACAAGTGCAGTCTTGCCAAATTCACATTTGGAAAATTTTACATACAACTTTTCCCATTGAAAAGTATCTAATACATGTTTTACATGCCTTACATGTTCATCCCAATCACCACTAAATATAATAATGTCATCTAAATATACAATTACAAAATCATCTAGAAATGGCCTAAATACATCATTCATCACACGCATGAAGGTTGGCGAAGCATTACAAATCCCAAATGGAATAAATAATCAATCAAACAATCCCTGTTTGGTTTTAAAGGAATTTTTCCATGCATCCTGTTCTGCAACCCTGATCTAATGGTATCCAATGTGCAAATCCAACTTAGTGAAATAAACAACATTCTTTAATTGATCAATTAAATCATCTATACGAGGAAGAGGGTATTGATTTTTCACCATGATTTTGTTTAAGGCTCGATAATAGACACACGTTCACCATGTTCCATCCTTCTTTGGCACCATCATGATCGAAGAATCACAAGGAGATGAACTGGGCCTAATCACCCCTTGATCCAATAAGCCTTGTACCTACTTTTTTATCTCTGTCATCTCTACAACTGACATCATGTACATGCCCACATTAGGAAGAGGAGAATCATGTTGAAGATGTATTTCATGTTGGATTTCCCTCTTAGGAGGTAATCCATCGGGTTCTTGAAAAATATCATCATACTTATAAATAATATCAATTAATTATTTCTTACGAGAAGGATCACATCCTTGGAAGGCGTTGGATTTTTTGACATCCTTTTCCCTTATGACCATGAGTACATATCTCTTTTTAGTGTTTATGAGTCTCCACATTTTCCCTACACTAAAAAGTGTGGTTTTTACCCTCATGTTGTGGGCTCTAACAATATATTCCACTCCCCCTTTAGTAAGGTGATATTTGTCCTCACGCCGAAAGAATATTGTTTTCCTATCATAAAGATAAGGACTCCCTAACACTATGCCACATATTTCAAGTGATACAACATCCATATCCACTTCATCAATCAACTTTGAAGCAATAGAAAATCTGACCCTACAATGCTTGGTGACATTAAGTTTTTCTTTATCACATACCCAACCAAGAGGATAAGGCTTTGGATGTGGTTTAGTTTTAAGACCCATATTTTTGACAAGTGCTTTAGATATCAAGTTTACTTGGGAACCTAGATCAAATAGTGTATCTATTTTAGTGTGCTTAGATACAACTCTTATGTGAAACAATTCATTCCTCTTTATTTCATCATCATGAGATTCATTATTGGAATTTGAACTAGCATGAAGGGAATCTTTACCGTGTACTCCAACCGATGTGATCTTTTCTTCGTCTCCTGAATCGGAACCAAGATCTTGTTGCATTGTAGCAACAACCTTTGTCTTCCCCTTTCCACCGAATTGTTTTGGTCTTTTCTCTGGATGTAGTTTCCAATAGTGTTCATCATCGTGATCATTCTTCTTGCAATGAGTGCAAGATAGCTTGCATTCTTCCCTCTTGATAGTGGCGGTCTTTTTTTCCTTCCTTTTAAACTTTTTAAACTGCTTATGTGGGAGATTGGAAGGCTTCTTTGTGGGATCTTCTTGAACATGCTTTCCCCTATTCTCAAGGTGAGTGGCTTGCACACAAACTTCGTCAAGACTAGTGGGGTTAAACAATAGTAAAGTATGATGAATATAGTTGTTAAGTGCATTGATATACTTCATTAAAGTTTCATAAGAATCTAAAGGAATGTTTAATGCAAGATATTTCTTCCTAAATTTATTTGTGAAAAATTGTACAGATTGACCTTTAATTTGTCTTAAAGTTTGTCATTCCATCATTTATTTATGTAAATAACCCGATGGATAAAATTGCTTCCTTTTTGTTGATTTAAATTCTGACCATGAGGAAAGAATATTGCCACACTTATGTCCCGAAATTTGATCTCCCACCATACGAGAGCAGTGCCTTCCAACTGAAGAGAGGAAAATTGAACTTTAACTTCCTCTTCATCAATCTGTTGAACACGACAATATACTTCAACCTATTAGATCCAATTATCTAGCTTTTTAGGATTAGCATCTCCATTAAACATAGTTAAAGTAAATTTTACATCAAGCTTTAACAATGGTTTCTTAAAAGAAGATTTATGGCTAGAATGATGAGAACGATTAGAGGAAGAAGAGATATAACTCAATGGTGAAGATGGAGGCTCAGGAGGGTCTCTTCCAGCCTCTTGATTCACTGATGCATTATCATATGCTTGTGATTACTTTTTCTTCCCTTTCTTCTTCATCCTCTTCTCGTAGTATCCAGAAATTCGCTTGACCATTTTTGACATGAGATAAAATACCATATGGAAGTTTTTCTCTTGTTCCTCACGCTTGTCCTCTTCAGCCATTTTCTTCCTTTGGGGTGCATGGAAAATTTTTGGGTTGAAAGTCTTAAGTGTTCCCTCACCCTATTTATTCTCGGCCCTAGTAAGCATTCACACTCAACAATTCAAGTCAAAGATGACTGCTCTGATACCAACATGATCCGGGATCTTTTCATTGATGTGACTTATTAAAGAATTGAATTAAATGATCATAAAAAATAAGTGCAGCATAAAGAAGTAATAACTCAATAATGAAGAGACATATGCATCATATTTGAACACAAGAAACTTGATAACGGAGTTCATCCTTGGTAGACTACGTCTATGGGTCCTACTCTCAAATGGGTAGGCCTTTTATTAACTCAGCAAAAGAATTTTTCAAAATACATAAGTATACCTCATTCTGGAGTTAAGCTGTAGAAGCTTTGCTCAGATAAGAAAACAAACATCACCACTGAATTTGTGGCATCGAATTACCCAAAAATGATTGTCTCCACACCTCGATCTAACTTTGGCACTCCCAGGCCCAAGAGAAATATCATCTCGGTTTCCATGCCTGCAACCTGCATTAATGACAGTACTCCTGCATTGAATTTTGTGCCCAGTATAGACTGGTGCCTTTCCCTCGTGCATTGGGAAATTTTAATTTTTAAATAAAAAAACTCAACAAGTTGAACGATGTGACCATTTGGGCCAAACAGTTGGCGGAGGGTTAATTAGGGTGTTGGTTCCCAGAGGTTCGGGGTTTGAATCCCACTGACCCCTTTTTAATGTGAATTTATTTGACTATTTAGTTTGGTGGGGGTCCGTCGAACCGACCGCCGAAAAAGGAATTGGCCGATTGGTACTTGTCGTCGGCTCCACCCTATACATATATGTCTATTGCGTTGATTTTGGTCCCTAGATCCGACGACGACCGATCTGGTGACCATACCTTTTTTTTTTTTTTTGGTTTATTCATACCCAACCCTCATTGGGAAAATTGTGGGTGCCACGTGGTTCCTCCTTATTGGCCCATGTGGTGCCTCCCTATTGGTTTCTCGATACACAATAAACTACCCATGTGGTGTTGACATCACCCTGTCACATGTCTTCCACGTCCTCAGCTTGCCACATCACATGTCGGGTGGTTTTACAGTTTGCCACGTGGCTATACAGACTATCATGTGGCACTTTTCCACTGGTCCATGGACTAACCAAAAAATTCCAAAATCGAGGGACACGTGGCAACCTCTAGTGTTGCCACGTCATCATGACACGTGTCACCCTCTACGTATGCCATGTACCCTGTACGGATGTTGACATCATCATACTTATGCTTACGTCAGTAGTACGGATGTTGACTCATCCCTGTTGACTGGGCTAGGTTGACCAAAACTTTGACCACGAATATCTTTCTATCAGTAACTTCGTTTGATAAGCCATTTATGTCGTTGGAAATCTTGTCACACGATCTTCAGGATGATGCCAATTTCACTAAGTTTTGAGGACTTTTAATTTGTTCCCTTTCTCTACCGGCTAAGGCCATTATGAGATTCCTGAGGTGCTTCTGTGAATTCTGAGTTATCCTTAGTCTTCTCTGGATCCTTTTTGGATCAATGAAAAACAAGTAGAAATATTCCTTCAAATGAGTGATGAATTTTCCAATTCAAATATTGACGATGAGTGTTGTTGTGAAGAGGAAGAATATGCAATTGTGTTCACAAATGATGTATTTTTTCAAAATCATTTTGTTGGTAGAGATATAGTGCAACTCAAAAATAACATCATTCCCAAGGGCTTGGTCCCATTAGAAAAGCTTTTTGACAACAACGATGTAGCCATAAATTCTAAAATCACTGCAAATGATGAGGACATAGAAGATTGTAACATTAGGACTCAGAAAAATTCCAATATCATCAAACTGTCCAAGACACTCAGTCCATAAATTAAAGAGAGGTATATCATCCTAATGAAAGATTTCCCTGATGTCTTTGCATGGAGCTATGAGGATTTAAAGGTCTATGGTACTAAGGTATTTCAACATGTAATTCCAATCAAGGATGATCACAAACCTTTGATGCAAACGTTTAGAAGAATTAATCCTCAACTACTACCATTGATTGAAAAGGAGGTAAGGAAGTTTTTTGATGCCAAAATTATAGTGTCCTTAATATTTTCCAAGTGGGTGGCTAACCTAGTGCCTGTCAGGAAGAAAAGTGGTGAGATCAGGTTGTGTGTAGACTTTCATAATTTGAACAAGGTGTCTCTCAAAGAAAATTATCCACTTCCTAAGATGGATTACATTCTACAAAAGGTGGTTGGATCTTAGAAAATATCAATGCTTGATGGTTTCTCTAGATACAACCAAATCATGGTACATCCTAATGATCAAGAGAAGACAACTTTTACAACACCTTGGGTCACCTTCATGTATGCCAAAATGAATTTTGGGATTATGAATGCAAGGGAAACCTTCCAAAGGGCCATGTATATAGCCTTTTTTGATGAGAAAGATAAGTTTATTTTCATTTACTTAGATAATATCACTGTATTTTCATACTCTGATGATGACCAGCTTAAACATCTAAGCACAAATTTTCATAAATGTAGGAAGTTTGGCATCTCATTGAATCCCCAAAAGTCCAATTTTGGAATGCAAGAGGGAAACTTTCTTGGTCACATAATTTCAAAGGAAGGGATAAAGATATACCCCAGCAGAGTAGAATCAATTCTGAAGATTGGCACACCCAGGAGCAAGAAGGAGGTACAATCTTTCCTAGTAAGAGTAAATGTTTTGAGAAGGTTTATCCCTAACTTGGCTGAAATCATAAAGTATATCATTAACATGCTCAAGAAAGACCATGAGATAAAATGGACTCCTAAAACTAGGAAGTCTTGTGAAGATATTAAAGTGGCACTGACCAAAGCTTCAATGTTGGCCAGTCCAAATTTTGCAAAAGACTTTATCTTGTTTTCTTTTTCTTCAGAACACACCATTGTTCTTGTCTTGTTGCAAAAAGACGAACAAAACTTTGAAAGTCCCATAGCCTATTATAGCATAAATTTGAGAGAATCCCCATTGAGGTATGGCATCATGGAAAAGTAGGCATATGCATTGGTAAAGGCCCTCAAAGAATTCATGATTTATATCTTGCATTCCCATATCATTGCTTATGTGCCTAACAATTTTGTGAAAGAAATTTTGACTAAGCCTAATCCTGAAGGTAGAAGGGGCAAATGGATAGTTGTGTTGTTGGAATATGACCTCAATATCAAACCTAAAAAGCTAATTAAAGTTTAGGGACTTGCAAATTTGATGGCACAGTGCAATTGTGAGGTCTTGGGACTTAATTTCATTGTTGATTTGTCATGAAATTTAGGATAAGAGACGGTCTCACATGTATCTCAGAAATTCCTTGATTCTCCATGGTATGCTGATATGATTTATTTATTAAGAAATTTACAAGCTCCTCCTGAATTAAGAAAAACCATAGCCATATTTTTAAAGTTGAAAGAAACATTTTTTTTCATTCTAGACCACTCTCTGTATTGGAAAGATCCAGGTGGTATCTTGCTAAATTGTTTGTTGGAAGAAGAAGTGAAAAAATATATCAAAGAGTTTCACAAAGGTGATTGTGGAGGGCACCATTATTGGAAGACCACTGTGCATAAAATACTAAGGGCAGGGTTCTATTGGCCTAGTATTTTTTCTGATGTGTACAAGGAAGTTTCAAGCTATCATGAATGCTAAATTTTTTATGGAAAAAGAAAGTTGCAACCCTTACCTTTAAAACCTATCTTTGTTGAAGCACCATTTAGGAAATGGGGCCTTGATTTTATAGGAGAGATCCATCCACCATCCTCAGCTCATCATAGGTGGATACGGATGGCCACAAACTACTTCACCAAATGGATTGAGGCAGTTCCCATAAGGTAAGCTATTGATATTGTTATCATTCAATTTTTAGAAAGCAATATTTTTTCTAGATTTCGTTGTCGAGTCAAGATAATTAATGATAATGCAACAACATTCAAGCCCAAAATAATGGAGAAATTTTTCATTGACTATAATATAACTCTTCTCCACTCCACAACTTATTACCCATAGGGTAATGGGTTGGCTGAGTCATCCAAAAAAAGATCGACCATAATTATTAAGAAGCTTCTGCAGGAAAAAAAGAAATCTTGGCACAAGAAACTTATCTATGCACTATGGGATGATAGATCTCCACCAAAAGGTCTATCGCTACATCACCGTTTTAGATTATATATGGTACAGAGGAAGTTTTTCCTAACTCATTAGGACTGCCAGTGATGAGACTGTTGCAAGAACAAGAAGTTGAACCAAATGATGCTCAAAGGAGGATAAATAAACTAATCCGTGTTCAACAAATGAGAGAACAAGTTTTCAACAACTCACAATGACATCAAGACAAAATGAAAAGAGCCTTTGAAAGGCATACTAAGGAGGATGATTTAAAGGTGGATGATTTGGTGCTGAAGTGGGATGCAAGGAATGAATACAGAGGGAAGCATGGGAAGTTTGATCATCTTTGGCTGGGACCATTCAGGATTGTTGCATACCATGGGAAAAATGTTTATTTTCTCTAGGATCTAAATGGAGATCTCATTGGTGGAGGACCTGTGAATGGAAAGTTTCTCAAACACTATCTTTCTTCAAAAAATTTAGTCTTTCCATTTCATTGTAAATAACCATTTATTTTTTTAGGTGAAGCATTCTAAGTCAATAATCAACAGAAAATTGAAGCCTGGAGTGAAGGCCCTAAGTTTATGCTAAGTTTAGTCAAAGTTAGGTCAAGAAAGTCTTGTCAATTAGTTTGTTTGTCAGTTTATATTTTTTGAGTCAAATAAATCCCAATGGTTAGGAAATTGGTTTGTTGTTCTTTGCTACCTCATTGGGAGGATAGCATCCCCATTGGAGCCAGATGTTAACATCAGTATTTTTAGGGTAAATTTTACAGTTTTTATAAGGTTTGAACATTCATGCCATGGTCTTGGGAAGAACAAGGCATTCCAAATTTGAGTCATGGTTTATATAGGTCATTACATACTATCATGGTGAAGAAGTCATTTAGAGGGTCCATAGGTGGTTTGCGATCAAGAAAGCTTTTTGCAAGGGACTTGTCTTGAGTCTAAGTCATATCCAAGTCATAATTTTAAAAGGTAAAGTCTTGTCAATGCATCATTTGTGGGCATAATCACATAAAAATTGTTAGTACAGGTGTTTTATGGCTATTTGTGGCATATGTGACTTGGAAATATCAAAATCGGGCATGTGCTACGTAAGTGCGCTGCAGAAGTCACTTAAATGATGAAAAAGGTATTTTCAGCTCAAATGGGTACCTTTTCCCTCTCAAACCTCTTCGCATCAAGTCTTATATCTTTATCCATCATCCTTCACCCCTTTTCATGAGTTCTTGGCCTGCGAACTGGTTTCTTACCCCTCGAGAAAGCTCCAAAAAACTTCTGCTATGCAAATCCTGTTATGCGCTACGCATCTATTGTGCAGACTCTTGCACTACACAAATCCATCGCTACACAAATCCCAATTCTTATATATTTTCTCCTCACCTCATATCCAGTCGCCAACTAACGTAAACACATGTGAAATTTAACCATCCACACATTGATAACCTCGTAATTCACTTCCATATCGCTCAATGAATCTCTCATGCTATTTTGAAATAAACCCTAGCCTTTTTAAGCTAGTTGTGCAATCTTACCCGTTAAGTATTAAGCATCTCTCAACCCTATCCATTGGATTTTGGACCCCACAGTTGATCGAAGTAGATAGACATGAAGGAAATTACACATGCAGATACAACACCCATGGATGGATAGTATAAGTCATGCAACTTCCGGTGGTATGTGGCACGTCACGTGGATCCTCACGATTGAGGAGAAATGAATTTTTGAAGATGACAATGTGAATTGAAGCAAAAACTACATGCCGGCCCTAATGTTAAAAGGAAGTGACATAAAGGGTATAAATACATCTCATTATACATTCATTTTTTAACACACACAAGTTTATTAATGAACAAGGAGATATAAGTCAAATTTCTAAGGAAATATGAAGTAAAGAAGGCCGAATTTCAAGGGAGGATGAAGTCTTTTGGTGATGTGTTCTAAGGTGTTCTGGGTAAAATAGTCATAACGTCTTCATAGAGAATCCAAATGAAGATAGACCAATTGCATTGGAAATCGTTTCTTGTGTACGAATTTCAGAATCTGACGTTAAATATTGAGCGTGGGGCATTCTGTACAAGTTTGTTCTCCTGAATAAAACAAAATTGAATAAGGTCTACCATTTTCTCTATAACTCCTTATATGGGAGGATTCAACGAGTGAAACTTGGAGGAGTTTCATAGAATACATTGAGTAATATTATATATAGGATCATAGTATTCCAAGAAGTGAATAATTTCATAAATTTAATAAGTCTCATGAAGCATTATTAGGTTCTATGTGATGGTTGGTTGATGGTGATAATTTAAAGTTTTATTATCTCTCATATATTCTCAGGTGGAAGGAAGGGGCAAGGATGGAGAGGTCGACCCTCTCTTGATATTGGAGGATTGTATATTCCTTTTGGAGGTTTATCCCTCTCTTTTTATTTGGAAGTTGTAGCTACCTTTGGAAGTCATTACTTCCTTTGAACAATAATACATGATTACTTCTTATATACAATGCATGGTGTATTGGTGTATCTCTTATACTATTCTTCATTGTTCATTGGATAGTCTTCATTGTTCATTGGATATAAATTGAATACATGATATGATTGAAGTACAAGTTCAAAAAGACTAATTTCTCTAAATATTGGTTCACCCCCCTCTCAGTATTTCCAACAATTGGTATCAGAGCAGGTTGCCTTCAATACATTTTAACCACTGGAAGGAAGATTCTAAGCATAACTGGAAGACAAAATTCCAAATGGGATTCCACCATTTGATGGAAGCAATTTTGAATACTGGAGTAATAGAATGGAAAGTTACTTGAAAGCTCTTGGGGCAGATGTTTAGTTCTCAGCTGTTTCAGGATACAAGGCTCTGAAGAAACCAAGGACTGCATCTTAGAAGGAAGCAAGACGGAGAAAAAAATTGGCAATGGATAATATCCTTGATGGATTGATTGATTCATTAAAATCTAAGGTGGGATCATGTGCATTATCAAAGGAGGTTTGAGATAAGATACAAGATATTTATGCAAAGGCAAAAGAAAAAAAAGTTGAAGCAAGTTACAACTCACATGTCATATAAATTCTTAGAGGTGTGTTCTTTTGTTTTAATTGTGATGGAGTAGGACATCTTGAACATGAATTCCCTTATCCAAAAATTGAAATAGATGATACTAAGGAAGAATAAGAGTCAATGAAGAAGAATACGATTCTGAAATAGAAGAAAAAATGGTTCAACAAGAAGATGAGAATTTTGAAAAATTGATTCATGTTGAGATTGAAAATAACAAGCTAAAAAACACACATAGAAAACTAAGAAGTGAATTGGGTAGTTGTGAAAATAAAATTGAAATCCTGAAGAAACAATTAGTAGACTTTGAGAAACTAAGACAAGAAACCATTTCCTTGAAGACTCTACTCGAAGAAGCAAGAAGAATAGAAGAAGTAAGAAATGTCCAGATGATGAAGAAAGAAGAAGATTATGAGAAACTTGAACAAGAAGTTGTCTCATTAAGGAAGATCTTAAGAAACTCTCAAGTGCCAAAAGACTTAACACATATTCAATGCATAGGTGAAACTTCATATAAAGAAGATACAAATGCCAACAAAAAGATTGAAGAAAAAACCACATAGACAGTTGATGAGAAGTGGACTAGGATGCCAGAAAGAAGGAATGATTACAGAAGAGATGAATATCCAAGAAGACATCCTACCTTCAGAAACCAAAAAGGCTTCACTCAGTATGAAGGAAACTACAAAAGAGTAGATCGTGAACCCAGATGGACCACACCACAAAGAACATCACTTACTCCCATGTATCAAAATTTCTCTCGTGGACATTGTTATACTTGTGGAAATTTTGGACACAAGGCAATCAATTTTAGAATCAATGAAAGGAATAACTACACAAGATACATGAATGGTGTGAATAGTAGATATGGAAATGTTCACTTACCTGTCAACAAAAATTATAATCCATTTGACCCATTAATGGATCAAAATATTGTATGCTACAAGTGCAATAATCTTGGTCACAAAGCACGATATTGCAGAGAGATGAAGGAATATAATCCTATGCCAAATTTCCATATGCCAACCACAATATGGAGAAGGAAAGAGATTCCAAACAATGAAGATAGTTGAATAGCATTGACCGTTGAATAATTTAAAGAAGAAGATGAATGGTACATAGACAGTGGATGTTCTTCACACATGACCAGGGATAAAGACAAATCCATTATCTTGAAGAGAAAAGGTGGAAATGTTGCATTTGGAGATGACTCATCTTCCAAAATACTTGGAAAAGGTGTATTAGAACTTGGAAGAAAAAATGTAAAAGCAAAGAATATCAGAAAAAATGTAAAAGTGAAGAATATCATATTTGTTGAAGACTTGAAGAATAATATCCTCAATGTTAGTAAAATGTGTGATCAAGGATATACTCGCACGTTTGACTCACAAATATGCAAAATCAAAGAATAAAGTTTAGGAAGATTGGTTGCAACTGCAACAAGAAGACTGTTATCGGATAAATCGGTAGGTGTAGACACTAACTGATCTCTCTAGATCCACCTAGATCTAGAACAAAACACACCAGAACATGATGCTTTCCTTATGTTTTAAATATTGAATTTACTAACTAAAGAGGTATAGGTGACATACTATTTAAACGCCACTTCCTCTCGCCATCGCCATCCTAGTTCTGTTCCAACACTCATACAATGATGATCCCGCAAAAGAACACAACTAACCAAAGTGATAGTAATAGCATAAGCTCAATATAAACCTATGTATGTGATCAAGGAATCATACAATAAAACACAACAAGCTTTATAGAAAAGAATCATATTACTGTATCATATTAAATGTGAAAGAGAGATTACAACCATGGCCTTGATGTCGCAAGGTCCCTTCCAACTATCCTTCGTTCCCCACACACTTTCACTCCAAGAATTTTGAGAGCATAGATCTAATAATATTCACAATCTATCTTGACAAAATGGCTCATCTAGCCAAGCTAACAATCTCCAAAGCTCAATCCAATCCAAGCTAATCCCAAAAGTTACAAACTCCAAAGCTCAAAATCTAATCTCATCCAATCCAACTTTCTCGATGAGATCTCCTCTCCTTTTATAAGCTGAAGAGGATAAGGTGAGGAGGTTAGGATGATCCCACCAAATCATGAAAGCGATTAAGATCCAAACCATTCAGATGCCACCTCACCATGGAAGTTTCTCCTTCTAGAAGCATCGAGAAGATGCCCATTTTTCCCACGTATGAGCATTCTTGCACCCTACCTATAGAGAAACCTATGAACCTATCGCAACCCAGCTATGGTGCAGCCTGTGAGAATCATACATTCTCTCACCTTGCTTATATAGCAACCTATGAACATCCTCTTTAATAGGGTTTTTACAAAGGAAAATGCAACTTCTTTTCTGAGGAAAAGTTCTTCTCCCTTCTTTCTTCAGGAACTCAGGCCACTGACCCCTATGAAGGAAACATATAGGTTTACATCATTAATGGTCATAGGGATGATGAAAATAATGTGTAACAGAGAGCCCCCCAAAGTATGAAGTTAGAACAGAGTGATAGCTGAAATACTTTGTCGAGTGTGTGTAGGGAACAAGGAACAG
>ML791099.1:374848-385393 GCA_009831015.1 Picea engelmannii | reverse complement strand
GAAGAAAATACCAACAAAGTGCAGAAATTTCCTTACCAATTTCACAAGATAGCAAGACCAAACCCTAGTTTACCAAGATAATTCCATCAACATGCAATAGAACAAGCCTCCAAGAGGTGCGCACCACCTTAGCTCCACAATATGCCATAACAAGCATCTAAAAAATGTTGCACAAGAGAGAGATAGTCCAAAATGCCCAAGTAGGGCACACATTTCAGACAAGTAGTCTTCTCTAATGAGAGAGCTATGTTAAAATGAAATGATTTTGGTCTTTATTTATACAATACCTCAATAATAAAGTTTTTCCACAAAATATTAAGGTAAACCACAAAATAGGGAGGCCGACCTCCCTTATTTTGCCTCTTTACAAAATTAATCTGAATTTTGCACAAAAGAAACCCTAAAGGTGATGTCAAGCCCTTCTAGGGTGATGTCTAGGCTTAATTGGCAAGTTGTTGAGTAGAAGGAGGAAGTCGTTGGGCCTCCAAAGGCCTTCCCTTCATGCGCTAGGGTCTTGCTCATAGTGCAAGGGGTCTTTACTCATCTCAAGGCGCCAAGTATCCATCAAATTATCATCACCACCACAAACCCTAGCCCTAGTCAAGACGTCAAGCCCAAGAAGTGTGGTGTAAGGCCTCCAAAGGCAAGTCGTTGGGCTAGATAGGGCTAGGTGTCAGCTCCAAGGTCTCATCTCTTTCCACCAAAGGCAATGTCGATCCTCTGTCTTGCCCCCAAATTCAGAGTCATGGCATCCAACCTGTGGGCTTCCTACCCCAATGAAGGCCAAGTTGGGCTTGTTCCTTCAAAACCTCCATCAGACAAGGTCCTGCAAAGTTAGATGAGTGCACCCTCCAAGGGTCTTGTTGTCGTCCTTATACACACTTACAAACGTGGACTAAGTCTCAATCCACTTAGTGTGTCCTTGGAGACACAATGTCTAAGTTCAAGCCCACTGTCACCTCGACTTTAACTTCTTCCGTCTAGGCTTACTCCTAGGGAAGCCAAGGAGGGTAGGCCCTAGTTACTATGTGAGTTAAAAGATTATGTCTAGGAGTTAATTTTAATTTGTTAAAGGTTTAGGGGATCTAGCCTATATGAGAGTCAACAATGCAAAGTGCAATATTTCAATGAAATGAAAGCCCTTTTCCTAAGTCAACTAAGACTAGTGCCTAAGGTTGGGCAAGGGGTCAACTAAGTTACAAAAGGAGATTAAACTTTACAAAGGATTACACTTAGATACAAAAGAATTACTTTACACAACATTTGAATTAGATACAAGTAAATGATACAACTATCTATACAAAAAAATATAAAGAATACTAAAGATACAACAATAATATACAACTATTAACAAGAAAGGAAAGCAAACACTAACTAAACTAACTTGACTTATTTGTGCAAGGAAATAAAAGATTACTCAAAGAAGATCACCACAACACAACAAGCCAACAATCCAAACAATGAAGTGCCTCCACAAGATGCGCAACTTCAAGGGGTTGTCTCAATGGCATTCACACAACTACAAACCCAAACAAGAAGTGCCTCCACAAGATTCACAACTTCAAGGGGTGATTAAAGATAAAGCAAGTAAAAGCCTCCACGGGCAAGAGATGCGCAACCTCAAAGTAAACTAGCTAATCATCCACAAGTGCTCGAATAAAATTGCATGTAAAGTAACTTAAGTGAAATGCTTGCAAAATTAAAGAGCATAAACCATAAAAAGATTAAGAAATTATACCAAGTTGAGGTGGATTAAGTTTTAGGATTGATTAAGTTGATTAAGTTAAAGTGTGAATACTAAAACTATGTGACTTCCCTAGAACTCTTCTCGCTTATACCAAAAAAATTGCTAGGTGCTCAAGAAGTGAGGCAGACAAGGCCACACCCTAGCTCCATAGGTCAATCCGGGAACAAAAGTACTCCACAATGGGGACACCTAGTGCCGTGAGAACATCCCTAATCTAGCACCCCCTGCTTCTTCCTTAGGTTCCTTTTTTGGTGGCAAAGTTGAGACAGTTAAAGGTGTTCTAATTAACTAGATAAGTTGAAACCCTATGGATCTAAGGTAAATTGAGCCTTAAGAATTAGTTAAGTTAAGTTGGATTAAGTGCTTGCAATGTAAAGTGCTTGAAAAGTAAATTACAAGAAAGTAAAGATGCTTGAATATACAAGTGCTTGAAAGTAAAAGTGCTTTGCAAGTAAAGTAAAGGAAATTGCTTAAGCTTGAAAGATATTAAGTGATTGAACTTGAAAGCAAAGTAAAACTTGGAATGAAAAGAATTGCTTGAAAAGAACACAAGTAAATTACTATGCCTCCACGGCTTAAACAAGGAAATGAAATGAACTTCTAAGATCTAAACCATGAAAGACAAGCACTAGAAGCAATAAACCACAACTAATTACCTAACCTTACAATATAGGATGGTTGGCTTGGCCAAACTCTTTCCTAGGTCTAGGGAAACAATAAAGAATAAAAGAACTTGAAAGGAAACTAATCCTAGCCACACTACCTTGTCTTATGGACAAGTGGGACAAACTAGAAATGAAAAATAATACTGAAAATAAAACTAATAAACTAGCCTTACGATATAGGATGGTTGGTTTGGCCAAACTCTTTCCTAAGTGTAGGCAAACTAGAAATTAAAAATGTAGAAATTTTAATTTGTTTGAGAAATGCAAGCCTTAGAGACTCTCTCGGTCTTGCTTACAACTTGATAAAGGAGAAGAAGAAGGGGATATTCAATACCCTTGCTTAGGAAGAGTTTACTTGACTTTAAATGGCCCCAAGTGGGCCATTTCTCTACGTTTCTGTCACAAACCTGCAAAAAACCAACAAGTTTTACTTGCTGGAAAAACTGCAGAAATGACAAAAAATCTTCAGAAAATTTCTGTTAGTGGAAACCATAAATTTTAAGTATAAAGCCAACAATATATATATTCATTTTTGGTCTATTTCAAAACACAAATCCACCCAAATATAGAGGAAGATGAACAAAAAAGAAGAACAAAAAATATTAGAGGTTTTAAGTGGATGATGAGGAAGATTCCCAGATCTGAAATCTAACTTCAAAATCCTTAGGTGACCTGCAAATTTCTTGAAACAATGCTACAAAAAAGAGAAAGGGCTGAGCACATTCATGTAATAAAACAAAATACTTTGTTAAATATACAAGATATACTCACTAGATCTATGATAATACACTACCAAAAGATCTATCCAAACAAAATACTTTGCTTGGGATCCCTACTCTAGATCTACAACAAATCAAAGCAAGAAAGAACTAGAATAAAATCACCTCATTAAGCAATATGGCACCAAGAAGACTCTTCACACCATGTATCCTCCAAAGATTTCTTGTATTAGAAGCAAGCTAGGACAAATACTTGCCCAAGCTTGAGAAAATAAAGAGAGAGCAAGAAGAATGAGAGAGAAGAGTGGGAGAGAATGGAGAGGAGAGGAGAGAAATGGGTAGAGTAACCTTGCACTGAGATAGATCATCTGAAATGAGGGAGGGGAGGTTTTTTTTTATATTTGAGAGCCAACAGTGACCCCTCTTGGATGAGTTACAAGTGTCACACATCCAAGAGAAATAGACAAAGTCAAGGAAGAGTCACTTTTAGGGTTTTGGTAAGTGAGTGAGGGGGTGAGGTGTAAAGGGGGAAAACACCTTTTCTTATAGTCAAACATTAAGTTAGACACCAAGGAGGGCGAATTTAGGGTTTAGGTGGCTTTTTTCACTTAAACTTTTTAATTCCCACATGTCAATTAGCTAGGGAACACCACTTTAAGTTGTTGGCTAAGCAAGGGTGGGTCTTTTAAGTGGAAAATTACTTTTCCAACTTAGGAAAAAGGTTAGGAAACCTTTCCCACTCTCTCTCATGTCTTTTTGCTCATTTTACAATTTTTGGCTTTTTTAATTTAGCCAATTATTTGTTGATTTTTGACTGACTTGGACTCCTCATGGACAATGACCTAGCAAAACTTGTCCAATTGAGTTGAAACTTGGTCCAAGGTTGTAGGGGGTCTCATTCCATTTCTTTTGAGCACAAATGCCCCTATCAAAATCCCAAGGACCTAATTTTTACATTTTTTTATCAAAAATTAATTAAAATTGCCATTAACTAGGTAATTTTAAAAAATTAAAAAAAACTATCTACACTCGACGAAATTTCGCAAGACTCTAGGAGATGTCTAGCATGGTCATTTACAATATTCCTAGACACTACCTACCATAGGGCTTGACCATTAGAGCGCCTTTCACCACTTTGGAGAATTATTGTGGGAGTGAAAAACTCAAGGGAAATTAATAAGGATGGTTAGGCCAAATTAATAACCCGAGGAAAAAAAAAACACTTGATGAAAGGAACTCCTCTAATGATGAAGTCCTAGACAACTAATCTAAACTATGATCCATGCTGACTCATTACATTATTTTCCCACGCAGGGGAGCGGAAATTCCATTACAAAAATACGTGCTGAAGGCCAAAACTGCCTAGTAGAACCAACAAGTCTTAAACTTGGTAGCACCATCAGGTGCATAATCTTCATAGTACATGGAGTTGACCCCCTAGTCGAAATAGGTGGTCAACATGTCTCAAGTCAAATGTATCATGGCAAGTAAAATCACATCTAATACAAGAGCCACCTAAAAATGTACATTAAACTACTTCATCAAATTAAACAAGTGCTCAAAGACCATGTTGACCCCACCTATTTCAACTACGGGTCAACTCCATGTTCCATGAAGATATGTGCCTAGTGGTACAATCATTTTGAAGATTTTTTCTCAACAAGGCAAATTTTGCCCCTGCCACACTATTCTATGTAATCAAAATTTCCGCTCCCCTGCGTGGGATAATATTGTAATATGCTAGCATGAGTCAATTTTTGTCTAGTTACCTAGGACTTTATCATTAGGGAAGTCTTTTCATCAAGTGTTTTTTTTCCTTAGGTAATTAACCTTGCTTAACTACGATTTTAATTATTCTTGAGTTTTTCACTCACAAATAATTCTCCAAAGTGGTGAAAGGCGTTCTAATGATCAGGCTCAAGGGGTAACTAAGGTCTAGGAGTGTTGTAAATGACCATGCAAGACATCTCCTAGAGTCTTGCGGAATTCTATTAAGTTTTGATAGGATTTTTTAAATAATTAAAATTCTCGCGAGCAGGGGATTTTTAATTATTTTTGATGTAAATTGTAAAAAAGTGGTCCTTGGGGATTTTGTATAGGGGTATGAGTACTCAAATCAAATGGTTCATGAACCCCTACACCCTTGGACCAAGTCTCAACTCATTTGGACAAGTTTTGCTAGGCCATTGTCTATGAGGAGTCCAAGTCGGTCAAAAATCAGCATGTAATTGGCTTAATTAAAATAGCCAAATTTTGTAAAAGTCACTAAAGTCACGAGAGAGAGTGGAAAAATGATTCCAAATGTATTTCCTAAGTTGGGAAAATGATTTTCAACTTAGAAAGACCCCATTTTCTTAGCCAACAACCCAAAATGACCATCTCCCTAGAAGAGGGGCACCCCCCCTTGCTCATAAACTCATGGGAAATTAAAAATATATCACGAGGGCCCCCAAAACTTTGGTAGCACCCCCCATTGACCGTAACTACACTTTTGATTAATGGGAAAGGTGGTTTCCCCCTTCCCCACTCATCCCTCAACCCTCACACACCTCTCTAACCCTAAATGTGTGCCCCCTTGAAGAGACCCTCCTCCCCTGGATGGATGACACTTGGAGCACATCCAAGTGGGGTCTCTCCCTTTCCTCACCTATAAAAGAGACCCTCTCCTCCTCATTTCATCATCTATTCTCATATCAAGTCTATTATGCCAAAATTTTTCCATTCCTTTCCGTCTCTCTCTCTCTCATGCTCTCTCATTGTAAATCTTGCTCCAAGTATTTGTAACAACATTTTGTGGATAATAAAGGAAGCTTTGGAGAATCTATGGGGTGCATTGGGAGACCTCTTGGGGCCTTTCATTGTGTTCTTGTGAGGTGATACAACTACATTTCATTTCTTGCATTTTTGCTTTCACTAGTTTTACTTGGAGACTCAAGCAAAGTATTTTGCTTGGGTGTAATTAGTAGTAGTATTGCTATTGATTTTGTGGTAGTTTCTTTTAAAGTTTGGAAAGCATTTTGCAAGCTTTTTGGATGCTCTCATCTCCTTGTTTTCTTGTGTAGCAAAGGCATACTTGTTGTAGATCACTAGAGGGTTGGAGGAGTGATCTTTAGAGTGGAAATTCACTCATTCAACCATCCAAAGTTTCCATAATTTGTCTAATATTCTTTCCTTCCTTTCTCTCATTTACAAACATTGTTATGATCTAAAATAGATACTAAAAGTTTCACTTTCATATTCATAATTTTACATTTAAATTGGTGTTTCATTGGACTAATCGAAGTTAACAAGATTCTTGGTTTTGTAGCATTTTCTAGAAAATATACCTTGCTGATTTTTATGCAGATTTTCAACAAGAAGGAAGAGGTGCTACTTGTTTTGAGCCCCCAAGGCCTTCAAAAGACATTCTAAAGTTGGAATATCAAATCCCCCTTCATCTTCTTCTTCTAAATCATTGTAAGCAACCCGAGAGAGTCTCTTGTGTTTGCCTTCTCTCAATTTGATGTAAAAAATCTGATATTGTAATAAGTTAAAGAATATTGCCCACACCTTGCAAAGAGATTGGCCTAAGCCATCCTTGCAAAATTGTGAAGGCTAGAATTAGATTTATTTTCTTGCATTTCCTTTTACACCCACTTTGGCAAAACGGTAGGCTAGTTCTTCACTTGTGCTATTGTTGTGGGGTTGCTCATTTATTTCCAAGTCTTTTAATTTCTCTTTCATTATACCCAACTTGGCTAAAATTGTAAGCTAGTCCTCCACTTGTGCCATTGTTGAGGTTGCTTTTGCTTTCAAGTAATTATAATTCTTTCAATTATACCCACCTTGGCCAAAACGATAGGCTAGTCCTCCACTTGTGCCATTGTTGTGGGGTTGTTCTTTAATTTTTTAGCAAGTTTAAAGCAATTTTAAATTGTTTACTTTTGCCCCACCTTGCAAAGAGATTGGCATAAGCCATCATTGCAATAACGGAAGACTTGTATACTTTTAAAATTATTGCAAAAGTAATCATATTTGTGCTCCATCTTTGCCCCGTATTCTCTCCCCTTGCCGCTTTGTGGATCCTGGGTGACAAGAAAGGGCAAAGGTTGGGAGTTTAGTAATTAGGCATCCAATCGTTATTGTTTTCGCCACCAAAAAGGAGGCTTGTGGAAGATACTTAGGGTGCTAGATCAGAGATGATCTCACGGCACTAGGTGTCGCCCTTGTTGAGTGCCCAAGTTTTTCGGATTTGACCTGTGGAGCTAGGGTAAGGCATTGTTTGCCTTGCTTATTCAACACCCAACACTTCCTTTTGGTTGAGAGGATAACGGTTTGGGGTAGTCACATGGTCTAGGTTTGTATCTATCACATCTAATCCCCTTGATCAAAGAGAGACCTAAAATTTATTAAAATCAACCAACACACTACATTCACAACATTTGCAATCTCATTTTCAAAGCAATTTACTTTCCAAATACTTTTACTTTCAAAGCAACTGTACTTTTCAAGTCCTTTTTCTAGCTATCACTCTCATTGTGAGTATTTCATGTATTGATGCTTCATTGCTTATTGAGTTAGGATATTTTCTATTCTTTTGGATATAGTTGTATACTCATTTAGTTGTTCCTTTCATAGTACATATATATCTCATGTTGTATTTCAATTTGTAGATAACATTCATAATTGATTTAAAGTGTAAAGTGATTTCTTCTATTTATTGTTGATATCCCATAGCATTGTTCATTTCTTGTATAATTGTACTTAATTCTTTTGTCACCTTTAGGCACTAGTCTTAGTTGACCTTAGGGAAAAGGCTGATTTTCATTAAAGGTGTGCATTGCGTTTGCTGCCTCTCATATAGGCTAGCTCCCCTTTACCTTCAACAAACTAAAATTAACTCCTAGAATTCATTTAATAATTCACATAGTAACTAGGGTCTACCCCCCTTGGATTCCCTAGGAATAAGCCTAGATGGAAGAAGTTCAAGTCGAGGTGACAGTGAGCTTGAACTTAGGCATTGTGCCTCTAAGGACACACCAAGTGGGTTGGAGACTTCTCCATGTTAGTTGGTGTGTATAAGGACGACAACAGACCCTATACAATTTGTCAAGTTTATGAATGGGAGGGTTGTCAAGGTGACCTATTAGGTGAGTCACTCCTTAAGTCAAGGAGTGTTTCCTAGGTGGACCCCTCACTAAGTCATGTGGAGAAAATGAAATGGATGAGGGTAAGACTTTTGGGCATGGGGTCCATGACATACAAGAGTTCGTATTGTCTCATTTATGGGTGCCTTTGTAGAGGGTGTGCTGCACCTTTGTTTTCAATGCATCCTTTTTCTAAGCCCATTTATTTGCCATTAATTAATTAAAGTACCAGAACCATTGGGTACTCCAAAAGGGTAATATAAGACTTGGGAGGCAGCACCACAATGTCACTTGAAGGGAGAGGTACACAAAGTGCCATAGGGGTAAAACAAAGTTTGTAACGCATTTGTGTAGATCCCTCAACAAGTGGGACGTCTTTATAATATGAATTTGTTTCTTGTCGGTCTTTGATTTTTTAGGAGAAATGTTTCATTGTTCTTAAGACCTCTTTGGGCGAGCATCTGGAAGGTTATAGTTTTGGCTTTTATGTTTTGCCAGCTACATTCTCTCTGGGCCTTCAGCCCCTTCTTCCCATAAAATGAGGTACAATCCCTTCTTGGGTTAGTACACCCGAAAATCCCAAAAGATAAGGAGGTGAAAAGGATGGAGTGTGAAAAATGGTAAGTATGATCGGGAATGGCACGATGACTCGTCAAGGGGACCTCCCAGTAGCAAACCCATCCCTAAGGGTGACCACTTACTAGGGCACAATGTCAACCACCAAGGTGAAACAGGGAAAAGAGCATAATTTCCAAGCATACATTCTATAATCAAAAGTAGCTTTAAATGCAATGTACTTAAATGCCTCAAGTATTAAAGGGACACTTATCACAATACCTGACTTGTACCTCATGGAGCAAGACCCATTGTCTTCCAGAAGCAAGCTGATGTGGTGAATGCCATCGTGATGAGCCCAAGATGTGTGGTGGAGAAGCGGGTCTCTGTCTGTGCATGTGGACATTGTCAGTTATTTGTCTCACGGTACTCCATGTTTGCAACTTGAGGGCCTCGAGACATCATCTCCTTAATTATCCCTAGAAATTGGGGATAACAAGCTTCTTGCCCCAACGAAGGCCCAAACTAGGCTTGTTCCTCCACAACGTCCATCAAACAAGGTCTTGCAAAAACAAGTGAATTCACCCTCCAAGGGTCTCAAACTATGTTGCACGGGTACCCGTCCCCGCCAAAAAAACCCACGTACCATGCGTTCCCTTGTATCGGGGACTTAAAAACGCCTAGGAAACGTTCCTAAATGGTTGGGGACTCCATTGGGGACGTGGGGACGTCTAAGCCGTCCCCTATCCATTCTCGGGCTAAATCGGGTACTTATAGGGTACGGTACCGTCGTCCCCGAAAGAAATGGGGGACGGTTGACCTTCCCTGGAGCCCACGACTTCAAATAATAATAAAAAATTAAAAAAAAACTGTCGCCCCTAACCCTAAACGCTAAAACTACGCGCGAACGTCTTCATTCGCATTTTCTCTGTGTGTGTGCCCTCGTCTTTCGCTGCAGGCAACTGTGTGTGCATTCTCATTTAAAATCGGGTCTGTGTGTGCCCGCATTCTCATTTAAAATCGGGTCTGTGTGTGCCCGCGTTCTTATTTAAAGTCGGGTCTGTGTGTGCCCACGCTCTGTGTGTGTGCCCGTGTGCAAAGTCGCCGGTTCATTCCGCGGGTCTGTGTGTGCCCGTGTGCAAAGTCGCCGGTTCAAACTTCATTCCGCCGGTTCATATGCTATTTGAACTTTGAAGGGTCGTGACTCGTTTACAGTTCAGACCAGCACCCGCACCCACACTTCAATTGTTCAACACCAGCGCCCGCGATTCCGCGTTACAGTTACAGGTACGAGTGCTCATAGACTATAGTTTAATTTTATTTTTTAAATAATAAAATTAATTTTTAAATGTCGATTTAGATTTACTATTTAGTTTTGACTTTAATAATTTAATTTAAGTTTTTTAAATTTTGATGTTTAGTTAGTTTAGGTGTTTAAAAATTTAAAAAGTAACATTGTATTATTTAATTTATGATTTTTGATTTTAAAATTTTTAGTTTAATTTAAATTTTAAAATTATTACTATTTACTATTAAAATTTAACACAAATCTCCTAGGTAAATGTATACATTCATGCAATTAAGTTGAAACTTGAAACCTATCATACGGTCCACTTTCATTTTCTTGCTTGCCTTGAGTAAATACTCTAGGAAAGAGTGTTGTTCTTAGTCTGCTAAACAAGAAGGCCAATTGCCATTTTAAACAGCCTGTGAGTTGGCATGTTTTAACCATG
>ML791099.1:341304-360226 GCA_009831015.1 Picea engelmannii | reverse complement strand
CGGAGTGAGCCTCTCTCCCCTAGGGTTCTGTTTTTGAGGCCCTGCTTTAGCAACACCTTGAAACTTTTCCCTCTAGTCCTTTGAAATCTCATCTCCTTCAACCTTTGCGTCCTTCACTTATGACTCCATTAAACCCTAAGGCATTGATCTGAGAGTCCTCAAACGTGGAAGTGAAGCTGATCAAACAAACTCTTAAAACTTTTGAATCTCAAAACCCTAACCCTACTAACCCTAAGTTGCTGACGTCATTATTGGATATTTCATCTTCATTGCAGCAACGTTTTACTTTATGAGCAATTGAATGGTAGTTGAGGGCATTTATTAGACTAAGTATTGATTGATTATATTGGATGCCATATCATTCTTGTATTTATTGACAAGTGATACATTTATCATTGCTATTTTGTAAACATTGGCTTCGTCAACATTTACTTTTAAATTGCTTATATTGAATATCAGGTGGTCACTGATTTATATGAAGTACTAACCAAGATTGCACGTATCAATTTCCTTGTTGTATTGTCTCAAGCAGGTGCTTTTCTTTTCTTTGGTTATACCTTATTATTGGCTGTTTAGTCGGGACTATCTGATTGGCGGTGATCTGTGAAGGGGGGATTTGTCCTTGTCCTTTTATCCTTTGCCCTTTCAAAACCCCAGTTCATCGGGGACGTCTCCCCTGGGCCTAGCCTCCCTCAAGAGAAAGAACCTACCCATCGAGGTGACATTGGGTGGGATAGGTTCCTGTTACGCCAGTTTGGCCTTCTACCTTATAGCCTTTACTCCTAGCTACAAACTGTGCGATAACAGGGACCAAAAGCCTCCCTAAATGGGGAGGTATAATCCAGATTGGATCATTATATTATTTTTTAGCTATCTAAATGCTTTCAGAGTGGAAAAATTGGAGGAATCGACTTGCAGGGTCATTTTAATGGCAAGTCCTAGTTTGAAAATTGGGGTTTGAAACCTTCTGGAGCCATTTTGACGCATTAAACATCCGTTTTTGGTGTACAACAAATGGGAGGTCCTAAAAGCGTTCTACACATTAAGACCTTTCCAATGGTGCGAGAATCACCCCAATCAAAGTCCGTATGCGAAAGTTATGCCTCTCGCAAGTTGACCTACTGTGTTTGACCACCATGGTACGAGAGGATGACATGTCATCCCTTGTTACTCATGCATATGGGGCTAACCAAGTATAGAATTTCAAGAAGATTCTATAAGGTCCAAAACCCTATCACAATTGAGGATTGGGGAAGTCAAAACCCTACCCCTAGATGGCTTTTAGGCTATGTTAAATACCGGGCTGCTAGGAGGAGAGGGGGTTCCATTCTATGCTATTGTACTTTGTTCCCTAGCAGAGCAAAATGATTGGGAGTGGGAAAATTAAAGAGCATAACAGAGGGGGTTAATGTTCTGTAGCAGCTTAATAGGCCATAGGTCTGAGGTGACTCCCTAGAGAGTGCCCTCTCCTTTGTACTTGCATTATTTTTATACTAGAGAGAAGAGAGTAGAGCAACCTCACCTTCTAATCGGGTTTTCTCTCGTAAGGGTTCCCAGAGCAAATCTTTGTGTTATTTTGTGGATGGTGTGTGATTGTATTTTACTATTCTCTTTTTTTTGCATTTTATCTATTTCATGCATAGGCAAAAAATCAATAACTAAAGTTTTTGGAATCTAAGGAATTTAACCTTCATAGTGTAGGTTTCAATTTTATTTATCAAATCTGTTGTGACAAATTGTTCTAGTGGAATATCCACGACAGTTTACAGATCAATTTGTCACACTGTTAAGATCACGAGAGGTTGGGATAGGACGATGGCCCGTAAGCGAAGAAAGGAGTTGTAGATGGCTCAACATTGGATTGGGGAAATTCACCTCTTTCTTGAAGAGGATCTTTATAATGTGACCCTTCAAGAGGAGGCTACAAAGTTGGAGAACATTGTTTATAGAAGTGGGGACTATATTTCCATGGGTGCTCGAGTCCATTCTCGTCTACAGTGGATCCAAGAGGGGGATGAGGACACAAAGTTTTATTTTGACTTCCTCAAGTGGAAGGTGGTTGCCGATAAGGTGCTTGGTTTGCATAGGATCGATGATTCTCTTGCAGAGGATTGTTCCTAGGTTAGAGGTATGTTTAGTTCACCTTTTCAAAGTATTTTTTCTCCTTATGCTCCGACAGATGAGGTGGTGGCTACTAGAGATGCTTGTTACAGGGTTATCCCCCACAAGGTTTCTAATGGTGATTGAGACAAGTTGGATAGAGATTTTTTGAGTTAGGAGCTTTATGTTGCTTTGACTTCTATGTAAAATGGGAAATTGTCCAGTATGAATGGTCTTTCTTGTGATTTCTACAAGGCCAAGTGGGACACTGTTGGTGATGATTTTTGTTGTTTGGATTTTGAAGTATTTGCTTTAGGTCTCCTTTCAAAGTTTTTCAATTAAGAGCCGATCAAACTTATTCTCAAGAATGCACCTAGAGATTCCATTGGGGGTTGGCAGTCTATCACTTTGCTCATAGTTGCTATTAAAATCATGGCTAAGGTGTTGTCTTTGAGGATCCGCTCAGTTGCATGGTGTATGTGGTGCAGTAGGAGCAAACCGATTTTTTTCATGGGAGACTCATTCTTGACACCATGGTTTCAACATGAGAGACTTTGGAGTGGGCTAGGGAGACTAACCAACGATTCCTTTTTTTGAAAATTGATTTGAGAAGGCTTATGATCAAGTTGATTGGTCTTTCATTTTAGAGACCACGTTGTGTTGCCATGGTGAACACCCTCTTCACCAATGCGTCGACCTTTGTTGCTACCAACAATGCGTTGTCCTTGCAGATTTTTTTACATTGCTCCATTCGTGAGGGATGCCATTTGGATCCTTACTTGTATGTGTTGACAGTAGGTGCGTTGGGTTACTTGTTAGAGACTATCTATATTGCAGGGTAGGTTCATGGTATTTTACTCTTGGATGGTTCAAAGATGGTTAATAACCACTTTGTAAATGATTCTCTCCTCTTTGTGAGGGTTGAGTGGGATTTGGTTGATGGGGTTCTTGCATGCTTGGATACATTTTGTTTGCTTCATGGGCCATGATGGTCAGTGCTCACAAGATAAATTTTTGGTTAGATGGGTTGGATTCACTGCCAAATTGGATTCTTGCAACTTGGTCTTACATTCAATCGGGGGTCATTGTGTTGTATTTGGGTATTCCTTTTGGTGTTGGGTTATTGCCAATATTTGTGGGATTGGTGTCTTCAAAAGTTTCAGAGCAAGCTTCACATTTGGCACCATAAGGATGTGCAGGGAAGTTGATTGTTGTTTCTTGCATTCTTCAAGCTTCTCATGTTTATTACGTCTCTTGTTGGTTCCCCAACAGGGCCCAATTTCAATAGCTTGAGCAGATTTTGAGGTTGTAGCTGTGGTCCAAGTCTGGTGGAGAGAGGGGCCTCCCATTAGTTCCATGGGATGTGTGTACTATACTCAAGTATGAAGGGGGCCTTGGTCTGATTGATGTCGTCACCTAACACGATATACATACAGACAAATGGATGGTATGATGTCTAGAGGGTTCAACACCTTGGCGAGTCTTATTTTGGCATTGGGTGATGTCTGCTTAGCATACAAGTAGAGTCTGAGGGGCTTTTAGTTTATGTGATATTATCTCTTTACCCCATTTATTTCATGTGTCAAGCTCACTCATCTTTAGGAGCATATGGTCAACCTAGAAAGTTGTTGTAGGTCTGGTCCATTGGCACTGGGCATGTAGCAGGTTAGGTTGGGATTTAGCTTGTTGTCCTATTTGGAGCTAGAGGGTCTAGGGTACATGTGTCACGAAGCTGCTTCGTTATTAGGCTCTCAGGTTAAGCAAGAAGAGCATTTTCTTCTGGGGAGATTTGTGGGATTTTCCCTCACATTCCTTGAAGGATTGGCATTCGCTTGCTCAGGATGATGGTTTCATTGCTCTCAATCATCTTTCACTTGTGGAGTTGAGAGGCCATATTCTGGAGTCTGAGTTATTAAAATAAGTATTGGGATGCCCAGGCCATTTTGGAGGGATTGGGGGTGGAGCTTTGGTCGACCACTTCTCCAATATTACTCTCAAATCTGAATCAGATGCTTCATTAGTGACATCTGTTATCGCTGGTCCTTAATGCGCAATGATTGTCCAATAATCCGGAGGATAGATGGGTGCATAAGCTTCATAGTGTTTTCCATTTGGTCTGTTTGACTTTCTTATAAGCTAAGGGTTTTTCTTGGCTAGTAATCTATCAGGGGATTTCATTCAAAGCTAGGCTGGCCAAGAGTGGGCTTTCTAATGGTCTTTATCATGTCTACCATCGCTTGGGGACCATGAAGCATATTTTCTGGGAGTGTCATTTTTCCAAACGTTGCTAGAGTTATATAAAGGATCAGTAGTCAATGTTGTTTCAGGGCAGGATTCATTGGTGTTTTGCATTCCTTGGAGATTGCTTCTTTCTAGTTCGTATTGTGTTCTCTAGGATATGGCAGTGTTTGTGGATTTCAGCTTTATTGAGTCTATGGAAAATCAGGTGTAAGTCCGTTTTTTATCACGAGGACAACTATTTGTCTGCCTTCTGTTCTATGTGGAGGGACGAGATGAGGTATGCCATCAGGTCCTGTTAAGGGTGCTTTGTTGATCAAAGGTGCCCAATCCTTAGAGCCTGCTATCACACAATTTGTACTTGCCCAAAAGCCAAAGGAAAGTGAACAATAAATTGGCGTAATAGGAGGTTGTCCTATCACTGTCACCTAAATAAGACACCTCTTTCTCTTTAGGGGTGAAAGCCCAGGGGAGACGTCCCCGGTGACCTGGGGGTTTGAGAAGGCAAGCCACAAAGGTAATAGTGTCAAGAAAAGTTCTTCCCCTCTCACAAGTCATTGATCAAAAAGTCCCAAAGGTTTAATAATATGAAGCAAAGATATGCTTAAGTGTACCTGCCCAGAACAAGACAACAAGAAAACCACTATTTTGCAAGTATCAATTGATATTAGTGCTTCGTAAAACCTTGGACTTTCAATAAAAGCAATAAGTTGATATAAGATGAAGCAAACAGAAATTTACAACAGCAATGTATATATGATGATAACTTCACAATTTATGCCTTAAACAAGCTTCAAACTGACCCAAAATGGTAACCTAAAATTAGCAATCTGCTAGCACTTGTCAGAAGCTAAGAAGGCAATGTAATGATCAACTTTAATACTTGCTTTTAGGAGCTTTTACTGCTGTAATATATGGCTGTAGCTTAGTTTTGTAACAGAAGCAAGAATGTTAGTAAGTTAGTCTAATCTAGGGTTAGAAATAGTTAGCAAAGAGCTTGAGGTAGAAGGTTTGGGGGTTGTTTTCATCAATCAACCAAGTATAGGGTATAAACTAGTGGTTTTAGGGTTAATGGATTCACTTTTTGCAGCAGCAATCTTGAAGGAAGCAAATGATAATGTGTGAACTAAAGACAAGAGGGAGAATGGTTGAGGTGTTGGTAACCCAAGGCCTCAATCACCAAACCCTAGAAGGAAAACGACCACTAGGAAGTAGGTAACCCTAGGCCCTAGCGGTTTTTCCTTCTTCTTTAGTTCAAGCTTGAGATAAATAAAAGCTTGATGAAGCAATGGTGTTAGAGTGCTACAAAGGTAGGGCTCTAGCACATGCTTCAATGGATATGTTTTCTAGCAAAATCTAGTAGGCAGATAACTATTGACCTAAGGACAATAACATGTGCTTAATCTCCTAGGGTTTTACACTAGCAATTTCATAATCTTAGTAAATGCAAAGTAAAAGATACCATAACCATTCAAAGAAAGAAGAATTGCAGATTTTCACTTACATTCACCAAGAATAATCTAGCAATATGCCCTAGTTGAAGACTTTCCACCCAGAAAATGCCAAAATTCACCAAAAGAAGCCTCCTCCAAGAGTTGCACACCACTTAATTTCAGCCAATAAGCCTTAAAGAGGCCGAATTTCAGACCTCACTTGTGTGAGTGAAAGATGATGAAAAAATACAAGGGACTTTTCCCTTATTTATACAATTCAAATGACCTTTAATTACAAATTAGGTAAAAAAAAAGCCGACATGGCCAGTTACATCAAATATCCAATTTTTTACATAAAATTGACAAATTAAACCCTAAAATGTGCAAAAGAGGTGACGTCATGCCCTTCTAGGGTGACGTTGGGCCTCCTAAGTGAGACATTGGCCTCCAAGAGCAAAACGTTAGGCCTTCCAAGGCCTCCAGATCGTGCCACTTGGCACACAACTGCCTCCATCATGTCCATCTGACGCTGGGTGACGTCAAGGGTCACAAGGGTGACGTCATGGGCCTTCCAAGGCCAACGTTCAGGGGGAAAGGAAAGACTCCCCTGGGTCCAGGCCTGCCAAGGTGTCTCTGGTGGAACACCCTCCTCTCTCTTTGGTGCAAGCCTCTGATATATGTCTTCCCCTGGCTGGGGTCTCAACATCCGTCTGGTGGGATTTTAGCCCTATGGAGGTCCGAACTAATCATCTCCCCATATGTCCCTGTCCATCGAGCGTGGTCCTGCAGTAATAACAAGTACGCCCTCCATGGGTTCATAAGTCATAGGGATCATAGCAATGTCAATCACATCTAATAATCAAGTTACCCAAATATGTGCATAAAACCCCCTTTTCCCAGACAAGTGCTCAAAGACGTTATGCTATTCTACAAGCCAGGTTTGGAGAGGGCTCCAGGACATCCTATTGGGTTAATTCTCCATAGGTGTGGGATGTTTCCAGGTGAAGACCAATCTAGGTCATGTAAGTGCATGAGATGGTGTGGGGGATGTTTGGGCAAGGGGTGCAGTGATGACAGGGAAATGTATGTCTTACCTATGGGTGTCTCTGAAGAGGGTGAGCTGCACCTTGTCATGAATGCAATTGTTTCCTAGCCCATTCAATGCCTTTTTACTTTTTGTCTCATTGCTTTTTCTTTCAAGAGAATAGCTAGGGGACACTGCCCTGGCGTGGTGACCAGTGGTGACAACTTTACCCACAAGCATTTCACGGAGATGAGAAGGCTGGCTCGTGATGAGACCCCCTTTCTCTTGGCTATGCCACCAAGAGCCACTACCCTGGCGTGGTGACCAAATGAATAGTAGTATCATACCATTACATGCCCATGGACCTAATAGGTTGGCTCGTGATGAGACCTCCTATCCACCAACTAGGTCTTGAGTTTTATCTTTTTGTGGGTCCCTTCTTTTCTTGCTGAGAAGCCTTTTATTGCTTTCTCGGGGATCCCTGGGCGAAGCATCTCAAGGTTTTGATCTTTGGCTTTTAACTTTTGCCAACTACTTTTACCCTCTGGGCCTTTAGCCCCTTCTTCCCACAAGGCAAGGTACAACCCTTACTAGCTTGGAAAACCCAATGCTCAAACCAATGTAGGGGATAGATGAGAGGGAAGATGATGAAAAATGATAAGTATGGTAGGAATGGACGATGACCTTTCATAAACCCACCCAGTGGCAACTCACTCCTAAGGGAACCAACTTGCTAGGGCATTCTGTCATCCCCCCAGGTATGGACAAGTCAAAAGGCATAAAGTCCAAGCACACATCATGAAGCAAAAGAGAACTAAATGGACATATTCAAATGCTTTGAGAATCGGAGTGACACATATCATGATACCCAGACTTATTACCTCATGGAGCAAGACCCACTGCTACTTTAGAACCAGGGCGATGGGATGGATGCTGCTGCTGTTGACAGAATGGAGGTGCTAAAGAAGAAGGATGGGCCCTCCAGGGCCAGGCTCAAGTCAATATGGCTCTCGGTACTCCATGTCTAGGACTTGTGGGCCTTGAGACATAATCTCCTTAGTTATCCCTAGGATAGGGGATAACAGAGCCCACAGATTATTCTGATTTTATGTCTTAGCTTTAAGGAAGGGGTTATGATGTCCATTATATATACCCTTCAATCACCTAGACCAATTATCAAAACCCAGGGTCTAAAACTTCATAAACGGGCCATCTTTGCTGATAAGCCATGCTCCACATTCAAAAATAACATCTCTTTCCTTCGTTGAGGAGAAGACAAATCGAATCAGGAAGTAGCCTCTCCCTAACAGACACAACTCATAATCCCTTTTCAATTTTCAGTTGTTGCTAGTCCAGCCGGTCAAGGTCTTTTATGAGGCCGAGAGGCCAATAGATCAGCAGATCATGCTCTGTGCACTAACCATTACAATATCTTCAGCTACCTCTGATGAATTGATCATGACGCTTGGAATTGAGTTGTTCTTCTCCCAACACCCAATTTTTATACGGCGATGTAAACATTGCTTTCTGAGATCCTCCTACCAAATTCTCAGAATCTCATCCATTGGAGGTCAATTGCCAGGATTTGTCGACATTTATTTGTAAGAGATTGGATTTGGAGTGGGGCGGGGGGACGTTCTACAACTGTTGCCCACTCCCCCTTCATCCCCTGAATTTGCTGCCATCAAAGGGCAGGGGAAGGTTGACTTGTAAACTCTAAACCGTAGCTCATCAAGTTATCCTCAATCATCTAGTATCGTGTTTAACTTCACACTTGAGACTTCAGATTTTTTTCCTTAAATTAGTTACAATGATACCTTTTACCTATTGTTTAGCTATGCATTTTTTCTCTCCTTCATGCTTCTCTATATTGCTTGTTAGATCCTGTTTAACATTTTCTTAATTTATTATTGAAAATTCTTTCTTGCAGTGAGCATACAAAGATGAAGATTGGAATAGCAGTGAGAAAGGCCCTTGAAGAATCGCGTAAGAAGAAGAAATTGCAAGAAACATGTTTGCTTGAGTGGGAAGATATTATTGCTGAAGCTGCTAGAATAGGTGCTTATGATGAGGAAGAGCTGCAATGGGATGCTTATGCAATATTAAAAGAAAAGATGCATCAAGAATGGTTGCAGGCTCTCAAAATGGACAAGGCAATGGGCAAGCGTAAGGACAAGAGGGCCCCTAAACCAGTTGAGCAGAAGAAGAAGATATCAGAGGCAATCAGAACCAAATGGGAAGATCCTGTAAGGGCATTATTGAATTCTTAAGAGCCATGTTCACATCTCTTTTTGATGAAAGGTTCCCCATTGTGTATGCTACAGAAACAATTCCCAAATTCTTCCATGATGTCAGTGCATTCTAATATTTCTTTATGTACTTCCAGGATTACCGGCAGAGGGTGTGCTCTGGAATGAAAAATATATATCGAAACAGACCATACTCTGTCAGAAGAGTTGCGAGGAGAGAGAATGTAAATGAAAACAGACCATCATCATCTGTCAGAAGAGTTGTTAGGAAACAAATTCTAAAAGAGGGTGCTAAATCATCTGCTCTTAAAACCGCAGAGAAAAATTATAAATTTTTAACAGCGCTGAATACTTGCAGATTGATGTCCCCAACTATTTTTTCAGATTCAATGGCAGATAAAAAATTGGATAAGATAAAACAACTCCGAGCAAATCAGTCAACCATTGAAATGATGAAAAGAGAAACAGCTGAGCGGGCAAGGTAATGACAAGTACAAATTCAAGCTTGCATATAGAAGTTGCTTTAGCATGTTTGTGTCCTTTCCAATGAAAGAATATTTGTAGACTGCTGTGAATAAAACAATCTGCACTGATTGAACATTTTGCTACGAATGCATTTGTGAACAGGTTACTAATAGCAGAAGCTCAAAAGGCTGCAGAGTCATTAGAAGCTGCTGCAGTTACAAATGCTACTGCCCAGGCTTCACTCTTTGAAACTAGGAAGCTGCTGTCAGAAGCAATACAAACATTGCGAAGTGCGGAATCTGCCAGTAATGCTGATGGGCATGTTTTGCAAAGGAACTTAGGGTCAAATGGTGATACAAAAACCTTGCAATTAAATTATTACATGGACAACTCTCTAGTAATTCCTCGGGCAAAAACTGGACCATTTGATGTTAATGACACCCATTACTTGTCTTTTAGCAACAATGGGAAAGAAAACAATTATGATACTTATGGATCCAGAGCGGGGATTTCCTTAAATGGCATGTTGACTGATGGCATATCTCATCATGCCCACATATACAGTCATTCCACAGATATAGGCAGAACAGAAGTCCTCAGTTATGTTAATTCTGTGTTTAGAATTCCTAATAACACACCTGAAGACACTGCTAAAGTCTTTGAGGCAATAACCAACGAGACAGATGGAAACAACATCATGTCCCATCCAGACCACAATTTTCCGTGCCCTTCAGTGAATCATGCTAGTATGGTGGCTGAATCTACAGTTTTAGACAGTACTGGAGAATTTGAAGGGAGGCCTGTGACAAACCTCTTGAAAGACATTACAGTGTCTGTAGATGCAAAACCTGTTGCTTCTAATGGCCAAACAGAGAACATTGCTGGAATATCTGAAACAAAATCTGCCCACACTTGTAGCAATGGCATTTTAGCTTCAAATAAGGATGTCAAGAAAACGTGGGTCCGTGGAAGGTTAATTGAGGTAAAAGGGGATTAAATCTCTAGCATTTGTTTTTCTTGACATTGTGTTATTTTCAATGTAATGATCGAAGGAGTTGTGGGTCCAATTCATATTTGAATCTCCTAGACGAGCAAGAAAAAACACGGGGGTAATTTATGTTTCTTCTTCCATAACGGAAATTCAGTCTGTCACATACGTGGGAAGCATTCTTTATATTTAACATTTGTAAATTCTGATATGAGAAACATAAATGTGATCTAGATTAGTTGCTTGTGCTGAACTTCAAATATTTTATAATGTCAACAACTAAAAACACTGGACCAGAGGTTATCCCATTTCAAAACCACATATTAACTTCAAGTGCTAAAACATAAAAGAGTTATTTGTACTAGGGGGTTTGAAGGTTTTGAACACAGTGGTTTGAACTTCTTCACATTGCAACTGTTTTCATTATAGTTTTAGATTCTATCAACAATTTCTAGCTTGATTAAGATTTAAAATTAACATAATGGAGTCAACAGAATTTCATCAATTAAAGCAAGATATTAAAATCCTCTGGAAGTATAATGACCTCTGTATTTCAGCCAAGCTGCAGTCCATCCATTATTCTACCAAGAAGAAAACAATTAGCATGAAAGTAAGCATTGTTGGTCCAAAACCGTTTTTTTAAACCATAACTGGAAGATTTTATATTAATAAAAAAAATACTGCAGCAGAGCTACAGAGCAATTACATCTAGGTCTGTTTCAGAGTTTTCATACAATAACAAAAACCATACTGTCTACCAGCCTATAACAGAGCCTAACTATGTCCATTAGCAAAATTGTCCAGTGCTTCCGAGTGGTACAGATTCTACAAAATAAATCTAAGATACTAATAACTTTATAAAACATAAAACTTAGCAAAAGGGATGTCAACTAGCTGCTTCTTACATTGCTGCATTGATTGGGTCCAAGTCTGGTTTTGCAATTTCCATGTCTTTGGTAAGTTGATGTATTGTCTCTTCTTGCTTTGGTCCTCCACAATTTAAATTTACAATGTGAAGTAAAGAAGAGTGCCAGAGATAAGATCTTTGGTAAGAGACCAGAGGCTACTATCGTTTTCCTAGACTTTGCGGAGCCAGAGGATGTCATGGTTATCAATACTAGAAACAAAGCCTATGCTCCCAAGGGAAAATTTGATCCTCCCCGCAGTTCTTCTAGCCCGAGCTCATCCTCAACCACTGCTGTGCCCTAGGTTCCTAAAATTCCTGAGAGTCAAGGAATCACTCCTCGTCCTCCCTCTTCCAAATACAATATCTTGAATCAATTGGCCAACATCAAAGCAGATGCAACCCTCCTAGACATGGTTGCCGTCCCTAAACAATAGATGCATTTGAAACAATTCATGGAAGGAAAAGCTTCCGTTGTAGCCAATTTTTCTGAAGAGGTAAACGAAGAGGATTCTTCTATAAATAAAGTAGGTGTACATAACTTTAGATACCCTGTAAAAAACCCCCATTTTTATATTTCTGTAAAGATCATGGATAAGATCGCCCATTGTTGCCTCATTGATGGTGGTTCAGGCCCAAGTGTCATGTCGAAGATTATTATGGAAGAGTTAGGCTTGTCTTGTACAAATGAAAATGCCAGAAGCATGCTCTCCTATAATAGTCTACAACAAACAACCATAGGTGAGATTAAGGATGTAACCTTGGTTTTATGCGCTTATCATGAGATAAGAACAACCCTCAACATTCAGGTGATTGATATGCCTGTAAGCAATTACTCAATTATTTTGTGAAGAGATTGGCAAGCCCTAATAGGTGGGTACCTCTCACTCGACGTGACACATTTATCCGTTCCTCGGAATGGTAAGAACATTATAGTCCTTAGAGAGGGAAGAATTTCACCTTACATAGAGAGTGTCCCGCAATCTAGCGTAAATTATATCGAAGAAGACCTAGGAGTGTATTCCATCTTTGTTGAAGAGGATAATATTCCTTCGGAAAGAATTGATTTAGATGATTATTTATGGCATATGCGCTTTGATGGTTCGCACTCTAATGAAGGTAATGGGGTTGGTATTATCTTGGTTTCCCCTACAGGAAAAATTCATAATCTGTCCTACAGGTTGGAGTTTGCTTGTTCAAACAATGCCGCTGAATTCGAAGCTTTATTGTTAGGCATTGAGAACACCCTTAATCTTGGTTGGGGTCACCTTTCAGTCTTGGGAAATTCTGAGCTTGTCGTGAACCTGATACGTAAGACATGCTCTCCTAGTGACAAGCTGATGGAGCAATACTCCCAAACTATTTGGGCACTTGTCTCAGACCTTCTATCTTTCAACATCACTCACGTTAAGGAGGAGTTGAATTCAATGGCTGATCGGTTAGCTGTCTTTGCAGCCTCTCCTACTCAACAACTCTTGCCTCACTGGCTTGATTGTGCTTTCCAATCTCTACATCGTTCATACATTTCTGGAAGGGAAGGATCTTGGAAGGCCATTTCTAACGATGAGAGCATTTGTGGTGTCATTCAAAATGAACCTCTTAAGCCCGAGGAGATGATATCCATAGAAAATAATGAGATTCTTGAGGGCTTGACTCCTCTTGAGAGTTCGTTTTCCTTGAGTGTTGTAGGCAATAAAGAAAAACAGAGAGAAGAGGAGTTACAAAAGAAGGTGGTTGAAACCACCCTCCTGAACATTAGGACACCTGGATCTTCAACGGATGATAAGATAAATTTCCAATGTTCTGTTAGAAAAGAGATGGGATCCATCGAGCTACTTGGTGAATCTCAAAAGGTTTTTGCTTGGTCTTATGAGAATCTTCGTGGTTTTGATCCTGGTCTTGTTCGACATATTATAAAGCTAGTTGGGCAAAAACAAGAACTTGTTAATTCTGCACTAAAGGCACCCTTTCGAAGGGGGTTGAGAGATTTCTTAAGGGCTAGAATATTTTTTTCAGTCCACCCTGAATGGGTTCCAAATCGGGTACCTGCTTCAAAGATCATAGATCATACTGGGACCTGCGTTCATCTTTGACACACACCCACTACGGGAACTAAGATTTTTCACTCTTCTTCACGGGATAGAATCCCCGAAATCCTACGGGGGCCTAGCGTAGGCTAGGTCTTCCAGTCGGGACCTTCACCAAACCAATTCACTGGTTCTTTCGTTGAAAATCCGTCGTGTACAACTCACACACCAAGCGTAGGATTCACTTCCATGTGTCCATCGATTGTGACCCCGGGCTAAGCCAAGAGGTACTTTTCGCATTTCGGGACTTCGGAAACCGGGAGTTCGAAATGCAAGGGAGTTGAGTTCTTCGACTTTTCAAACCCCGAAACCCAAAATCCTATTCACACCAAGCCGCTTCAGGATTTCACCTACCGGGACTTCGCGTACCGGGATTTCGCGATGTATGAAGACAGGAGGTCTCATACTTGAGTTTCCAGGAGCCGAAACTCCGAAACGTCGATATATATATATATATATATATATATATATATATATAACGCTAAGTTCACTTCGGGGTTTCGCAAGTCGGGAGTTCGCGATATGCGAAGACAAGAGGTTTTCCCTTGGGTATCCCGAGTGCCGAAACCCCGAAACACCAAACTCTAGGCATGCTATACCATTTCCGGGTTTCTCATATCGGGATTTCGCAATTGGCTAATACAAGGAACTGACCCTTGGGATTTCCGGGTACCGAAACGTCGAAACATCAAAATCTATTCACGCTCTATCATTTCGGGGTTTCTCACATCAGGAATTCGTGTATGGCGAATACAAGGAAACTGACCCTTGGGATTCCCGGGTACCGAAACGCCGAAACATCAAAATCTATTCACGCTCTATCATTTCGGGGTTTCTCACAACGGGATTTCGCGTCTGGCGAATACAAGGAAACTGACCCTTGGGATTCCCGGGTGCCGAAACGCTGAAACATCAAAATCTATTCACGCTCTATCATTTCGGGGTTTCTCACATCGGGATTTCGCGTCTGGCGAATACAAGGAAACTGACCCTTGGGATTCTCGGGTGCCAAAACGCCGAAATATCAAAATCTATTCACGCTATATCATTTCGGGGTTTTATGGATCAAGAGTTCAGAACTTTTACATCTTGTTTTCCCGGTAACCGAATTACTGAAATCTCCTTTCGGGGATTTCCGCGAAACCTCAACCGTGTGCACCTTTCGGGACTTCGGGATTTGCGATTTCGCGAATCCTCCGCAACCAAACTCTTGGTCCTTCAACCTCCCGGTATCCGAAACCCCGATGGGTTCGGATCTCTGCCACGTGTCCTCTGAAATGGACGGTCCCGATGCTTTCGCTGTTTCGCGTATCGGGAGTTTGAAACTCTCGGTACCAAAACCACAGCCTCCTCTACGTCCCGAACTCCGAATAGCCGAAATATCGAAATCCGATGGCTCCTCTCCTGTATCGGGATTTCGCGAACCGGGAGTTCGCGATGCAACGACTCCACGATTCTAGTCCTTCAACCTTCCGGTATCTGAAACCCCGATGGGTTCGGATCTCTGCCACGTGTCCTCTTAAATGGACGGTCCTGATCTTTTCGGGACTTTAACGAGTCCTCACCTTTGCGTATGCAAGGGTTAAACCTCGTGCAACTTCTTCTGGATCCGATGGTTATCGGCTATCCACGCGAGATCTGACGGTAGCTGTAGCTCCTCCCTGAGCTCACACTTTCTTCTTTTTTCCTTGGAAGATTTCAAAGTCTCAAAGGTCTCGGCCTTTGCTTCCTCTGCGAGCCCTGATGGTTTTGGGCCTCGCTTGCGTTTTGAAGACGCTATCCCTTCTGAGCTTACCAGGCCTTGTCCTCCAAGGGACTCAAAAGGACTAGGAAGTTTTACATGCGTACATGAAACTGTGTCCACGGTCGACGAACACATAGTTCGTGACTCGGGCTTATGCCACCATAAGACACAAGTATTTACGGGTATAAAACCTATCCTAACCATATGCTTTCTTACTGGCCTAAATATACAATCAAGCAGAAATAAGGGGGATACAATATATCCATTAAGAAATATCCCGATTCCTGCAACATACACAGTATAGCCAATTCATACACAGTTACAGATAAATTACACAGGGTAAGAAATCACTTATCTATTACAGGTTGCCGCCAACCAACTGATTGTGGGTGTTCGTCCTTCCACCCGACCATAGGCTCAGAGGCATTCAATCTTAGCACTCTGGCCACCCCCGTGCCAAGCCATGATATCACCAGGGAATTCTCACAGTTCTCGAGGGTTCTCTCTCTGTTTTTTCTTCTGCTTGGATCATGTTCTCTGTAACTCTGAGCTTTCCCAGTCGGTTGTGGCCTCAACGAGGTTTCTCAGATGCTCTTCGGCATCAAGCTCGCGACCTTCTGTTCGTGATTCGCTGGAGAGCTTCGCGCCTCTCCCTTGCGAGCTTCCACCCTCGTCTGGTGTCTGGTGTCTGGTGTGTATCCCTCTTACCTTGGAAGGTTTTTGCCGACCTATCCTGTTCCTTTTGTCAGAAGGAAGCTCAGGTCTGCAGGTCCCTACGGTACTTCGGGCTGACAACCCATGTTTCCATTCATGGGGGTAGTTGATTGTTCAACCACCAATCCTTTCTTCATTAATTGATTTCTTTCCTTGGGATTCGAAGGAGGTTTGTCATCCTTATCAAGGGAGATTTTGGGGTTATTTGATTTATGAACCCTCTCTTATAGTTTTCACATTCTTCCTCTAGTGATATCATGGCTAGTACTTTCAAGGCTTCACCCCCACAGTCAGTTATTGACAACTCAAACAATAATACATTTACATTGTCCTCATGTATTAGCATGGTAATTCCTATTTTATGATTAATTACAAATTGGGGGAAACAGGGTGTTACAATTCCCTCCCCCTTAAAGGAACACCGCCCTAGGTGTTCTTTCTCAAAAACACTTGTCATGCCTTTCTCATTCAACCACTTCAGAAGTCTTGATCTTTATCCTCAGTCAGGTCCTGTTTTAGGATCTGAGTCTTCGTCATCTGCCTTCAATAATTCTTGGACACAAGCATATTAACCACAATTTTGTGCGAAGACATCTTACTGTTGTTCAAAATTAAAAAGGAAAATTTCATAATCTTTGCACAATACTTATCTGTGCAGTTTGTGGATCTGTATCCACATGGTAGTTTTGTTATCCAAGCTCATCGCTTTCCTTGACATACCCATTGGGTGCATGATTCCAGTTCAATAGCTCACAAGAGCTATCATGGTTTCATCTTCCTTGCGGTCACTCACCCTCCAGGCCCAGGCTCAGGGATCCCCTTCACTGCTATACAGTCCTTCGGATGATCCGTCTTGCCCTGCCAAGGTTTTCTTGCACAAGAGGAATTTCGGAAACTCTATCGAGTCTTAAAGTCGAGGTGTCCCTCAGACTTGCTCTGTCGAGGCGTCCCTCCGGCTTGTGTTACCTCAACACAATGTATGTCCAGCGATCATGACTTATCACGGGGTTCTCATGGCTCAACAGTAGCCATGTTCATCGTTTTCAGCTGTGACAACCTTCATCTGTCCTTTCAGGACAAATCTTCTCTTCTCACCTGTATCACAGGTACACAAGGTTCGTGAGACATCATTATAAATTCTAACTTTCAGAATTCTATTGCAAATCTGTCACCTACAGATTTCCTGTTCCACAATTTGTTTTCATATTTGTTCTACACAAGAACTAGATTCATAATTATGGGACTTTCCTTCCCATAACATTTTAGCTCAGCAGGAAATCGGTCTTCCTTATGGGCTTACAACATTGCCATATCCAAGACTCCTCCTTCCTGCAGTCATTCCTCAGCTAATCAAATTGTTAGTTCTCATGCACATACATTTTATTGCACCTTTACAACATCGTCACAACAATTTCAGAATGGTGCATACTAACAATCAAATTCACTTTCTCAAAAGGAAAATACCATTCCTTGTAGTTTGGCTCAGCAAACAATCGGTCTTTCCTATGGGCTTACCTTATTGCCATATCCATAACCCTCTGCTTCCTGCAATTCATTCTTCAATCAGCCAAACAAATTGTTAGATTTTCCATGTACATATATATATATATATATATATATATATTCAAAACGTAATTCAACATTTCAAAGGGTTTTAACAAATGTGCCACTATCCATGGCCACATTCATACCCAATGCACTCTTGCATTGTTATTCAAGCTCGCCACACTTTATGACCGGTTCTTGGCCATGGGGTGTTGGAATTTAATCAACCTTTTCCTCATATGGTTTATTCGTTTTTCTTTCATTCTTACAGTAGGACCATGCTGCCTGCTATAGGTCAATCACGATCCCAAATCAGTGCACATGAACTCAAAAGTTTCACATGAATGCCTTTACGCATTCCTTGATTGTCCATGTATTCATGACATATCAGTTCATGAATTCTTCCAAGGGTTACAAACAATGTTTACTACCAGAGGTTCATACCTCCATCATTCAGGTTCTCCTTCCTGAGTCATACCTTACTTGGGTATCCAAGGCATACCACTCCCTTTCAAAATTCATGCATAACACTAAGACAATAAAATATTTCAAAAGGGGTTCCTACCAAATCCCTTCATACTTTGTGCCACATAGGCACGAATATCTTTATACCGGTTCTTGGCTGCTAGCACTCTCTCTCTGATATTATCCCATCAGTGGTGCTCCATGGAGACTTTTAAAGTCCCTTCAATAATCATTCCACAAGAACCTTCTCATAGTCATCCTTTGATTGAGGTTGCTCATTATTGGCAACTGTCTTTCTCGACAGTTCCAATCTTATTTCTTTCTACACATGACATACACCATAAGCACATTAGTTGTCATGTAAATTAAAATGCAATTACCATAGCATTAAATTAATAAAATATTTTCAGACATGTCTCAACATATATGTATGTACTTCATCACACTGTCCTTAATGTTTTCATGAGTGCAACACAACAGTTCTTAATCGTTTTCACAGCATTACGACCATCATTACTATGATGTCAAAACATTTTCGTTCATCAATGTACTAGCTTTCTCATCCCATAGAAAAACATAATACACAGCAAGGAAAGAATTGAGGGCTCTCCCCTTCTTCTAATTCTTTCTACATCGCCTGGGACTTTTCAGCCTAGTCGAGTTATCTCTAAGGTTTCACTGCCTTTTTTTAATCATGGCCTCAACCAAGCTTAAGCAGTTAAACGTACTCATTTATTCTTTTAATCATACTCGGGGGATTTACTTGCCTCTTACCAACTATACTGGTTTCCGCAATTGCTCTTTTTTCTGAGCAGCGTTGGTTAGGCCTCACCCTAACCTTTTTTGGGATACTGCAACATGCTTTAATAACAACTCTTTGCTCATAATGAATCATGAACATGTGCATCCTATACACTTCCATTCGGTTGTTAGTCTTCTATTAATTACATGATTCTTTCAAAATGT
>ML791099.1:330484-341254 GCA_009831015.1 Picea engelmannii | reverse complement strand
TATATATATATATATATATATATGGACATGCCTTGCAGCCCTTTGTTCAACCTTCAACAATTATTAAGGTTGTGACTCTGTCCTTCTGACAAAGTCCTTACACAGTTCTTCCACCGGGAACTCCTTCGGTATGCAACTTCCTTGTTGCATATCCATCACTATCTGTGATGGCCTCAAGCTCGAATTAGCTTCAGCTTGTTAATAAAAATTCTTTAAGGGACATAGACATACCTTTCTGGTATGTATTCCAGATTATGCATCAGCACATGTTCTAGGTTTTCGCTAACTTACATCCACGATGTACTTAGCTATACTCATAATTGTAAGCCTGTGTGCAGTTGCCACAGGTATATTTTACAGCCCACATGCATCTTTACTGTTAAGATCAGTCAATTCAGATTCATTCACAATCCTTCTCATGTGATTCTCAAAGGCGTAATCATTTGTCTCTTATTATGACAAGAGAGAATCTTTGCTCATTTACCCTTTCATCTAATTATATTTTTACTTCCTGAGGAAATGAAATACATTCCCCTCAGGCTATTATTTGGAACAAAAATTTCATGACTCCCCAGAATGGAGTCAGCTATGCCTCCACAGTATTCATTTAATCTGGATAAGAGCAATACTTGCTTTATATTTCGCTCATCGAGGCAATCATATTGGGCCTCTAGTATAATTCTACTCTTACATTATACATGTGCATTACTTGCACGTTTAATATCATTCATACCTTACCGGTATTAATATCAGGCTTCCTATTATGAAGCTTCACACTGCATTCAACTCATGCGTATTCATCATACTAGCTCACGCCTTCTCCTCACGCGACCACCGACGGTGACCACGATCCGAACAAAAGGCGCTTCGCGTTTCATGATTTCAGGATTCATGTTGCAAGGAACTCTGGTTCCTCGATCCTCGAAATCCGAAAACCCGAAAGACCAAAGCTAAGGTTTTCTCGGCTCTTTTATTCACATGACCCTTCACTCGGAACCTGGGGTCAACTCCCAGACATGCGTCAGGATCCCGCGTTTCGGCGAATCCGCGGACAACGCCCCACCGTTTCCCAAAACTTTTGATCCACAAGGGTCCGACAACCTGGATCCCACGGTCCAGATCTCTCTGGCAATCAACGGTCCTGATCAAATCCCGGCTTTCCACCTTTCAGGATTCTGGCGGAGTCTTCACCCCCTTAACTCCTGATTTCAAATCCCTGAAACGTGTATGCGTCAGATCAACGATCCACCACCTGTCTCGATCCAACGGCTCAGGTTGGATGTCAGGATTTCGTGACATGTGAGTCCTAAAAAATCTGCTTGTTGACTTCTAAACCTCCGACTCCCGAAGATCCAATTACACCGGATCTACGGTTCAAGTCATCCGCTAACCAATGGCCTTGATTGAATCAGTGATTTACCTGGCGCGACTTTGGAAAGTCTATGCTTCTATTTTTCCCAAATAGACGAAACCTCGAAGCTCTAGATCAACGACTCTTCGTTGATTCTAATATAACGAATACTATTCCTCCTAAGATTGTGAGTGATGAGAGGTTATCATCCTTATCTTTTCCGCTGATCTACTAGATCTAGCGGTTCACAGAATTTCGGTATTCCTCCCTCTGAGAATTCCATCGTCCGTTCAGATTTTCAATAACTTCCAGCCACGAACTTGGCATCAACTCTTCTGGAATCATCCTCTGTGTTCAACCTCTGGAGCTTTCAAACTTTAACACAAGCTTGTTTCTATATGCACTCCCTGTGCTCTATATGCACACTCGGCATATGAAATTTCCTGCTATCTCTTCTGAGCTTTTAAGTTACTTACAGGACTAATCTCATAGTCACAACTCATATGGATGTTACCCTCTCTTTATGGGAACAACCAACAAGGGTCACTCTTGGGAATTAGCAATAGTCCCAAAGGACTCCTCTTAATCTTGTTTAAATAGATTATCCTTGTTGTCGATCCTAACAATTATAGGTTAGGTAATCTGACCCTACATATTTTCATCAGTGCTTTCAACCGTGAGGAGTTATATGCTCAGGGTTTAGTCTTTTAATAATGCAGTAATTTATAACTTTCTAAGGACCCTACCAACCCTTACCAGATTTCCCAAATCATGAAGGAGTTCTTCATTTGGATCTTAATTCTTACATAACCAGCCATCTCAATTGCAAGAGACTCTACCTGCTTTAGTAGGTAGCCATCGTCACACTATAACAGAACAACTTAGTTCATGTCCCTTGTCTGGCTCGTGCAACTTCATAGCACAATTTATTCTACCTTTGTTATTCACACTTAGGTCTTATCAGTAATACTGATCAGTGCATTCCTACTCCTATAAGAGAAGTTACCATCTTAACAGAGGGGTTAAAGAAATTCCCAATTTACAGTTTCATTCTGCGGTCCTTCTTCTTAAAGAGAAAATGCAGATAACAATATTTCCTTACGTGGCTCGTACATGAGCCCAACCAGGCCAAGTGTTGTAACTATGCTCTGATATCAATTTGACACACACCCACTACGGGAACTAAGATTTTTTGCTCTTCTTCACGAGATAGAATCCCCGAAATCCTACGGGGGCCTAGCGTAGGCTAGGTCTTCCAGTGGGGACCTTCACCAAACCAATTCACTGGTTCTTTCGTTGAAAATCCGTCGTGTACAACTCACGCACCAAGCATAGGATTCACTTCCATGTGTCCATCGGTTGTGACCCCGGGCTAAGCCAAGAGGCGCCTTTCGCATTTCGGGACTTCGGAAACCAGGAGTTCGAAATGCAAGGGAGTCGAGTTCTTCGACTCTTCAAACCTCGAAACCTGAAATCCTATTGACACCAAGCCGCTTCGGGATTTAACCTACCAGGACTTCGCGTACCGGGATTTCGTGATGTATGAAGACAAGAGGTCTCGTACTTGAGTTTCCAGGAGCTGAAACTCCGAAACGCCNGATATATATATATATATATATATATATATATATATATATATATATATATATATATATATATATATAACGCTAAGTTCATTTCGGGGTTTCGCAAGTCGGGAGTTCGTGATATGCGAAGACAAGAGGTTTGCCCTTGGGTGTCCCGTGTGCCGAAACGCCGAAACACCAAACTCTAGCCACGCTATACCATTTCGGGGTTTTTCATATCGGGATTTCGCAACTGGCTAATACAAGGAACTGACCCTTGGGATTCCCGGGTACCGAAACGCCGAAACATCAAAATCTATTCACGCTCTATCATTTCAGGGTTTCTCATATCGGGATTTCACGTCTGGCGAATACAAAGAAACTAACCCTTGGGATTCTCGGGTACTGAAACACCGAAACATCAAAATCTATTCACACTCTATCATTTCGGGGTTTCTCACATCGGGATTTTGCGTCTAGCGAATACAAGGAAACTGACCCTTGGAATTCCCGGGTGCCGAAACGCCGAAACATCAAAATCTATTCATGCTCTATCATTTCGGGGTTTCTCACATCGAGATTTCGTGTCTGGCGAATACAAGGAAACTGACCCTTGGGATTCCCGGGTGCCGAAACGCCGAAATATCAAAATCTATTCACGCTATATCATTTCGGGGTTTTATGGGTCAAGAGTTCAGAACTCTTACCTCTTGTTTTCCTGGTAACCGAATTACCAAAATCTCCTTTCAGGGATTTTCCCGAAACCTCAACCACGTGCACCTTTCGGGACTTCGGGATTTGTGATTTCGCGAATCCGCCGCGACCAAACTCTTGGTCCTTCAACCTCCCGGTATCCGAAACCCCGATGGGTTCGGATCTCTGCCACGTGTCCTCTGAAATGGACGGTCCCGATGATTTCGCTGTTTCGCGTATCGGGAGTTTGAAACTCTCGGTAACAAGACCATAGCCTCCTCTACATCCCGAACTCCGAATAGCTGAAATACCGAAATCCGATGGCTCTCCTCCTGTATCGGGATTTCGCGAACCGGGAGTTTGCGATGCAGTGACTCCACGATTCTATTCCTTCAACATTCTGGTATCCGAAACCCCAATGGGTTCGGATCTCTGCCACGTGTCCTCTTAAATGGACGGTCCTGATCTTTTCGAGACTTTGACGAGTCCTCACCTTTGCGTATGCAAGGGTTAAACCTCGTGCAACTTCTCTTGGATCCGATGGTTATTGGCTATCCACGCGAGATTTGATGGTAGCTGTAGCTCCTCCCTGAGCTCACGCTTTCTTCCTTTTTCGTTGGAAGATTTCAAAGTCTCAAAGGTCTCGGCCTTTGCTTCCTCTACGAGCCCTGATGGTTTTGGGCCTCGCTTGCGTTCTGAAGACACTATCACTTCTGAGCTCACCAAGCCTTGTCCTCCAAGGGACTCAAAAGGACTAGGAAGTTTTACATTCGTACATGAAACTGTGTCCACGGTCGACGAATGCATAGTTCGTGACTCGGGCTTATGCCACCATAAGACACAAGTATTTACGGGTATAAAACCTATCCTAACCATATTCTTTCTTACTGGCCTAATTATACAATCAAGCAGAAATAAGGGGGATACAGTATATCCATTAAGAAATATGCCCGATTCCTGCAACATACAGAATATAACCAATTCATACACAGTTACAGATAAATTACACAGCGTAAGAAATCACTTATCTATTACAGGTTGCCGCCAACCAACTGACTGTGGGTGTTTGTCCTTCCACCCGACCATAGGCTCAGAGGCATTCAATCTTAGCACTCTGGCCACCCCCGTGCCAAGCCATGATATCACCAAGGAATTCTCACAGTTCTTGAGGGTTCTCTCTCTGTTTTTGCTTCTGCTTGGATCATGTTCTCTGTAACTCTGAGATTTCCGACTCGGTTGTGGCCTCGGAGAGGTTTCTCACATGCTCTTCAGCATCAAGCTCGCGACCTTCTGTTCGTGATTCGCTGGAGAGCTTCACGCCTCTCCCTTGCAAGCTTCCGCCCTCGTCTATTGTCTGGTGTCTGATGTGTATCCCTCTTACCTTGGAGGGTTTTTGCCGACCTATGCATAAAAGATTTAACAACTATTGTTAAAACCTAGCAAGTAAATGGTTATGCAATTGTGATTGAATTATATGGTAAATATGCATATGGTTTGAAATGTTCGTGGCACATATTGGCAGGGTAATAGTGCTAATGGTCATACAATGGTTAATTGAATTATGTGGCCAATCCACATATGGTATATTTGGATAGATTGAACGTCGGTGGCTCATTTGATAAAGTAATGGACATGGATGGTTATGCGATTTTGTTTGAGTTATATAATGTGAAATGGAATATGGTGATCGCGCTACTGGCTTTTAATGTGGTGATGGTTTCGATACATGTTGATTAATCGTGTTAATGGAGAATTTGTTGGCATGCACTGTTGAGTTAATGAGATGTGGGTGGAGGCGACGCGCATTTACTGCACGTCACCTTTACTCTTCCCGTTGGCCGCCACCCTAGTCGAGCTATTGTTCGATCTTCTTGCTGTGGTTATGCTCCAGATTTTTAGCAGGGAAGAACCACTCGACCAACTCCCATTTTAAGGAATTCAATTACAGGTATATTCTTTTTTTATCCATTCGTGACTCTTCTTTGGTTATGAATTAACATTGGCTTAGGTGTATTGGTTTGTGCTTTCCTAAGTGTTGCAACTGTGCGGAATTATGTCCTTGAGTTGTGGTTCTTCCTGCAATGATATTGAATTCGTATAAGTTATGGATCACCCTGAGTGGTATCTCTCTGTTATTCTTGTTGGTTTAAGTGGAGGGTTTTTGTTTGGTCTTGAGTGGAAAGCTATCTTCACACATTGTTACTAAATCCAGTCTTTGGCTTTTGGGCTTAATGGTTAAGGGCAGCCCGCATCACTGTGTTTTCTTCATTTCAGCATTGGTTGGTTTTACAACAAAGGGTCACGAAGTGGGTTTTTACTCGGCCTTGTCTTCACCTCCGTGCTGAGATTGTTTGACCAAAGAGCACAAGGGTTATACCCTGCGTGTGTTAAGTAACCATTTCCGAGCCGAATCAGAGCCTTACCTTTCGGTTATGACTCCCCTGTCATGGATTGGTACCCGTCCACGAATGAGTTTTGGTCCTTCCTGTGTATGCACTGCGCCCTTAGAGTTCTACCATTACAAGGAGTGGCTCTGCTCTCCCTGCATTGGCTACTAGACAAACCTTAGCCTCCAGTCTAAATATTGGTAGAGAAGACTAGCCTAGCCTGTTGGTTTTACGACTTGGTGGTACAATTGTCGACTTTTGAGCATGGGCTTGCCCAGTTGGTCATGTGGAAGTCGAGTTAGTTGGTCTGCAATCACTGGCTCTGTTATAACAGTGGTAAATCAAACATTACCAAATTACACTTCCAAAGTATATAGTCACCCTCCTTATGTAATAACTCAGTATTGTCTAAAGAAGAAGGCCTCTGCTCTGATTCAAATCAATGCATGGGTAGGCGTTGTTGTCACAACTTGTTTCATAAATTGATTTTACGACAGTGGAAAATTTGTTTGGTTGATACACAGTCACTGGTATTGGTGCTAATGATTATTTGGATGATAACTGGCATTGGTTACAAATGCTTGATGATTGCTCATGCTTATCGCGTTGTGTGTATGGCGTTTTGCAAAATGAAATGATGGGCGTGGAAACTAGGGTTTTCTTTGGGGCCAAATGACTATTGGATTGGATGACTGTATAGGGTATATTTACCATTGTCGACTTTTGAGCATGGGCTCGCCCAGTTGGTCATGTGGAAGTCGGCTTAGTTGGTCTGCAATCACTGGCTCTATTATAATAGTGGTAAATCAAACATTACCAAATTACACTTCCAAAGTATATAGTCACCCTCCTTATGCAATAACTCAGTATTGTCTAAAGAAGAAGGCCTCTGCTCTGATTCAAATCAATGCATGGGTAGGCGTTGTTGTCACAACTTGTTTCCTAAGTTGATTTTACGACAGTGGAAAATTTGTTTGGTTGATAAACAATCACTAGTATTGGTGCTAATGATTATTTGGATGATAACTAGCATTGGTTAGGAATGCTTGATGATTGCTCACGCTTGTCGCATTGTGTGTATGGCGTTTTGTAAAATGAAATGATGGGCGTGGCAACTAGGGTTTTCTTTGGGGCCGAATGACTATTGGATTGGATGACTGTATAGGGTATATCCACTACACCCATATGCTTGTTTGATTGTATAGGCTTGGGTTTTCACAACATATTCGATCACGATGTGACTAAATCGAATCAATGTTATATTAAATCAATGGCTCAACACGAGATGTTGAGTTATTACCGTGACTGTGTGTTTGTTTCTGTTAAAGTGGAAATGTTGCATCACGGGGTTTTGTTGGCTGCGCACTGTGTATAACATAGAGGGCTTGAGTTCTCACAGTCAGAGATACTCATAGAGTTTTTTTTTAACATATTTATTTATTGCAATCGATCACTTGTTAAGGGATGCATGTTATTGATGACAGTCGTGTTGGATGGGTGGCCCAATTTTTAAGTCACACTAAATTGTTTTTCTTTTCTTACAGTGGTAGAAATACATTGCCTGGGCAGATTGCCCTGTGCATAGCTCGTGTCTAAATGGTGGTTGTTGGTTGTATGATTAATTGTCATTTCGAGCATGGCAATTTGGTCTTGATTATTTGGGTTACTGCCTATACATGTTTAACGAATATCATTGCATTCAAATGATAGGCCCGATTGCAGTGATAGTGACTTCATTGATAATTTGAAACATGACTTTTGAAGCATTATTGTGGATTGAAGAAATGCATGAGCAATGGTTGATTTTGATAGTTTGCAGATTGGAAATGGGTACTGTTCGTAAATTGTTATAAAATGCAAGTATGTGAATGAAAGGAACAAAATATCTTACAAATTGTGTGGAGTACATACTGTCTTGTGATGGCTCTGTGTTGGATATTGATTAATGAACAGTGAACTAGTTAGATGCACATGAATTATTATTTGGTCAATGATTGTTGGTTGATGTATCTCCTTTCGCAAAATGTTATGGATCACTTAATTAATTTCATGAACAATGATCGTTCTTCTTCCCTTCCACTATTTCATTTTCCGCTAATTACAAACCCCGTCACCTCCCATATTCCTTTTTCACTCCCTGTTTTGAGATTGATTACAGTCAAGAATTTTTGTGTTAAAATGGATGAAAGTGGCAGTGTCTTGTGTGGATTGCAGAGAGGTTTTATTAGTTTTCTTTACAATTGATTATTGTTGTAATCGAGCAGTGACCATGCTTCTCCCCTTTCATTATATCGTATTTTTGCTCAATACAAACCCCTCACATATCCCAGAACCCTGTTTCACCCCCCTACTCGTTGATTAACGGTAAAACAATTTGTATGGATTGGATTGCATGAACCTGATACATTCTGAGCCAAATATATTTCATATTCTTAAGAGTTTTCATGTATGGTTATTTAAAATACTATTTTCTAATCGATCACGCATGCACGATGAGTTTTTTTAGTCAAGGAAGCCATGGCTGAGGAAACAAAGGTAGAGGTAACTGGAACCGAGGCCCAAGAAGGCCCAGGTTCTCTATACATTTTGACGCTGATTCAGAAGAGCTTGGCCAAATGTTTCATGCCGAAATATTTAATTGGATTGGGAAGGGAATAACTTGACCTAGGCCTGAAATGCCTCCTTTCCAAGCCCTGCAAGCCCCCGATATCCCTGTGCCTTCTCATGTCTCCTTACAACCCGAGGTGCCTGAAAATGATGGATGGTAGGAGGTTGTCCACCCCACAGTCTCCCAACATCGTGGCTGGCCAACTTGTTTTTGCCTGCTCCTCCGCCTTTGAACCCCATTGTCCAAGCTGCCCCTAACTACTCGTCAGTGCAATCCTCCCATGCTAGCAAGAGATTGAAGACTGAAGCCCACCATGCACTTGATAAAGGAAAAGCCACTGCTGCCCCTTCCTCACCCTCCAATGACTCTGACAAATCCGTGTCTTCCCGGATGCATTTGAGGGACGATTTTTCCCACGTGATCAACGAGATTAAGCCTAAAGGCTCTGCACAGCCAAAGGCAAATTCAGGAAAATCAAGAGGTGACAACAACAACCAAGGAAGGGTTTAATCATAGACTGTGAAATATGGCTTTTGAGTTTTATGTTATCTATTGTTTTATAACAGTTGACTTCATGGATCTTTGGACAACACGTTTTATTTTGGATATATGAGTATTATTTTTGAAATAATTTCAAATTTCATGAGCTAAAATTGCCAAAAGAAAATATATTTATGGGAGACACAAGTGTTAATATTATGGTAGCTTCGGGAGGTATGAACCTCTATGGTGACCTATGATGAGATTAGAATATTTCGGAAGGAAGCAAAGAAGTAAAGGAAACCCTAGATGAGATGTCGGCTACAGAAATATAATTAATATGAATTAATTAGTACCCAGAAGGAGAAGTTGGCCCAGACAAGTCTGCCAGATTACTATAAATACAGGGCGGCAGTTCTCATTATTCACATTCTCATAATTGCAGAGAGCCAGTTGTGCACACTACAATTAGCAATTTTGTGCGCAAGTTTCTGGGGAAGGTGTTTCGCCAATTTCTGGGTGGGACTATCTGATCAGCTTTGGTTTCTATTCTTGCTTGGTGCATTAGCCTTGCTTGACTATTGATTGCTACCAGTATTCTTCTCTCTCAAGGTCAAGGTGCTCGGAGGGTGGCTTCGGCCTATGGTTGGGTGACAAGGGTATTGTCAATGGTAAAATGAACACAATCCTTCATATTGTAACAGGTTATGGGCCCACACCTCCTTCATTCAGTCTAAACACTGGAAGGAAGCATAGCCACTAGGATATTGAGCTCGCTGAGAAACTACCGCTAGGGTTACTAGTAGGAGCAGCTTCCAAAGACACTGTCGCTAGGGTTACTAGCAGAAGCAGTTGCAAAAACCCTAATCTCAGATCCAACACCTTGTGATGGAGCATCTCGCTCAAAAATAAGATATTCAGATGCGCCCTAACTCAGCGCACCTTTTGGCTCTCTCAGAAGACATAAACGATGAAGTTGAAGTTTTGGATCAAGGCATGACCAGTTACCAGTCAACTGAAGACATGAGTGAAACGATCAGTCTTTTACACTACTTAGCACTTACTGGAACGATTGAAGATGACACGTGGATAATCGATAGTGGAGCTTCTAGGCACATGACGGGAGATCAAGCCAGACTCTCAAATCTAAATGAGAAGAAGACCTCGTACAAGGTAGAGCTTGGAGACAAAACCACTTATCCCGTGGAAGGATTTGGACAAGCCTCCATCAAAATGAAAACATGTAACTATGTTCACTTAAGCAATGTTTTATATGTACCTGGTTTAGAAAAGACTCTTGTATCGATATATTGCCTAGAAGACAAATGAAACATAATAGCTTTCATGGATGGAAAAGTGTTATCATGGCATAAAGACTCCAGCATAGAGAATGCTAGGGTTATTGGAAATCGTGAAGGAAATCTGTATAGACTACTAGAACAAAATGAAGAAGATCTTGTACACAATGAAGTCAACCCCAATGAGCTTTGGCACAGAGGGTATGCTCACATTAACTATCAAGCATTACCCTTTCTCAAAAGGTTGGTTGAAGGAATACCAGAGTTGCAGTCTACACATGAAGGAATCTGCAAAGGATGTGCTCTTGGGAAGAATATCAAGAAACCATTCCCAAGTAGCAACAACAGATCTAAGGAGATTCTAGATCTGATACACTCAGATGTTTGC
>ML791099.1:313625-326912 GCA_009831015.1 Picea engelmannii | reverse complement strand
ATAACATTGTTTCTGTGCAGATTGATATCAGATGATTGTTATGAAGATTGTTTGACAGTAGATGTATACTACTGTGGTGGATGTGTTCCACTGTTTGTGACTATGTATCACTGTTTGAGTAGTTGTGTACTACCTTGGATAAAACACAGTTGTGTTCTATCAATTGATATTGTACCAACTGTCATGGAGATTATCCAGTTGGATAATAATGACGGTGCTCGTGATGCTACCAGTTGAATGGTCTGTTGTGCTCAAGACCATACCTCCCTAGCTAGGAGGGAGTGTTAATATTATGGTAGCTTCGGGAGGTATGAACCTCTATGGTGACCTATGACAAGATTAGAATATTCTGGAAGGAAGAAAATAAGTAAAGGAAACCCTAGACGAGATGTCAGCTGCAGAAATATAATTAATATGAATTAATTAGTACCCAGAAGGAGAAGTCGGCCCAGGCAAGTCTGCTAGATTACTATAATACAGGGTGCTAGTTCTCATTATTTACATTCTTAGAATTGCAGAGAGCCAGTTGTGTGCACTGTAGTTGGCAGTTTTGTGCACAAGTTTCTGGGGAAGGTGTTGCGCCAGTTTCTGGGTGGGACTATCTGATTAGCTTTGGTTTCTATGCTTGCTTGGTGCATTAGCCTTGCTTGACTATTGATTTCTACTAGTATTCTTCTCTGTCAAGGTCAAGGTGCTTGAAGGGTGGCTTCGACCTATGGTTGGGTGACAAGGGTATTGTCAATGGTAAAACGAGCACAATCCTTCATATTCTAACAACAAGGAGGTGTGTTTTGCTTAACTAATGGTTATGTTATGATTGTTATGATTGTTATGAACTAAAGGGAGTCACAAGGGGTCCCACCTAATAGTTATTATTTATTTATGACTCTTATTATGATTATTACTTTTCTCCCTAACTAAAATTAGTTGAGTCTTTCAATTAATTTAACTAATGAGTTGGTTTAACTACTTCAACCAATTCTAACTTGTTAAAAGCAAAAGGAAAGGGAGGAACAAGAGGAGGATAGAAGAAAAATCATGCTAAGGTTTTCTCTTTGAGTTTATGTTGAGATAATTCAGTTTTCATTCATTCATATATTCATCACAATCTAATTCTCATTTGTGATAACAGGGTCTTATTGTAGACAACAATATTCAGGGCTGGATCAAATCATTTAGACACTTGTTTTTTCAAAGGTGTTGATCTATCTTTGATAGTCTGTGTAGACTTGTTTGTTTGCGGCTTAATTTTCATGACTGATAAATGCTATTGTGCAGAGTCGAGTGGGCAACAATCTATGGCAAGACGATCCAACTTTTAGAGTTCAGTTTTGGTTTTCTGTCAAAGGTCCTTTTGTATGTTCCACCGGGGATGTCTAAGTTTGACTTTGGTCCAAGATTTCTGTATGAGATTTTGTGAAGAAAATGACTCTTTGGTGAATTGAAATGAAATAAAGGATTGCTTATGTCTCAACTGTCTTGATTATTCTCTTGGTGTCTTTACTTCTGTTCTTACATTTATTTCAGCAATTGTGATATTAAGAAAATTACATAAAAAGTAAATTTCCAGCAAGCTTTTTGTTGATAAAAGACTAGCCTAAGCACTCGTAATTAATACTTGTGAGTTAGGATGTTATTTTTGTTGGCTACAAACATAGGGTGATATTCCCGTCTACTTTGCTTTAGCCAATTAAAGTCTGAAAATGCTTGAGTAAGATCATTTCATATCTTTTCCTCAACACTGGTATGTTTTTATTTTTGCGTTAAACGATGTTCAGAATCCTCATGTCTCAGTTCTGAAAATTTATTTTATGCGAGTTTAATTGGCTGTTATAAAACTGGGTTTGGGCATTAAACATTGGCTAAAAAATTAGCAAGAATTGAAACTGGGTGGGGTCTGGAATTTTACATGGTATCAGAGCTGAGTTAAAGAGAAGCAAAGATATTTCAACAAGTCAGAAAATTGGGACATTAGTCACTTCACCGGATAGAACTTTGAATTTTTCATTTTCAGCAAAAAGGGGTCAATGGCTACAGGCTTGAGGGTTGAGGACAAACTTGATGGGGCAACAAACTTTGGTGCTTGGAAAGAGAGGATGATATTGCTGTTGCAAGAAAATGAGTTGTGGGATATTCTCGAGAATTCCACAACACATCCTGTGGCTGTACCTACTGATGCTACTCTTCTTACAACATACACTAAGAAGAGTATCAAGGCTAAGAGGATTATTCTTGATTCCATCAAGGACCATTTGATTCCTCATTTGACAGGGAAGACAAATGCCTATGAGATGTGGGATTCTTTGACGAAGTTGTACCTGAGTACAAATGAAAACCAAATGATGGTTTTGAGGGAAAAACTGAAGAGCATTAAAATGACCAAGGCTGAAAATGTGGTCACATATCTTACCAGGTTGACACAGGTGAGAGATGAGCTTGGAGCTGTGGGGGAGGCCATAGTTGACAATGAACTTGTGAGGACAACATTGAATGGAGTTTCCAAACAATGGGCTGTTTTAGTTGAGAGCATTGTGGCTAGGGAGAAACTTTCCAATTGGGAACGTCTTTGGGATGAATTTGTTCAGGAGGAGACTCGAAGAGGCTATGTACATGGAAGTTAATCTACAAGTCATGATGAGGAGAATGTGGCTCTTGCTGCCAAAAACAAGAAGAAATTCAGAAAGGGTCCTAAGGGAGGAAACAAATTGAAGGGTGAAGGGAAGAAGGACATGAGCAAAGTCAAATTCTTTGCATGCCACAAGTTTGGGTACTATGCAGGTCAGTGTTCAAACAAGAAGAAGAAACAAACAACAACTTCAACAACGGTGGAGGAGTTATCCGCCAAGTTTGATAAGGAGTTTTCCTTAGCTGTGTGCCTTTCCACGAGGACCACTCATTCCGATATGTGGTATATTGAGAGGTGCCTCCCGCCATATGACAGGGGTTCGTGAGAACTTAACATATCTTACTCAGATTAGAGATGTTGAGGTGGTGCTTGGAGATGACTGAGTGGTCAAAGCAGTTGGTTGTGGGACTATATCATTTCAGAGGGAGTCTTTTCCTCCCATGTTGTTGAGAGAGGTCCTATATGTTCCAGGCTTGAAGAAGAACTTAGTTTCGGTTTCTTCTATTGAGGAGAGGGGCTTTGAGGTGTTGTTTCGTGATGGGAAGGTGCTCCTTTTCCCCAAGGGGTCCAATATCACTTTGTCCAAAGTGATTGGGACTCAACATGAGAAGCTGTACAAACTCATGTTCCAGCCATCGAGAACATTATTTCATTCTACCAACAACAATGATCTATGTGAGCTATGGCACAAGAGGATGGCACATTTGCACCATGGGGCTTTGAGGGTACCGAAGGAGATTGTGGTTGGAGTTCTAGATTTCAGTACAGAGCACCAGGAGTTGTGCAAGGGATGTGCTTTGGGAAAGTACACCAAGACTACTTTTCCTAGTAGTGATAGTAGAGCAGTAGGTATCCTTGATCTTATTCATTCAGATGTATGTGGCCCGATGTCTTCGACATCGTTGACTGGTTGTTTATACTATGTTATATTCATTGATGACTTCTCACGAAAGTCTTGGATTTTCTTCACAAAGACCAAAGGACATGTCTTCAGTCGGTTTCAAGAGTTCAAATATCTTGTGGAGAACCAGACTGGGAAGAAAATCAGAGTTTTGAGGATAGACAATGTGGGTGAGTATACCTCCAAGGAGTTCATGGAATTTTGTGCAGGAGAGGGCATCAAGAGAGAGTTGAATGTTCCTTACAACCCACAACAAAATGGGGTTGCTGAGAGGAAGAACAAGGCCATAACTGGGGTTGTGAGAGCCATGCTACATGATCAGGGGCTGCCACTATTTCTTTGGGATGAGGCATGCTACACTGCAGTTTATCTGCAGAACATGAGTCCACACAGGGCAGTGGGGAGTATGACTTCTGAGGAGGATTTTTGTGGGAAGAAGCATGAGGTCGGGCACTTTCGGATTTTTGGGTGCATCGCATATTCACATGTCCCTTCTGAGAAGAGGAAAAATCTAGAACCCATGACAAAAATATGGATCTTTGTTGGGTATAGTGAGACTTCAAAGGATTTCCATATATACATTCCTTCCTTGAGGAAGACAGTTTTGAGGAGGGATGTGAGATTTGAGGAGGACAAAACCTTTATGAAGTCACGAGGGATAGAGAGGGGTGCGAAGTCATCAACTCAAATTCAGGTGAGTCTGTAGCAGATTTTAGTGACACAGAGTTTAGGGCCACCAGTTTCGGTGACGACTAGTCCACAGGTGAAAGGGCCACATATGTCAGTATCGCAAGTTACTGGTCCACAGGGTTCAGGATCGAGTACTCTAGAGTCTACTTTAGGATCGCAGTATTCAGGAGATGGGGTTGAGTAGGGAGAGTCCCCTCCACAAGACACTACTTCAGAGAGGAGGAAGCCCAAGTGGCTTCATGATACTTTGAGGGAGGCACAAGGTTCAGTGGGGAATCCCAGGTAGGCAGCGAGAGAGAGTAAACCTCCCGAGAGGTTTTGCAGCTACATCACGATGGTGAGAAGTATTCGTGAGTCTGAGCCTTCCACTTTTGAGGAGGCTACTGGTAGATAGGTTTGGAGAGATGCCATGATGGAAGAGTACAATTTCATCATGAAGAATTATGTTTGTGAAGTTGTTCCTAGACCTGAGGGGAATTCAGTGGTGACTTCCAGGTGGCTCTATAAACTCAAGCATGATACATATGGCAGCATTGAGAAGTACAAATCTCTCTTTGTAGCACGGGGGTTATCATAGGTTGAGAGAGTTGATTATGATGAGACCTTCGCGCCAGTTGCTAGATATACCTTGATCAGGTCAGTTATTTCCACTGCAACAAAGATGGGTTGGAAGATCCACCAGATGGATGTGAAGATCACATTTTTGAATGGTCTTATACAGGAGGAGGTGTATATTGAGCAACCATTGCGATTTGAGTTGCATGGGAGATATTCTCATGTGTGTAGATTGAAGAATGCATTGTATGGGATGAAACAAGCTCCCAGAGCTTGGTATTTGAGGATTGATGCCTATTTGCAGTAGTTGGGCTTTGAGAAGAGTGAGGCAGATCCCAACCTATACTTCATTTTGGTTGGAGAAGATCCTCTCATTCTCTTGCTATATGTGGATGATTTTTTCATTACAGGAGCAGAGAGACTCATCACTAGCTGCAAGGAGAGCCTTGCTTCAGAGTTTGAGATGAATGATATTGGACTGATGCACTATTTTTTGGGATTGGAGGTTTGGCAGGACCTTGGACACATTTCCTAGGACATGGGAAGTATGTGTGTGATATTCTGAGGAGATTTCAGATGGAATGAAATAGGCCCATGACCACTCCCATGATTACCAACTGGAATAATCTTCATGCTTCTGAGTCACAGTTGGTGGATTCCACTTTATATAGTCAGTTGATTGATTCTTTGATGTATTTGGTCAACACTAGGCCATATATTTGTTTTGCTGTCAACACTCTCAGTCAGTTCATGGTGGAGCCTAGGAGAGTGCACTTGGTGGCAACAAAACATGTGCTCAGGTATCTTTGTGGTACAATAGATTATGGTCTGAACTATCAAAGAGGGGATGGAGTTCATCTGGTTGGCTATATAGATTCAGATTGGGCAGGATGTGTCAGTGACTAGAAGAGTACTTCTGGGTGTTGTTTCAGATTGGGCTCAACAATCGTGTCTTGGTTCAGTCGGAAGCAAAAATCAATGGCTTTGAGTTCTGCAGAGGGTGAGTATATGGCTGCCAGTCAGGCCAATTGTGAGGCCCTTTTGCTTCACAAGTTGTTGGTGGGATTGTTTGTTGTGCAATTGAGGCCTACCTTGATTTATTGTGATAATCAGAGTTGCATTAAACTCTCGTAGAATCCAGCATTTCATGACAGGTTTAAGCACATCGAGATTCGTTATCACGTCATCCGTGACTATGTTCAGAGAGGAGCAGTGGAGGTACAATACATATCTACAGATGAGAAGGTTGAAAACATACTCACCAAAGTATTGGGCAAAGACAAGTGTGTATTTTTCAGGGACAAGCTTCGAGTGGTGAGTAACACTTTCCTCGGTAAGAGGGAGTGTTAAAATAAATTAAAAAGTACCTAGGCAAGTGTTTCTCATCACCTAGGCGCCTAAGGGGTGAGAAAGTGCCTAATGTGGACCCTAGTCCTTTAATTTGTGAGAGACAAATTAAAGGTGACTTTTTGAGACTTAGGGAAAGTGGGTGAATAAAGTGATTTTATCTCCACCATTGATCTCGTCTAATCTCAACTGTTAGATGAGTTGACTCTTGAGATTCCCTCATGAGGTCGACTAGGGTAGGAGGGCACACCCATTCTTGGGTAGATGAAACATTTTGAGAGAGCAGGAGAGCATAAATTCGAGTTTGAGAAAGAGGCCATTTTTGCAGAGCTAGGGCACACATTTCAAGGTTGAAAAATAGCACACATTTCGAGGTAGAAGGTACAACATTTATTTCAAGCTGTATTGTATGGATTGAGCAGGACGTACAACATTGAAAGCTGGCACACAAATCGAGGTAGAGTACAATTCAGAAGAGAGGCTGTACTGTATGGATTTTTGGGTTCCGTACAACAGAAAAGAGGCACGAAAATCTAGGGAAAGTATAGTTGGGTGAACAATCCATACTATACGGCTTTTGTATGGTCCGTACGACTAGTTTTCTTGCACATAAATAAGGAAAGTTTTTGTGATATTTTCTAGGTGGTTTTGACACGTTTTCCAAGGCATTCGTACATCATTTAATGCTCAGATTTGAGATGTAATAGTTGGCACAGATTTTGAGGTATCTTTACAACAAGAAAGAGGCACAAAAACGAGGAGTAGACCTGTATATGTGTGTAGGAAATTATGGCACAGATTTCGAGGAGTTTGGATCAATTTTTGTGGGAAGACTTGGCACGATTTTCGATATAAGTTTGCCATTAAATTTCTGAAGATGAATATGCTGTAAAATATTTTCTCTGAAGCTCTAAAATAATAAAAACTCCCTCTCTCACTAGTTTTCCCCTTGTGGGTTTTTCCAGGGTTGCTGTTAGACCAAAAATCACCGTGTGTTAATTTTCCGAGTTATATGTGCTGCTGATATGTTTTTATTTCCACGTTAAACAATGTTCATAATCCTCATGTTTCAGTTCTGAAAATTGATTTTATGCTGAGTTTAATTGGCTGTTATAAAACTGGGTTTGGGCATTAAACATTGGCTGAAAAATCAACGAGACTTGAAACTGGGTCGGGTCTGAAATTTTACAGGGTGCACCCACATCTTCCCTCTGGGGTGTCATGCTATGTGTTGCCGACTGTTTAGTCGACAATAATGGCACATGATTAGATGCATGTGGGGTTAGATGCTCATGATGTGATGACTCATCAGTAGCATCAATAGTAACAACATGCCCCTCACCATGAGTATGTGGACGCAAATACGCCTGTAAAAAAAAACCATATTTTAGTTCATGACATATACGAGTAGAAAATATAAAACCATAAATGAATTTATCTTCTAATTAAATATCCCAAAACTTACATTCAAGGATTGATTTCTCATCGTAAAACGATCAATATTTGCTCTAATGTCATCCGTATGCGGCTAAATGAATACCAAACGAAGGATTTCCACATTTATTTGTTTTAAGGACTTCGTTGCCATCTAAATGGGGTTTAGCGATGATGCGAAGTCAACATCGCACATGAGCTCATCCACATAGATATCTATGGATTTATCTGCTAATGGATAAGTACCCTGCAACAGAAATATAGAAAACATTAATATCGAAATGAAACCAATAGACTCACCAAAAAAATATAATAATACAACATACTTAATTTGTACAATTACTATGGGTTATACCCGCTGCCACAAGGATGGTGTCCTATGATCCATCAGGGACTTGTCGCGATCAACAACAGTCTACAACAAAAATATATAAAACATCATTGATATGAAACCAATAGACTCTTGAAAAAACATAATTAAAAAAAATATTGCTTATATTCAATTTGCACAATTTACAATGGGGTATACCTGCTGCCTCGATGATGGTGTCATCTGATCCATCGAGGACTTTTCCCAATCGGTAGCCTGCAACAAAAGTATTGAAAAAATTAATATCAAAATGAAACAAATAGACTCTCGAAAAAACATTATTAAAAATTATATTGCTTATATTTAATGAAACATATTTCTTATATTGCTTATATCGAAATGAAATATTAACAAAAAACATTAACAAAAACATAAGATATTAGATTCATTAATTATAGGTTTGGTGAAATGTTATATGTACCACTCCCATAGTAACAACATTTGTATCTATTCGATTCAAATTGTAATTGATCAACAACTCTTCCCCTGCAACTATCGATTTTATGGCACACACGAAAACACAATTTCCTTCACGCCCCTCAAATATGCAATTGTTGTAATATTCCCTGATGCTTTTTGCCTTTCATCAATGTACATACTCGCTCCTTTATTTTCATTATTGTCTTTTAGCTGTAAATAATTTGTAGACACTCCGTATCTGCACATACTGCGTGTATATTGGACTAGCTGCATCCAATATCTGTAATTGTAGTAGGGTCCGACATACTCCATCAATTCAGTACATCTCCCGTAACCCACATTTATACCATTCATGAAAAACAACCACAAACTGTGTAATGACGATGGTGTAATCCGAAATATCCTCTCATTCACACAAAAGTCTGTGTTTAGACGAGGAAGATCCTTGGGTACCCATTGTTTCACTAGATGTTTGTACCTCAAGGGAACCTTGATGTCGCCTATGGTATCATCATCATAAGAACATGACCCCCCCTTCAGCGAGAAAACATTCCATTCGTTTATGGATTTTTCTTCTAATCTTTTGACATCTAGTTGATCTCCCTCTTTTAGGCCTACTAGATGTCTCACTTTCCTCTAGTCTTCTCGAACTTCCCTCGCTCGAGGAGGAAAGATCTGAGAAATACCTGTTTGGTTGTACCTGCACTCCATCGAATAAGAGAAATAGTTAACAAACATTCGTAGAAGGCTACAACAATATCTTGATTCAGAAATGTGATTCACAATAATAATAGTTTCATTTAGATATTGTGGGAATTGGCCTTGTAGATATGTATGCCAACTATGGGAACATTAATATTGCCCAAAAATTGTTTCAAAGAATGCCTAAACAAGATGTTGTTTCATAGAATACAATCTATTGTCACCTTTAGTGACATTGTCAGGTGGTCCCAAAATTTGAAATCTTAAGTATTCTTAGAGAGACTCTTAAGCCTCCCTAAATTGTTTTGAAGACGAAAGATTTATTTATTTCCAGAGCCAAAATACTTTGACTCTTTCTCCCTCTACAAGCTCTAAAACATGAGAATTAATGGAATTGTGTCACTCACATATCAACTTTAGATAACATTGCAAGATTCATTCCAAGTTATCCTCTTATCATGAAATAAGTCATGAGATTGATAAGTCACACCCTCTATCATTTCAGGAAGAATTTCCATTCACGCCTCAAGTATGTTTTAACCCCCAAAATGATTTTACTAGGTGTCACCTCCTTAAACATTTTTGGTGGCATTTTCTTCTTGTTGAGAGGTTTCATTCAAGCCCCAAAATGGCTTTAACTTGGGAGATAGTCACCTCCTTGAGATTTTTGGGAGGAATTTTCTTCTACCTAAGAATCCTGGGGAGAGCTCTAAAATATGGGAGACCATAACATGTGGACATTCAAGGATCATTTCAAGGGACAAACACACTATGAAAAGGGTTTTACATGGGCTCCAAAAGATGTGAGATTGATTGATGTGGATGACCAAGAATCATTTAAGGGGAAAATATTCTATAAGGAACAATATCCACTTGTTGTAGAGTTGAAAGACTCTATAGACTCTTTATATAATGTTGATGCTTGTATGGTGGAAATGATTGGATAGAATCCATCTAAATCCTGAAGACCCTTATGTCCTATTTAAAATATGGTGTATTCATTGCTAGTTCCATGCATGAGAAGTTATTGATATTTGTTCAATAAAAAATGTTTAGATAACAAGCCTATGTGGTGTATCTAGTCCTATTTCAACAAGTGTAGAATTTTGAACACCTAGATCGAAGAGGTAAATGAGATGGGTGAGAGAAATCCTATGAAAAAATGGACTCCAATAGTAAGCTTGCATGGTAAAAATGTAGGATTCAAATATTATATTGATAAATTCATGTATATGGTTTTCTGCTTAATGAGAGGTGAACACAATCCTTGAATACTTGTGGGATAAATGAATATCTTACAAATGGATGAGAAATTTTGAAGTGGGTGATTGGCTTATGTCCAAAGATTAAAAAATGATTAGGCTATATGGAGTGGAAGTCAAACCTTTCATATTACCTCTCTTGCTAACCCTAAGAATATTTACCTTCGGATATGCTAGAAAAATGTTCAATGTAGATGAATTGCACTATCATCCCAAGAATCAAAATATTTATTTCTCAATTCCATTCAAATTTTGATTTTATGCACTTAATAATTTGAAGGTAGTGGACCTTGTCAAAGGATTCAAGGATCCTATGATTTTGAGAAACATGACTCATGGAGATATGATCATCATATCATCTCATATAAAACAAAATTTGGGTTGGTTTGAGACTTTGGTGATTCCTTTTGGCCTCAGCAACACCCCGAGTACATCAAATACTTCTTAATGATATATTTTGGCCAAACCTTGGATGTTTGGTAGTCATATATCTAGATGATATTCTTATTTTTAGCTGCACATGGGTTTAGTACTTGCATCTTGTTCATCCAATGCTAGAATTATTGCATAAGCATAAGTTATAGGTCAAAAGGAAGATATATTATTTTGACTATACCTCCCTAAGATACCTTTGGGTTCTCATTGATCAATAAGGTATCCATGCTAATCTAGCAAAAGTGCAAGTGTTGGCCACATGGTCCACCCATGCCATGGTAAACATTTTAAAGAGTTTTCTAGGTGGTCTTAATTTTTATCAATGTTTCATCGCCAAATTCTCCACATTGCACACCCCTTGCATCAATTATCCAATCAACAAGTTTTTACATGGAACATAGTTGTTGATGAGAGCTTTCAAAGGCTACACACCAACTTATGCTACAACTCCAGCTTTGCATTTACCTTATTTAAATCAACCCTTCAAAGTTTAGATAGACACTTCTCATTATGTGATTGGTGTTGTACTTAAATATCGAGGTCACTCCATTTCATATCATTCTAATACATTTTCATATGCCAAACTGAATTATAGCACTATGATAAGGAATTCTATGTGCTGGTGTAGGCCTTGAAGTAGTGCCATCACTATCTTTTGTGTAAGGAGACTATTTTTCACATTGATAATCATCCTTTCATATTTCTCAATTCCCAATATAAGATACAGGTGAAGGTGGTCATAGAAAATGGGCCTCCTAAATCCAATAGCTTCACTTGGTCATTTTCTATAAAAAGGGTAGTTCCAACAAAGTAGTTAATATGCATATTTCACTCCCTATGTCAATGCTTAATAATTTTGCAGTTCATTGTGTAGCCTATGACGCATGGAAACTTCTCTATGCTTTAAATAATTTTTTTGGACCCATATGGTTGGCCATTCAATAGCTACAAAGATCAATCAGATGCCCTTCCTTCAACTAATGTTGTGTGCCCAACACACTTGATTGATTAGTCCTCCTTCAATAAGATCATGCCTCTTCTTATGGTAGACACTTTGGCACCATGAAGAGTCTCCAACACATGCAGTGTCACTTCTTCTACCCAAATGTGGAGCATCAAGTCAAATTGTTCATTTATGCTTGTCCCCTTTGCAACACTAGAAAGCATGGCCACCAGAAACAAGGGCTCTACAATCCTTTACCCATTCCCTCCCATCATTTGGAATCATTGTATATAATTTTTCTGAGTGGTTTTCATATGACTTCTCACAAGCATGATTGCATCTATGTTGTATTCAATCCTTTTTTGAAGATGGCCCTTTTTATTCCTTTCATAAAGACTACTTCAACTGCTCAAATTGTAGATTTATTTTTTAGGCATGTTTGGTCTCAATTTGGATTACCTCTTAATATCATTTATTATTGCAATTCAAATTTTCTAAGGACACTCAAGAAAATTTTGTGGCAATTATTAGGCCTACAAATTGATTTCTCTATTTATTTTCACCCCTCAAACCAATGGCCAAATTGAGGTAGCAAATTGTCTCCTTGTTCATACCCCTCTACATGCATTATACTCACAATAAACAATTGATACATACTTTCATTTCCTACAACATAGCTAAAATCACCCTTTCAATAATTCTATTTTTTTCCACCATTTGAGGCATGTTATGGGCATCTAACTCTTCCCCCATATGAATTACCTATCACTCTCCAACCTCCCTCCTCTTCCCACCAGCTAAAGGAGCCATACCTCCTCTTTTGCACATAAGTTGGACCAAATTCATGAGTAGTTAATCACAACACTCCAATCATTTGAATCACATTATAAGGATTTTCAAGATCACCATTGAGTTCCCATGCACTTCCAGGTTAGGGAATGTGTTTGTTTGAAATTATATTAGCAAATTTTTAAAGGGCAATGCCATCATAAGTTGGAGGCTCTCTAGGATGGTCCATATACTACTATTATCTAGAAAGTTAATGATAATTCTTATTAGTGAGATTTGTCTTCCTAGCCTGGTATTCATAATGTGATCATGTGAGTAACTTGAAACTCTATGAACCTCTCATGTTGGAAGAATAAGTTCAACTTATTCATCGTATATATATTATTCTAGATTTCCAATAACCACTTGTTGAAAACACATTGCTTGGATATTCACTCAGGGAGGATCTGATGTACAAATTTAGGGCTCGAGCATTCATGTTGAGGAGGGAGGATCTATTGAACAAACCAAGCATTCATGTACAGAGTTAGGGTTCGAGCATTTATGTACTTACCGACGATTTTGGCGGCATTGCTCGAGTTAGGGCTCCTCTGTCGCTTGAGATAGGGCTCCTCTGTCTCTAGTGTCGCAACTCCATCTCTCCTCTATCTCCAATGTCGCAGCTCTGGCTCTCCTCTGGATAGAATGTGGTGAGGTGAGGTAGGGTATCAACACGTAGGTTGATCGGTGAAGTAGGGTATCAATGCAGAGGTCAATCATGAGGTGAGGTTGGCACGAGAGTTAACACTTGAGAGGTTTTTTTAAACTTTTGGA
>ML791099.1:298817-313575 GCA_009831015.1 Picea engelmannii | reverse complement strand
TATATATGTTACATATAATATATAATATATAAAATATAAAATATATATTATATATATAATATATATTTTATATTATACAATACATAATTATACAACAATGTCATTAATGTTAATTATACAACTATACAATTATACAACAACGTTATTATGTTAATTATATAATTTTATCTCTAGTGCCTAAATATAAAATAACAATCAATGCATTTTTTTTAGTTTTGTGAGATCTCATTGGCACCCTTATAGAGGATGAGATAGAAATCTAAAAAAATTCAAGAGCATTTCCAAAGAATCATCACTTCAATAGGCTCATATCCTCTATGTGATGCTTCTAAAAAGCATGTTAACCAAGTTTTCCCCTGGAGAATAGAACCTTATAAGAGGATTTATCTTTCAAGGGAAATAAAGCTGGATGATAATGGAAGCAATTATGAAAGAGATCAAGAAATAAAAATATCTAGGCCCTAATGATCTCTCAATGGAATTTTATAATAGGACATAGGATGCAGGATGTGGTTAGTCCCCCATATTTGAAGATGTGTGAGGGATCGATCAATAGTGGTTGCTTGATGGAACCTATCAATGTAATTCATATCAATCTTATCACTAAAAGTGTTAAAACATATTTGTTAGGCAGTTGTCATCCAATCACTCTCCTCAATGTTTCTTACCAAACCCTAGTAAAAGCATTGGCCAAATGGATTAGGTTAAGAATATGTGTATACTACCTGGAGGTCATAGGTTCAAATACAGAGGGGGGTAGGGTATGTATAACTTCATATACGGGGAAAACAATTATATGGGGAAAACCTATGATAAAAAACAAATGCACAAAAAGCAACATTCCATTCTATATTCCTAATTGGACTTAGATCCCAATGCCTTGATCTCTAAATCAATTCAACTAGTAGATTTATTGTTTCCTCCTCCCTCCTTAGTCATTAATATTTTGTGCCTCCTTTAATTGAACCTCTTTTGATTCCTAAGAAAACCCAAAATATTGAATCGACGTCCCTTGTACCCCCTATGGCCTTGCATGCAGACAATGATTCACTCCCAAATAATGTTTTCTCTCAACCCTATGTAGTGTTGAATTGGAAAAAGGCACACCAATGATCAAATTTGGATTGTATTCCACCCTCAGGAAAAAAAAACCTTTATACAAAGCATTTCTTATAGTTTAGGGCCTTGTATATGGCTTCTTAGCCCCAAAAACATTAATAATAAGAAAAATCACTATTTTTTGGCCCAACCCATGTATTGGACCACAAGAACCATCCATGTTGCATCCTAACCTTGAAATTGGGTTCATTTTTCCTTTGTAGAGAAAATATTGGACCTCTAGGGCCTATATTATGGTCTAGGGATTCATATATGTCTCATGAGCCCCAAAATCATGGATTGGGGACTAAATCCTATGTTTTCAACCCCAAACCATGGCTTGAACTATAAGAACCATTTATATTGTGCACAATCCTTGAAATTTGATTTCTAATCCTCCTATAGGGAATACATTTCACTTGAAAACCATGTAACATCGTTCAAAGCCACATGCACAACCTCTAAGCCCCATGAATAATGTTTTTTCCCCTTTGAAGTTCAATTTTAGGATCCTTTCGGGGACAAAGTCCTTGAAAACTATGAAGGACATATTGATAAAAAAATATGGCATAATTGGGATCCATAAATTGTAATGTGTGTATATCATAGTGATTAAGTGGTCTTTTCAAGGAACAACATGCTTCAGGTGAGCATGGTGAAAATCAAATGCTAGCTAAAGTTGGTCAAAGGCATAGTGAGTTAATTTTTTTTCGATTGAAATGGGCACTTGTAAAATGGGTTTTTGGTGTAATTATGGAAATAAGATATGCACAAGAAAGGTTGTGGTCATTTTCCATGGAGATATACAACATAGTATTTCGCATGCCAAACAAGGGAAAAAAGATTCCCCCCCTGTTGATGGCAAAAAATGACCATGTTCAACATCATAGGGAGATCACCCAGTCAGGGCCCCAATTAGGACCTTATCCGTTTGGGATGGTGATTCCGACTGGTTAAAGGTCTAGTTACCTTTATCTAAAACTAACGTAAGATAATTACTAATCTAATATATTTATACAAAGATATGTACATGGCCTTCTATCTGCTAATGTATTTCGATACTTGCTTTTATCAGTAGACAAAAGAGAAGGAATTACCTTCTCGCAACTAGATTGCAAGGAAACAATCCTTAAGCTGACACAAGGGCTCAACTAAGGCACACATGAAATTACTCCCGCGTGAAGGGACTTCAACAAAATAAAATAAAATAATCTAATTCTAAATCTAAATTTAAATACAATGTGAAAAGTAAAGGAAACTAATCTAACTTGATACTCAAGAGATAGCTCTCAAATACCAAGTGCAAGGATTTAAATATAGTGGGGATTAAACATGTTTTTATGATGAATGTCAAGCTGTTGAATTAGTTCAAACAATTAACATTATGATTTCCATACATGTTTTGTTTGGAGATTTAAAACAAGAAAAGATGGGCCATTAAAATGAAAAATCGTTCATACAGTTCAATGACAATTAAATCTATTTCAAATGACAAATTTATGAATAAATAGTTATTCAGAAATTGGATTGAAGTAAAAGAACAGATTGGAAATAAATAACAGATCTATAATACCATTAGATCAGATAGATGATCTAATAGACAATCATTCCATATTAAACTAAAGTGAAAAATATGAAATAATTGGCACAGATCTGCCATTAAAAGAGTAAAATTTGCATTAACAGATAAAAGTATTCGAATACAAATAATAAACCTGATTTCATTGCTCTGTTTTACAAATAGATCTCCAACAATCCTTTCAAAATCATGAGCTTTGTTGTTGAAGAAAAAAAAAACTTCAATAGTGCAAACCTTGTCTCATATACAAAGATTGAATCTTGAAAGGAAAACCCCCAAATAACTCAGATCTAAGTGTTTCTCTTCACCTACAACTAAAATCCCTTTACAACAATGCTCAAAGCCTCTAAATTGCAGAAAAGAGGAAACCCATTTTTACACATGAATAGATAGAGTTTTATACACTCCTTCTCCTTCAGGTCGAATCCTCCTTGATTCAACCAAAACTTCCTATCAATTAGCTACATAATTCATAATAAAATCAACTACAAAATTTGCAGAAAACTAAATCTGGATAGAACCCTCCCAAAGAATGCATCATATCCCCCAAACGGTTTGGATTCTGAAACAAATCCTTTTAGGATAAGGTAAATCAACATGTTTCTGAAGTGGGTTTTCAACCGTTTTTATAAATTAGTCTCTGATCTCCCATAAATTGACGTGCAAAATTGCTTCTTGTGAGCTGGTCGTAACAACAAATCTGGAAAATTCTGCCTCCTTCCTGATAGACTTTCTCTAAAAGTATTCATTTTCTGAGGAAACGACCATTGTGGAAGGCAAATCGCCCCATTTGAGAAATCGGTTTTTATCCGTTTGATAAAATTCCTCACTTTTTCCTCGTAATGCAGGATAGAAATTCACCTCCTGAAACAGATACAAATTTTCCAATTGAGCAAATTTTGGTGACTATAGCTGAACTGCAGATCTATAATAGACACCTATAACAAAAACAAATTAAATTAATAACAAAAAATCTATTAAAATATGAACTACCAGATCTCCAAATCTTAATTAACCAAAATTAATAAAATAAAATCTGATTGATATCACATATTCTAAATATATTAGATTGGATATTATATTTTGAGATTTGAGAATATTTTTCAAATTGAAGAAATTAACTCCATAAAATTTAATAACCATTCAATTGTTGGAAAATTTAAATCAACCAATTAAACCACATTTTATAATCACATGTTAATTATTGAATAATAAAAATATTCCTCGTAATCTTGTTTTAGAACAAAGTGAATGTGAGGAATTCATATTAAAAATATTTCCAATAATTAACCAAGAGTTTGTGATTTAATAATGTCCAATGAAAACCAATCCAATCACCTAAATAATAAAATATTTACATGACTATATAAGAAAATCAAACAAAACAAACCATATCAATGGAAATATATCAAAGAGAGGAAGATGATGAGAATGTCAAAAGGACAAACAAGACATAAAAGACACTAGAAATATAAAACCAAGAACAAATCAATGTGACATTACCAAAATTAATATGGGGGCCCCTTTACTTTCTTGAAAATTAAAGGGTGGTTGTTGTTTGCCACAACAATTGGTGACACATGGAGACAAAGAAGTTATCTCTGGTTAAGATAATAGGACTAAATTTACCAAAGATCGAAATGAAAGTTTTCAAAAATTTCTCGCACTGACACCATTCCCAAGGGTCCCACACAAGATAAAATCAAAGACAAATAAGCTTTTAAAGATGAAAGTACTTGAATGTCCAACTCTAAAACAATGAATAAAAAAAAGAAGGGAAGAATCATTATTTTATTCTTTCTCTACTGTTGGCCGATGAAAATAGCTAGGAGGATTTAAGGATTAGTATGCATCTATTACCTCTTTTACTTGGCATTTCCTCTTTTCCAGCAGGCCTATTCAATACCTCGATGAAGTTGTCTTGATACCATGTATGCATTGACCTGCTGCCAACGCGTTTGTTTAGTACCCTAGCAGGTTTGCACACACTTCCCACACATATGTATTTTCAACTCTCTTACCATCCTTTTGATTAATATATTTGAAAAAATTGCTTTTAACAATTGGGTGAAGAGAGCAGGGTGGTATGAGAGGTATAATATTTAAAGAAATAGATACAATACTATTTAGGTTTGACCCCACTAGTCTTCTCTACCAAAGTAGAGGCTTTAATTGTGAAGGGGTATGGGAGGGATTCAAAGTAAATACTATAGGAAATTCTTTCATTTATAAAGGTAAACTTATAATACTTGAAACATATCTTAATGTTCCCCATATATAACAGTTGATGTACAAGAAAAGTGAAAACTAGTTATATATGACCTTTAGATAAATGAAATCCTATTTAAAAAATATAAAGTAAAGATTTCCCCATGTAAAACAATTGATAATGCGTATGAAGGATTCCCCCACATCATAAGATCCAATTAAAAATAAAATAAATAAAATCAGAAACTTCAATTATAGCAAACGAAAAAAGAAAATGCAAAATCTGAAGAAAAGAAAGAAAAACCAAATTTGCAAATAAACTTCAGCAAGACAACTTATAACAGTGTATCTCAACAAAAGAGTGAATGTGAGAAAAGTATATTTATCTGATTCAAGTTGAGATCCTAACAGATTATATCTTCCAAAGTTGAAGGCTAATGTTTTTTTTTATTCAAAGCAAAAATACAAACTCTAGGTAGCATCAATAGAAAAAAATGAAGTTAAATCAGATCTCTCTTGCCTTTCAAATCTCTTGTTTCAAAATCAAGCCTCCATAGAAAATTTTAATGATTTTGTAATGAAGATGAGAATTATAACTATATTGAATGAAAGTAACATAAAGGTTCAGAGACTCCCTAATTTAGCTTATTTGCAACTTGATCAACATCATCGCTGCTTTTCCTAATCCAAAAATAGGTGAAACAAGGAGAACGAATTCCAAGCATGGGTGCTAGATTTCCTGCAAATCCTTGAAAACCTATAGGAGCAGAGCTTAGATCAACAAATACTAAAATAAAACTGAAACTAGAACATAAAAGAAATAACACATGATGAGAATAGGCGTATGAAATTTACATTGAAGAATATCGTTACGATTTACCTTAGAGATGTCAATTTCTTCCAAATTAAAGAAGTACCATCTTCTTATGATACAAATTAAAGCATGAAGAAGTTGCAGATTTAATGAATTTCACATAAGGCCAAGATCATCAATTTATTGAATCTAAGTTTAAAGTAAAGAACAAAAAAACAATCAAAACCAAGCAAACTAAACTCTAAACCAAAAGTGAATTCAAACTTTATAAAAATAAACTACAAACTTAAAAGAAAATACCATTTTTTTTTGTAAGTAAGATTGTATAAAAAGCCTGCCAAAAAACAAAGATTACAGTATCATAATTTTTTTCTAGGCTGTAAACACTGAGCTGCCCCGAAGGGAAACCGACTCAGCCAACCGAACAGATCCAGAGTTCAAGTCTTAAACTGACTGTCATGACAAGTCTTAAAAAACAAAAAAAAAATTACAGCCCCTTGGGGTGACCAGTTTGACCTTTCTACTAACTTATAACAAGAAATTACAGCTCCCTGAGGGTGACCAACTTGACAGTAATTAACACATACAAAATATCACTATAGCATCTATGTGGCAAAATAAAAGTTATACTTCCTGCCGACCGAGAAAAATAAAAGAGACACCTGTGCATGTTAGGTGGCAGGGTTGTATTGTGGCCACACGTACATGGAGGTGGCGTTGTGTGTTGGGTCCTCGAGAGGTGTTTCTTCTTCCTCGACTGGTGTCGCGTCTTCCTCCTTGACTAGTGCCACGTCCTCCGTAGTCCCATGCGGAGCTGGTGCCGCATCCTCCATAGTCCCATGCGGAGCTGGTGCCAGGATCAATGGCTCAACCTCTGTTGCATGTGCTTCTCCAACTGAAGGGTGGAAAACATCCTGCAATGCTGAAAGCAATTACAAGAATTGCGTTGCTTTCCCGTCCAAAATCTCCATACGAAACCGTAAGTCGTCCATGTCTCGTCGTAACTCAAATACCAGGCCTTGTAGCATTGCAAGGCCTGCTTGCAGTTCATGTGTAGAGTCGGCACAAGAGTCGGCGCATGAGTGAGGCCTCTGTTGTGAGCCATGGCTGGCTTCATAGCCACCACCTTGGGATTGGGCGCGGTGTAGTAGGGCTGGGGGAAACTGGGTTGGCGAGTGGGAAGGCGAATTAGGAGGAGCAACTGGTATTGATTGCGAAGTGGAGGCCAAATCGTCAAGGGGACCTGGGTTAAATCCCAAAGAATTTCCAGAGAGGTCAAACCACTCTAGCCTGCATGCAGAAGGCGACAAGAGGGGTGGGAGGTTGCTGGGACTGTGGCTTGACTATGCCAGGGAGGATGACGAGGAGGGATATGAGGAGCAAGAGCTGTGGGAAGATGCTGGCGAGGGGCAGAGAACCAGGCGCAATTGGCTAGGCTGCCATGCCGAGCCTCACTTGGAATTCTCCCTCTGTCTCGGCATCTTTGAGACACAATGAGGGATAAAACACACATGAGAGAAGGATAGCTGGCGAAGGAGCAGCTAAGACGAAAGTTGAGCTCTAGAGGATCCAACCACAGGAGAATGAAGCGTCCAATGCACCTGGTGAAATTCATAGTACCCAAATCGCTGGTGCAATTCATAAAACCAATACATGCACACATTAAATTCAGATCCATGGCGCTGATCCATCGAAGGCACGGATAGCCAGAGAAGGGCACACTGAGATTAATGGAGTTTTGTCTCATGCTAGGTGGATTTAAATGCATGACGGTGGCGGGAGGGGGAGGCACACGTTCGTCACGTGGCTGGCGCCATGGTGGCCATCGCCTGTCCGATCCTCTTCACATATGTCTTCCAATATCACCCCATCCAGGGAAAAATAAAATACAATCTAATAAGCCATGAATACGTGAAATCAAACAAGACAAGAATGAGAAGAAATATCTCAACATACGAAAAATGGATATGTGTCTTTTCATTTATGTTGAGATTTAAATGAGTTATGTCTTGAATGTTTTAGAATGAATTAGGATTTTATTGTAAAACACAATTCTAACTAAAGGGAAGTTATGATTAAATTCATTCATAAACATTTTACCAAAGTATTGTCCCTCTTTGTCCTCTTATCAAATCTTACTTCTTGGAAGAATGAATAAGATTTAATGATGAATTTTAAGAGTAAATCTTAAAATAAAACTTTTAATAAAAAGTAAAAGGAAAAGAAATGAATAAGATAATGAAAAAGATATTACTTTGACAATAGTTCAGTATAATTATAATTTCACAACTTATTTATTCAACAAGAAGCGATAAATTGTACTGAACCTGATTAAAAAGAAACAAGCTAAAACACTCATATTATATCCTACTCTAATTCTATAAATGAAAATATGACTAAGTATAGTCATATTTCCAGTGGAGCCTTTCAAATTCGTTCATACCTGCACATATGTACACATCAAACATTAGTAAAAATAAAATGATTACTAAATTGTTAAAAGAAAGCTTTAGCCTACTATGTACAACTATTTCTAATAGAAAAAGAAAAATAATTATTTTAACAGGGAACCTCATTTGAAATGTATTTTCCAACCAAGTTTCAATTCTATCTTGAAAATCATTGTGAAATTATTGGAATGGAAACATGATTGGAAAAGTAATGTGCACCCTAATGAGAAAAGTTAGTATTATTTACAATATGAAAATGATTTACATTACTATTTACAAGAATGTTAACATTATTGTTGTAAGACAAAAATGATTTTTTCACAAGAGTTTCATTTTCACAAGTATCAACCGCTATAGTGTAATCAATATTAGAACTAGCATCTACTTGCGTTAAAAATTCAATATTATAAAAAGAAGTAGGAACTTGAGTTATATCATAAGAATCAAATACATGCATGGTTTTTTTTTTTTAAATTGAAATCATTATGTGAAGACTCAAGATGAGAATCAATTGAAATATGACTAGTAAAAGGATATCCTACATCTTGGAATTTGGATTGATCATGAGGGTTGACAATACAAGGACCTGACATAACCATCACCTAGGGCTGAAGTGCCTTACTATCCCCAACCTCTAGATCACTATCATAAATGATTTCACATTCACTACCTTGACAATTTTTCCTTTAGATCAGAACCAAAAACATAAGATGATGAACATGTATGAAAATTATTGGAAAAATTATCATTAAATGACTCATTACTCTGATAATCATGATTAAAAGATACAAAATATGTTTGACTTATGACAATTCTTTTGTTTTGTAAAATGTCATTTAAATGAAGAGGAAGTTATAAATGATTATCAAACAAATTTCTATCAGAAAAAATATCACGACATAATAAAAAATGGCTATTGGAACAGATAAAACTAAATGTATCTCTCTTCTCGGAATGATCATTATCATTAAGAACTTGTTCTTGAGTTTATAATATCATTTCTCCATCATTTTCTTTAGCAGAAATATCATTTTCATGTAAGGGATTAATTTGGTTGGATAAAGATTTCCCTTCTTGAAAATGATTATCAAGATGTTGTGAAATGTAAGGTTGAGAATCACTAATAATGATATCAGAAATACCTGTTAAGTTACTCCTAATGAAATAACTATCATCATTATGGTAACCAACAATTGTGTTGGGATCTGAAACATTTTGAGGATGAATTATGATTTTACTAGATGAATTTGTGTTTTCCTAAAATGTTCCTTAATAATTTATGAATTGGCTGTTATAACAGGTTCAATTATATCATAAGAAGTAACATGTTCATTAATAGTAAAAAATACACTAAGAAAAGATAATTTTTTTGGTTCATTATGATTAATACAAGGAAGTGAAAGAACATGTTTAAACCATCCTATTAATTCATGCATAGAAGGTAAATCATCAGCTTGAAATTTAAAGCAAATCAATTCGAATCTAAGAATAAAATTGTCATAGGACTCACCTTCAATTCTTTGCAAGTTCTCAAGTTCGAGGCAAACCTGATCACAGTCATAATATTGAAATCTATGCAAGAACATTCGAGTGAACTTGTCCCAGCTACCTATAGAAGCAACTAGCAATGATCTACACTAGTCTTGGCTTGGCCTGTTAAGGTGAGAGTAAAAATCCTACATAGAATGCCTTCATCAATATCGGAAAAAGAAGAATTTGTAAAATTTTGAATAAATTGTAAAACATTATCATATACAAAAATTTTGTTCTTACCATCAAATTTTACCTTCGACAAGTACTTTACTACCTTTGTTGGAGTGCTACAAGATTCTTTACTAGATATACACCTCCAAATACGAAGTTTAGGAGCCATTAAAAATAAATGAAAGAATTAAAAACAATAGCTCAAACAAGAATCAAATTATTATGCACACTCGTCGGTGGCCCTCCTTCTAGCGCCAAAAATGTTGATTGCCAAAAATGACTATGTTCAACATCATAGGGAGATCACCCGGTCAGGGCCCCAATTAGGCCCTTATCCATCTGGGATGGTGATTCTGACTGGTTAAAGGTCCAATTACCTTTATCTAAAACTAACTTAAGCTAATTACTAATCTAATCTATATATACAAAGATATGTACATGGCCTTCTATCTGCTAATGTATTTCGATACTTTCTTTTATCAGTAGACAAAAGAGAAGGAATTACCTTCCACAACTAGCTTGCAAGGAAGCAATCCTTAAGTTGACACAAGGGATCATCTAAACCATAGATGAAATCGCTCATGCGTGAAGGGACTTCAACAAAATGCAATAAATTAATCTAATTATAAATCGAAATCTAAATACAATGTGAAAAGTAAAGGAAATTGATCTAACTTGATACTCAAGAGATAGCTCTCAAATACCAAGTGCAAGAATTTAAATATAGTGGGGTTTAAACATGTTTTTATGATGAATGTCAAGTTGTTGAATTAGTTCAAATAATTAACATTATGATTTCCATACATGATTTGTTTGGAGATTTAAAACAATAAAAGATGGGCCATTAAAATGCATAAATAGTTCATACAGTTCAATGACAATTAAATCTATTTCAAATGAAAATTTTTATGAGTAAATAGTTACCCAGAAATTGGATTGAAGTACAAGAGCAGATTGGAAATAAATAACAGATCTATAATACCATTAGGTCATATAGCTGATCTAATAGACAATCATTCCCATATCAAACAAAAGTGAAAAATATGAAATACTTGACACAGATCTGCCATTAAAAGAGTAAAATTTGCATTAACAGATAAAAGTATTCAAATAAAAATAATAAACTTGATTTCATTGCTCTATTTTACAAATAGATCTCCAACAATCCTTTCAAAATCATGAGCTTTGTTGTTGAAGAAAAAAAAATCTGCAATATTTCAAACCTTGTCTCAAATACAAATATCGAATCTTGAAAGGAAAACCCCCAAATAACTTAGATCTGAGTGTTTCTCTTCACCTACAGCTAAAATCCCTTTACAAAAATGCTCATAGCCTCTAAATTGTAGAAAAGAGGAACCCACTTTTACACATGAATAAACATAGTTTTATGCATTCCTTCTCCTTCACGTCAAATCCTCCTTGAGTCAACCAAAACTTCCTATCAATTAGCTACTGTAATGTCCCCACTTTGGGACATCATTATATTATAGAGTGTTATGATGACCAAAGTAGCCAAATGGGGGTGATAGCGAGTACATGATCTATTGAGGGGTTTTATTGGGCCCGACTTGCATCGCTCATCTTATTTCGTCATCATGATCCATTTCGCACAACTTGGCTTTGGTTCCGTTGGATTCCGACGATTTTCGTAATTTTGAGTTATTATGGGCTATATGTTAATTAAATTCACTAAGAAGGTCATATTGGGCATAATACTTGGAGGAACCTCTTAATGTAATAGCTCATCAGAATTTGGAGGAATAGCACTACAGGATAGGATGATGAGAAGTGACTTTCAGTGGCCACAGAAGGCATAAGGAGGGATAAATAACTTTTTAGAGGTAAAATGATTAATTAATTAATTAATAATTAAATAAAAGTAAAAGTCACTTGGAGAGACAAGGTGAACATGGATGATAAAAGATAGATAGGGGCCTCTATTCTTTCATGATGTTGTTTATCATTTTGATATCTGGCTTCTTGCTAGTGAGCCCATGCACTTGGGGGTTTTGAGGGTTTTGACTTAACAAACCCTAGAGATCAACTCGGTGGTGAAATATCCCACCCAACCTGGTCCAAGATTGGTCACGGAGGTGAAATATTCCTCCCTCACCATTCTACATCATATTCAGTGACAGAGGGATTCTACATCAGCCATAGGTTCAGAGAGAGAGAGAGAGGGGCGCAACATTGAGGGATTTCAACTAGAGGGCGCACTAGAGAGACTAGATCCCTTCGATCTGGTCAAGGAGAAGGGGATTTGGAGAGATCAGCTATTGAGTTATGTTGGTAAATGCCATAACACTTTTCTTGGCTCATCCATGAGGTATATTGGTAGAGTATTGATTATTTATCTGGCTGGTACAATTTCTCCAAGAGGAAGGGCGCAAATGCTGAAGTAGATCCATTCATAGGAAGGGTACAAACTTCATTATTCAGAATGGAAACTTCTCTATATCGTGTCTAGCCTTCAGATATACTCCTCCCTAATTTTTTTGTGGCTACTGGGGCCAAGGAGGAAGAGGGAAAAAATCTTCCATAGAGCTACAACCAGGGCAAGGGCGCAACTATCCCAGATTGAGGATTTGATCTAGAAGTGGGCAGAGATCTTAATTGTCATTCATCTTCGTAAGCCATGTGTCCTTTGGAGCTTTGTATCATTCTTATTGGGTTATTGTCATTGTGTTATGAGTTCTCATTCTCTATTGTTCCATATTGGTAGATCTATTGTATCAAAATCTTCTACTACTATGAATAAAACTAGATCTGAGGTATTTTTGGTTATTTCTTGTATTATTGATCTTGCATCTTACTGAGTACATTTCATTGCTATATCTCTTGATTATTGGCTGCAAAACACATAAAGAATCATCATTATTAACCTTAGCTCAACTCATGAGACATAAATCTGCAAAGTGTTTCACGAAATGCCACAACCAGAAATTCCATAAAAATCAATGAAAAATGAAATGTTCTTCGAAGATTGGCTTGGGAACATTACAATGGTATCAGAGTGAATTTCCTTTTCCATCCTCTGATATACATTGATGATATAGAGGAGAGATGGAGTTTGTACATTTTTCAAAGGAGATCATATATTGTGATAAGGAATATTACACCCTTAGTCAGACATTCAAGGCTCAAGTTGTTAATGTTTATGCCATTATTATAGTTCTTTGCATTTCATTAGATAAGAGCATAATAAGAACAAGATCATTGAGAAATACACATTCACAAGAGACACAACATTTATCCTGGGAAACCCTCTAGGGGAAGAAAACCCAGCAAAAACTTCCTTATCATAAATAACTTATACAATGTTCAAGAGATAACTCAAACCAATACAGAAAGTCTTCCCCAAGAGATGCACCACTCTTCTTCTCCTCTCTCCAACTGGTAATTGCAGCTTGCCTCATAAGAGAATGAGCAAGTGAGTTGTGTGTTTGAAGTGAGGTGCTAGCCTCTTATTTATACAAGACCGACACGTGTGAAAGGTCACAACTGGTAGGGCCGACCTCTCACTTTGGGTGGGTAAACCCACCTTTAATTAATTCTGGGTCTTCCATAATAACTGCTGGGGCCGACTTCTTATTCTTCCCTTTGTAATTCTCCGATGACCAATCCGCAAAAGGGGATTTGGTCCTTATACAATTACCGACATGATTAATCCACAATGGGGATTAATTGAATAACAATAATAATAAGAATGACATGATTAATCCACAATGGGGATTTAATCCAATAATAATAAGAATGCTCTTCGCAGTTACATTATTTCAACACTCCCCCTTAACAAGAAGGGTATTCTTCATTAGCATCAGGCGAGAGAGGTCTACATCATCAGTGGCATCTGGAGGACAGTATCGTCAATATCATATTGAAACATTGTCTAGCACATTTACGAGTCATCGAAAGTTTTCTTCATCAGCAGCATCATCATTCTCGAAGGAATGCTATCATCATCTGCATCAAATATGTATCAGTAAAAATGATACCTCATCACAGCACTAGGCTGGCACATCATAGTACTACACTAGCTCATTGTCACAGCGGTTAAGCTGGTAGCTCAGTGTCAGTCACATCTTGCTTTACATCTAACAACTAGGTCAGAAGCAAGTAATATCATCATCTCGCTTTACGTCTAACAACTAGGTCAGAAGCATGACTCATCTTTCTTTACGTCTAACAACGAGGTCAGAAGCAAGGAACACATCAACATCTCGCTTTACGTCTAACAACGAGGTGAGAAGCGAGGAATCATATTGCTTTACGTCTAACAACTAGGTCAGAAGCAAGGAATCAACGATGTCATTCTTTACGTCTAACAGCGAGGTCAGAAGCATGCCTCATCTTGCTTTACATCTAACAATGAGGTCAGAAGCAAAGATCACAAGACATCATGCTTTACGTCTAACAACGAGGTCAGAAGCATAACTCATCTTGCTTTACGTCTAATAGCGAGGTCATAAGCAAGGATCACATGGCGTCATGCTTTACGTCTAACAACGAGGTTAGAAGCATGACTCATCTTGCTTTACGTCTAACAGCGAGGTCAGAAGCAAGGATCACACAGCGTCATGCTTTACGTCTAACAGTGAGGTCAGAAGCATGACTCATCTTGCTTTACGTCTAACAACGAGGTCAGAAGCAAGGATCACACGACGTCATGCTTTACATCTAACAATGAGGTCAAAAGCATGACTCATCTTGCTTTACGTCTAACAGTGAGGTCAGAAGCAAGGATCACACGGCGTCATGCTTTACGTCTAACAGCAAGGTCAAAAGCATGAATCATCTTGCTTTACGTCTAACAGCGAGGTCAGAAGCAAGGAATACATCTACTCCCCCTTTCAGGGAAGGTCCTTTCGGACAATACCAAGCTTATCTCGAAAGTGTTCAAACTTT